>JAKWJA010002500.1:46254830-46591414 GCA_027704765.1 Solanum habrochaites
CATCATCTCATCATCACTCATCATCATCAATCATCATCATCATCATCATCATCACATCATCATCATCATCATCATCATCATCATCATCATCATCATCATCATCATCATCATCATCATCATCATCATCATCATCATCATCATCATCATCATCATCATCATCATCATCATCATCATCATCATCATCATCATCATCATCATCATCATCATCATCATCACCTCCCTCTCATCAGAATGTGGTGTACTTCACACCCATTAAAATCACTATACTTAGTGCGGCTTTTAAGACATCCTAAATTACTTAAATTTAGTTCTCTGATACAATGTTTTGTCACACCCCGAGCTACTCCCGAGACGCGGACACGAAATCTAGGACCACAAGTAATCCCAAGCTAACCCTAATGGAATGATCATGAACATACTAAATATAATAAATTGAATGTGGAAACTAAATCATAATTTAGAATGAAAAGATGGGGAAAAACCCATATACTAAATTTGAGATATTGGTAAGTTTAATACAAAAAAAATATTAACTCATTACTAAGCTGAAACTAACTATATATGAAATAACCCTCAACTGACTAGAAATACTAGGACAAGCCCAACTAAGTCTAGGAAAAACTGAAACTAAATAACTAAAGGACTGAAATGAACACATGACTATTGTCCTTGGAGAATGAGGAATCACACTGAATTTACTGAACTGGAGATCGAGAATGGATCTAAGCGCGATCTGGATGCTGAGAACCTGAACCTACTTTACGAGAAGATGCAGCGCACGTATGCGTCAGTACTTAAAGGTACTTAGCATGTAAGATAGAGTAAATCTAAAATAATACATAATTGAACAAGCTCAAAATCAAGTATATAACCTAAACATGATATAGATTTTAAATGCTGAGATAATTGAATGCAAATGACCAATTTGTAACATGTTGGAACTGAATACTGAATACACTGATAGATGGTCAGTGCAGTAGAATCTGAGTGTTCTTTGGGAGATACTAATAACCGATAATTAAACCACATGAGACAAATGTGGATTCCAATGTATACGCCTCATAGAGAGGACTGAATATACCGTGCCAAAGGTATAAAGACATGCTGGCATGATCACTAAACTGATGCCCATAGAGGGGACTTACAACCTACTTGGCTAGTAGTTTTGGGACTATTGGGTACGTTAAACCCTTTTCCAACTCGGTATTAACTCTACTCCCAATGAATTAGGTAATTAACTTATTATGTCTGAGTTTATGTAAATACTGGATAGCTGAAAAACTGAACAGGCAAACTTAGAATGCAATAATTAATCTGTTATATATGACATTAGTATCTAAGCCTTGTATATCTGAAGTAACTGAAATAACTGACCTAGCATGTGTGATTCAAGAACTAAAGAAATACATTTCTAGGGTTATATAATTCATGCAATAATATGACTAATAACATTATAATTTGATTTGAAACATATAACTAATAAATTCATGAAGTTCTATAAACCGTAAGTGTAACACCCCGTAGCCAAAATAGACCAAAAAAAATATTACAGAAAAATATGTAGGTGCAACCAACGGTGGCATCGATGGACCGTAGCCTCACCCACGGTCCGTCCTGCACATACGTCGATGAGACCAGAAACTCCCAAAAAAACTCAGCCAGAAAAATTGGTCAAGTGTTGGACAACGGATGGACTTACTATCCATAGTTCAGAGGAAGGTCCGTAGTCCGTGACCGTCAATCGAGACCCACATTCGCCCACTCTCTGACAAGAGCTACGGATGACCAGCCTGGTCTGTAGGTTGACCTACGAGTCTGACCGTAGGTGGAAAATTTGCAGACAGTTAAGGGGAAATGCAATTGGGTCAAGTTTAAATGGTCATAACTTTTAGCAAAAAATGAATTAGGTGTGTCATGACCTACCCACAGATAGATAATTGAATTATCTTTCCATAACCACCGGCCTTGCTAACATCTAACCTCTGAGTAAAATTTTATACCCCTTTTAGTAAAGTCTTGTTGAACTGGCCAGTCGACGGACCCAACAACGGGGCGTCGGTCAGACGACGGACCGTCAGTCCTGCCCGTCGTTTGGTTCGACATCAACTTTCCATGGTGACTTTTTGACCTTTCTCACTTCGTTTAAACCTTAAGATACGTCATTTTGACCCCAAATCATCAGATTTTAGTCAGTTTAAGCCTAGAAACATAACTAAAACATATCTAAGTCAAATCATCAAATAAAAACTTAGAAATTAGAAGCAAGAGAGGAGAAAAAGCTGAAGAACCCTAGTTCAAGAATGCCACAAGCTCGAGCAGTTCCAGCCCAAAACCTAGGTATTTTTCCGTGGATTTCATCACTAAGTATATGGGATTTCACTAGTGAGTTCCTTTCACCTATTGAGTCCTTAGTTTTGAGTCAGATTCTTGATTCTCATATCATAATTAGATCTAGGGTTTCTAGAACTTCAATAGAACTTCATGAACTTATTAGTTATAAGTTCCAAATCAGATTATTATGTTATTATTCAGTTTATGTATTAATTTCAGAACCCTAGCTATGTATTTCTTTAGTTCTTGAATTACACATGCTAGGCTAGATATTTTAGACATTTAAGATATACAAAATGCATAATTACCAGATTAATTGTTGTATTCTAAGTTTGCATGTTCAGTTTTGAGCTATCAAATATTTACAGAAACTAAGATATAATCAGTAAATTTACAAAATTAATGGGAGTAGCATAATACCGAGTTGGACTAGGGTTTAGAGTACCCAATAGTCCCAGAACTACTAGCCAAGTAGATTGTAAGTCCCCTCTGTGGGCAATCAGTTTAGTGATCACGCCAGCATGCGTTTATACGTTTGGTAGAGTATATTGGGTCCTCTCGATGGGGTGTATACATTGGACTCCACATTTAGCTCATGTGGTTTTATTATCGGTTATTAGTAGTTCCCACAGATTAGTCAGACTCCCTGCATTGACCATTTATCAGTATATTCAGTATTAAGTTTCAACATATTATAAATTGGTCATTGCATCTACTTAGCTCAGAATTCAGTTTATCATGTCAGTTTATTATACTTGCTGTTATGCTTGTTCAGTTATGTTTTATTTAAGCTTTATTCTATCCTACATGCTCATTACCTCTCAAGTCCTGACGAATACGTGCGCTACATCTTCTCGTGATGTAGGTTCAGATTCTCAGCATCCAGATCACACATAGATCGATTTTCGCAACAGATTTTGTGGTGAGTCCTCATTCTTCGAGGACAACATATATGAGTTTTATTTTAGTCTTTAGTCATTTAGTTTAAGTTTTTTATAGATTTATCTTGGGCTTGTCCAAGTATTTCTAGTGCAGTTTAGAGGCTTATTTCAGACAAAGTTAGATTCAGCTTCGTATAGAGTTAATATTTTCTTGTATTAAACTCATTATTTTTAAAATATCTCGTTATAAAAATATTGGCAATTCCACGCATCTTTTCAGATTTAATTATGAATTTACCGTTCCCAATGAGTTTTATTACTTTTAGTATGCGCATTAGCTGCCAGCGGGTTGCTTAGGATCACTTCCCTTCCGGTCCTAGGTTCTGTTTCGACGTCTCGGGGGTAGCTCGAGGCGTGAAACTAAGTCTAATCATGATATGGGAATAAAAAATCTTACAGAAAACTAGGAACCAATGGGTGAAAGGAACCCAATAGTAAAATCCTACATACCTGATGATGAAATCCACGGAGAAATATTTAGATTTTGGGGATGGAACTGACGGAACCTTGTTGTGTTCTTGAACTTTTTTTCTTTTCTTGCTTCTAATTTTCTATGTTTTTGATTATTGATTTGACTTATCTTACTTGTAGTTATGTTTGTAGGCTTAAACTAACTAAAATATGATGATTTAGGATCAAAACGACGTATAATAAGGTTTAAGCGAAGTGGAAAAAGACCAAAAGACCCCTGAGTAAATTTTTGTCTAACCAAACGACGACCTGGACAGTGGGTCTGTAATTCAATCGACTATCCGTGGTTTTGATCAATAGGTTGGGTTTGTTCGACAGACCTTTACTAAAATGGGCATAATATTTTACTCGTAGGTCTGATTTTAGCAAGGTCAATGGATATGGAAAGCTAATTAAATTATCTATTTGATGGAATCTCATGGTACACCTAATTCATTTTGTGATACGATTTATGATCAATTGAAGTTTACCCGACTGCATTCCCCCCTTAATTGTTTGTTAATTTCCACCTATGGTCAGACCTACGGACCGTAGATTGAACAATGGTCCGTGTTTGTAAATTATCATTTGTACCAGAGAATGGGTAAATGGGGTGCTGATCGACGGACATAGACTATGGACCATAGTCTGACGTGCGAACCGTAGGTCCGTTTGTCGTTTGACACTTGGTCAAATTTTTTTTGGGCTGAGATTTTTGGGGTTTCTGACTCTATCGAAGGATGTTCTGGACGGTTCGTGGGTTAATCTACATAGAAACCGTTGGCTGCACCTGTAGGTTTTTCTAAAAAGATGATCTTTGGTCTGTTTTGGATACGGTGTGTTACAATTTCATCTACAAGGTATATAAGAAAAGATTGAGAGTTTACAATTCATTATAAAATAATATTAACATTATGTTGCTATAGATGGATAGTCTATTGACATAAATTAACATTATGTTGCCACATATGTATCTACTATTGCTGCACATGAAATTTCAATTGCCAAATATAAATCTTATATTGCCATAGATTAATCATATGTTGACACAAATGTACCTACTTTTTCCACAAATGAATTCTAAGTTGCCACATATGAATCCTAAGTTACCACATATAAATCTTATGTTTTCATATATGACCATTTTGTTGCCCTAACACCTAAGTGAAATGTTACAATAAATGATGAATGTTAAAATATGCACTAACATATCATTAAAATACGGCAAAATACGGTAATATATTTTAACAAATAAAATATATGTTGAAGAACTAAACAAGACTATATTTCTAAAAACATATCAACAAAATAGTACAAAAGGAACAACAAAAGAAACAAAAAACAACTTTTCACTAAATGTTAACAATACTTATACACTTCATTAAAATTAGGGTTTTTTGGGTTGGTTCATTGTCTTTCAAAAATAAAAAATAATAGGCACAATTACATCATTATTCAATTTTTACATCTACAGAAAGTTTTATTATTTATTAATCCATGAAAAATATTCAAAAATAACTTACCCATTTTAAGTCAATCGCGATTTTAGTTCAGAAAGACGAGAGAGTCATGACTGGAGATGAGGAGGAAAATAATGAATATAGTTGGAGAGGAAGAGGAAGATAGTGGAGATAGTCTAATCGGATTTACAGATTGAAAAAGGAAAAAGAAGAAGAACAAAAGAGAGAGAGAATTCTAGGAGAAGATGAAAAGATTTTATTTAAAATGATTTGGATTGAATTATAGAAGTTCAAAAATGAAGTGCGTTTTTTGTATTTTATTAAACATGAAGAAACTTTTTGAAATGTTAATTTGGTCCCAAATTTACTTAATTACTTTTTAGAGAGGATTTGACAAGCTCTAGGTCAATCTGTCACAAAAAAACAAAATCAAGTCTTATTTGACACGTTTTATTTAATTTTCTCAAGCTATTTTGGGTTCGAAAGATGGAGAAGGTTAAGATTTCTTTTTTGGAAGAGGGGATAGTGAGGTTTGGCAGAGAGGGTGTTGGTAATATGGTGTGGGATGGGGGAGGGGGGGGGGTTTGAGCAGTGGCTTATTTTTACTAATCAGATAAATTAGTTTTAGTGACTAGATATTTTACTTTTAACACTCAATATTAATTTGTTTTTAATTTTGTAATAAAAGATGAGATTTAACGTCTGGAAAATAAAGGATCAATTACTTGAGTAGATTTCTTTTAAAAAAGAATTACTTATTTTAAATATACTATTTAATTATTGCCATTCATAGCAATATATAACAACACTATATATTTTATTTGATTGCTTTTTCTCTGTCGGCTTTTAAATTTGTCACTCTTTCTCTGTCTCTCGCTTTTTTAATTTCTTACTCTTTCTCCCTTTATTTCTTTCTTACTTTCATTCTCTCTATTTTTTCCCCGCTCTCTACTTTGTTGCTCTTTCTCCGTCTATTTATGTTGATCTTTTTTTTTGTTTTTCTCTCTACTTTTTTCGTAGATTAATCGATGATCTTATATTGAATAAAACGTGTATCAATAATTAATTAGACAAGATATCTAGTATTAACAAATGAGACACATAATAATCTGCCAAATGAAACAAACTTGAATTAAAAATGTTCTACATCCATTTTAAAGTTGAATTTGAAGAGAATTAAACATGAATGCAAAATGTAGCAAATGAAAAAGAAATTTACAAATCAACCAATAAATTGTGAAATTGAATTAAATTTGTATTTGAAAGCGTATTCAAGATATATTAAAGTTGAATTAGAAGAAATAATTAAACATGAATAAAATCAGAAAATGATTTATAGAGTGAATTAAACTTATAACAATAATGAATTAAACTAGTATCAAATAGAAACAAATAAATCAAAAAACTGCAAGATGAATTAAATTTGTATTAAAATTGTATTACGCAATATTCAAGTTGAATTTGAACAGAGAATCAAGAATGGATGAGAACCATAACCAATGAAAAACAAGACAATGATCTACAAACTGAATTAAACTTATCTTTGTGAACAGTGGCATAGCCAGAAACTTTATGAAGGGTGTCCAAAAATCTCATAGCTCGTAAAAATAATTTAAAGACTGGGTGTACTTAAATTTTCTAAATCAAACTACATAACATTAATGATTATTTTATTAAAATTTAAATATACCAAAATTTTTAAAATCGAACTACATAATATTTAGCATTAATATTTACGTTTATCTGATAGGAAGTGAAACAACAAAGAAAAGGAGAGATATTTCAGTTTAGAGTGAAATCACTTTTATGCTTCAAGATTTCATAAACCTCCAATTACCAACAATGAGAAATGGAAAATAAAGAATAGAGTCAAAGGAGTTATATTAAAAAAGAATTTATTTCAGTTTTAGTAGATTTGTGGAAAAAATAAATAGTATTTACTTAATAATTTTAAATTAAATAATTATTTTTAAAATTTATTTAAATTTTTTAATAAAAAGTAAAAAATCAAAGTCAAATTATGGGTATCGAATCAGCGCACTGCAAGTTGCAAAGAACTTAGCAAGAGTTAAATGACTGAAAACACTAAGCTAGAAAATTTTATTATTTTTCAAGGGTGTCAAGAATGTGTTATTTAACCTTTTAAATTATTATTTTACTTATAAATACGGTGTAATTTTCTGATGAAGGGTGTCCAATTGGACACCTAACCAAACGGTAGCTACACCACTATTTGTGAACACATATAACGTATATTATTTGTGTCATATAAATTATTTTGATTAATATTTTTAAGAAATAGGTGACATTTGTAATATATATTCTTACTATGATACAACAAGAGGTGATTCATGGCATACAATAATTCAATTATCTCCATTTACGATTACAGTGATCAATAATGCAACATTTGATCATGGGTTTGGCCAACATTGATTATAAGTTGACCACCATTAGAGTTTCTAGGATGATTCAAGCATGGTTCCTCACACCCTGCCAGCTGCACGACTCATTTGGTCATGTTAGAGATTTTATTAATTTTAAGTAATTGTACTTGGGCTGGAACCCATCCATCTTTGAATCCAAATTTACCCCTTTCATTAACAGATTACTATTTTAAATATTTAAATAATACTTTTAATTGTGTGACACACAATCATTGATTGTAATTTAATTATTTAATATAATTTTAAATTCATCCATTACCCAACGAGTTTTAACTAAGCCCGCAAGAACTGATCCAAGACAAAAGAACACATCTTATTAAACAACCTTAAAACCTTGTTCCCAAATAAACATTTCAATTTATTTTACGATCTACAGAGGGTGAATAACTCTATTTTTTCCAGTTGTGCAGAGGATTAGGATAAGAAGGGATTGATATTTTCTCCGCACCAAAACTTGGGTCAATTTCATCCAGTGATAAAGACGATGTTGGTGATGAAAGCGGTGGAGGAAATGGTGAAATGTGGTGAATACTGTGGAATTGATGGCACATTACAGAAGCTATCACATATCTTTTCGTCGAAATTGGAAATTGAAGCCATTAGAGAGAAGGACAAAAAGATCAAATATAATTAAGAAATATACATTTACACACCATTCTTGAACTCGAAGAAGATGAAAAAGATGTGCTTTAAATATGAAGTTTATGCATCTAGGACGTAATTGCAGTATTTGCATTTGCAAATACCATAGTCTAGCTGAAAAAATTATCATCAACATCTTACTCCTTTTATTGATCTTGTTTTAACTTGTTATTTATTACCTACCAACTTAGTACTATTACCATCAACAGTTTCACTTAAAATTATCATCAACAACTTAACTATTGGACAAGTGGTAGTGTAGGATATTTTTGTTGCAACTTTTAAGTTACCATTTAATACTCTTGAGGAAAAGTGGATGTAGTAGCTAACTTAATGAAGACAACTGCTGAGGCTGATACATTTGAGAATCAAAATGAAGTGTTTATTTGCGAACAAGATTTTAGAGTTGTTTAATTAGTTGGGTTCTTTTGTATTGGGTCAATGGAGGTGGGTTTAGTAGAAATGGGTGGGTACTGGGTGAATTAAAAATTATATTAAATTATTAAATTACAACCAATTGTTGAGTGCCACGTGATTAAAAATATTATTTAAATATTTAAAATTGTTTTCTGTTAATGAAAGAACTAAATTGGACCAAAGATGGATAGGAAGGGTATTTGGGGGCCCAATAGGTGAATGGAGGGTAATTGTGTATCATTTTCAATACTTCGAAGGTATTTTAGGTCCTTTTCCATTTGTTATTTTATTTCTTTATTTCTCTGTTTGCTAAGGTTTTTATTTTCGTAATTTTTCTGAAATATTTTGGGTGTCATTGGTGCATATTGGTAGTGTTAATTGAATCTACCACTAATCGAGATATGAATTTAACTATGTTGGGATTATTTGTCTAAGTATGACATTCACTTATTATCTACTCAACTGCTAGTTTGTAGTTTAATGATAGGCATGTCCTATTCTATGTGCATTGTTGTATTTGTAATTGTAAAAATGTCTTGTCCATGTTTCCAGATTTTTTTAAAAAAAAGGTTAACGAGGGGTTGAGGGGATGAGTAACCCTCTTAGGACTTAACATTAATAAGAAAAAGTAATCAAAATACAAAGAGGGGACATAAACCTTTATCTCCAATCCTATGTTGGTTCATGAGTCAACCTTCCTACCCATACTATAAAAAGAAACCTATTAACTATGCACCTAAAAGAGAGGACTCCTCTCGATACAGAAAAAGTAGGAAACATAAATAAGGGACTCTCTCCTTACAAATGTAGGAAAATAAATAGAAACTAGTACTCTTCAAGGAAGCTATTACAACAATAACATCTTAATTGAATAAGATTCACTTAACTATAGACTTTTGTGCAAACGGAAGGATCAAGCCTTTAAGGTGGTTATTTTATTCTTCTTAACTTTTTTCCCATGAAAGTTATTCATTTCCATTTTCTCCAAATTGTAGCTTCCTCTAGCAATCCAAGGCAGTTGTTGGTATGAACAGAAGTGTTAAGTGATGTCTTAAGTATGGCTCCATTTGGATAAAAATCAGCAATTGAGTTTGCCTCTCTGTAAATGTGCCTGTACCGAAATTAAATAGTTTGATTACGTTTTGGAGCTCTTGAATGTATTTATGTATTTTCCATGGGGTTGCTGTTGGGTTAAAGCAATTTGGTAAGAAGTTCCGAGTCCACTTCAAGCATGATTTTCTTGTATCCGTAATGAATATACCAGTGCATTCCATTGAAGGCTGCTTGTATTTCAGCTTGGTTGTTTGTCCCGATTCCAAGAGGAATGGTGTATGCATATACTATGCTTCCCTGGCAGTCCCGCATAGTGCCCCCACCACCTATCTTTTGAGGTTGTTTAAAGAACTACCATCTAACTTATGTTTTAGGTATCATTTCTAGGAACTTCCCATTTAACAGAGATGATTGTAGTTTCTTGGATGCACCCCTCCATCAAGATAATTACCTACCTCCAGCTATGAGGCCATTATATATAGGAATAAGTAGTGTTTAGAATGTTTTTCATGTCTTTAACGATAAGGAAGTTCACTCTTCTGCTGCTGGACTGTTTCTTACCATGCTTCCATTGCACCTTTCTTCAAAAGATTCCAAAAAATTATTATAGGAAGATAGTGGAGAATAAGTGTGTCCTAAGCCAGTAGATAATGTTGTCCGAATATGATGAGCTACGTGACCAGTAACAAATATATGTTGGATATTGTTCCAGCGTTGCTTGAGGAAACAAGAACACCTTCCAAATAAGAACAATATTATTTGAAAGGAAGATGTGTTCTGCCAACTTGTTCATGGACATGGTATTTTAATACTTATTGAGGTCATCATGGAGTGGTAGGGGAATGTTGTCTCTCAATCTTTCACTTATCTTTCATCCATTGGCATTTTCAATGAAATCGGGACAATTGAAAAAAGTAACCGGCAAGAGCACCTACTCAAAGACAATTATCCCACCAAAAAGAATAATTTCCATAAGTTAGGTCTATATAAATTTTATATGATAATATGGTCAAACGTATAAGGCACGTTCTTTGAACTAGTAATATTAACGATGTAAAGAGACTTGACTAAAACTTCTCTGTATTATCTAACTTACTATAGTTGTTTGACTCAACCTAAAAAATTAGACAAGAATCAATTTATATCCTTTATTTCTTAGGAGTACATTTTATATAAGCACCAAGACTAACTACTCACAATACAATAATAGAACGCTTCTTGTACTCCCTCCAGTGTGCCACAATTGTTGAATAATTAGTAATGTTCTTCCTTAAGAGATAAGGTTCTTCTTGTGATACGATTTAAATTTTAAGAAATTAGAAATCTTTGATTTGTCTTCGGTGAAGAGACCATATATCAAATGGGAAAAAAACCTGATACCTATCCATGGTAGAAACAATGTCATAACCTTATTGGTAGAGGTGTGATTATATGTGTTTGTCTTTTACGAACTTCATAAACAATATTGTTAGAAGTATATACACCGAACTGGGGTCTGTAATGATTTCCAAAACTTGAATCCACCTATCTTGGGGTTGCCAATCTCCTATTTAGAGATATATTCACAAATATGTGCTTGAATTTTTGATGTTATAGATTTTTGGATTGTTATTCACACAACATCATGTTACGGGGAGGACTAGAATTTGTCACCTTTTTCCTGTAAGGTTCTATGGGTTTTTCCGGGGTGGTCGCTTGAGGCCTTTGCGTCTAATGAGCGAGTTCTCTAATGTGGGCGGGGTGGGGTGAGGTGTCCTGGCGTTTGATGCCATACGGGAGAGGTAGAGGAAGGTGGTGCGAGAGGGGATCTGTTCCCTCTATTATAGGTACCCCGACCCGTTGGGTCCGCGCATCCGCTCCCATAGCTATATGTAGTAGTGGGGAAGGGTGCTGCTGGTATGCTCCGGAGATTGGGCTGAAATAGGTGATAGTGGAGGTGGGAGAGGTGGGTGGGTGAGAATCGAAGTAGGGCGGAAGTGTTGGTATATGCATTTTCCTCGGACTTGGGGTTTTTTGGGTTGGGGTGTGCGTCTTGGGATCCTCACTTGAATTGTTGTCTATGGCCTGGTTGAATTCATAAAGTGGGTAGGGTCCCCTCCGTCCCGTAGCTCTATACAGGTGTCGAGGAGCGTCCCGCGGTTCACCTCTCCATGTGGCGATTTTACCCCATCCTCCCTTTATTGGGTGTTAGGTACATCTTTAACTTTGGGAGTCAGGTGTGTCTTGCCATGCTGTGGATCCTGCCGGCGTTACTCTTTGCCGTAGGGGGTGGTTGGAGTGTTCCTTTTACCAGCCATTCGAGGGCCCTGGGTTTGTGCGGTGTTTCCTCTAGAGCCTTCTCTCCTGTCTTTGTGTGGTGGTCGTTGCGGGGTATTGTGTCGGCCGGTAGTTGCGCTAATGCGAGAGTTGTGGGCCCTGCGTCACGATGGGTTGGGGTTGCGACACTGGTGTGACCTTGTTCCGCGCTTGGTGTCGTAGCGTGCTGTCTTGCCGGGTGCTATGTTGGCAAATTAATTTTTTCCAAGAAAAACGGAGTTAATTGTTATTTATAAAACAGAAAAAAACTATATTTATAGGCCATGTTACAAGCAAGGAACACGCCAGTTCAACAAATCTGTTCAGACCCATTTTTTCTAGACTTTTGTGTCTTTTCGGAAGAGTAACAACTTCTCAAAAAAGAGTAAGGAACTTTTCGGCACGTTCCCTTAAACCTTCCACTTTAAATAATCCCATTAGCATTCAATTAATGATTCGGAACCTTCCTTCCTTCCTGCGCGTAACCCTCCTCGCCTTCCTTTTCTCCGCCCCCGGCCCTCCATCCGCCCCACCCACCTTTCCTCCACTTAATCGAGATTGATGAAATATACCACGACAATCATATGTTTTCTCTTAGTCTTCTATTTTAACTTGCGATTGATTGTTTGTATCATGAAGTCTTCTCATTACCTTCCTCCGCGACCTTTCCACACGTCCTCCTTGTCACATTCTCTTGTTCTGGGGTTATCAACCGCTCTACGCTTTTTTTTCCACTTTCGCGTATCTCGTTTCCCCGCCCATTGCCTTTAGGTCAGTTGCCCTCCCTTCTCTGTGTGTCGTTCCACTCCTGCCGTATTTATGGACTCTTGTTTCGTTTGTTCGCTCTCTTATATTCCTTTTTCTCCCGCCTTTGTTTTAGTTTTAAGGTGTATGTAATTTTGAACGTAGTCAGGGAGGGGACCAAATATCACTAAAAAAACCGGGAACAAAACATGGCCCACCCATTAATTTACGCCTCACCTTCCAACATCCCATATGTTCTATTTTCTTTCTCAATTTTATGTAAAAATAATCGTATGAAACACTTAGATAGGACGTTAATGATATTATTTGTATATATATAGTATATACATTGGATTAATTTCTACTCTTTGCCGCCTTCTCCCTCCTGTTTTTTTTGATTACACAATTATTTGATGTGTAATTTCTCTCTGTATTATTACTGTATATAAAGCGATCATCATCCCTCGTTCACCTTCGTATAATCGTTACAGTCATGTTTGTGTTTTGTAAATATAAAGTGTGTTGTATTTGTTTCTTAATATTTTTCCTGTAGTTTATTTGTATAGCCATATTTTTATTTAGTGTTCATTTACTTTGTAGTATATATCTACGATTTGTATAAATAAGAACAATAATTTGAGTATATCCTCCCATTCATCCTTTGTCTCTGTACCTCTGTCCTCTCCTGTTTTTTCCCCCCATTCCTGCTCCCCTGCTTTGTCCTCCTCTCCTCTGTGTCCTTGCTATATGGTAAAGCTTGGAAATATGTTTTGTGATCTATATCGTGGTGTCCTGTCTATCTCTACTCTCCCCCTCTTTTCTCCTGTTCCACCTCCTTTACTTTCTCTGAAACTCGAAACACGGAACAACGCGCTCCTCCATCTTTTCTCCCTCTGTCAGACTGTCAATGAGAGGGTTTATCTCTTCTTTGGGTTATGGGGGGTCTGCGGGCCCGTCGATTCACCCCCATGGCTGTGAGCAAATCAATTGGTTGCTCTATCCTCCCCACTCTTTGTGCTCAACACCTCCCCCTATCTATCCACTCCGCTGAACTAATAGGGGAGGGAGGAAAAAAAAGGGGTGGAAGGAGGGGGGAGGAGAGCAAAGAGGGGGGAGGAAAGGAGGAGAAAAGAGGGAGGAAAAGGAAAGGCGGGGGGAAAGAGGGGAAACAGGGGGGGGGGAAAAGAAAGGGGAGAAGAAAAAAAGGGGACAAGGGGAAAGGGGGGGGGGAAAGGGGGGAGAGAGGGAGGGCAGAAACAAAATGGGGGGTGGGGAAACGCAAGAGAGCAAAGAACTGGGGGGGGTAACGAGAAGGGGGAAAGTAATAGCGATAAAAGGGGAACGCAAAATGGTGACGGGTGAGGGAGGGGGAATAGGAGGGAAGGTTGGGAAGGGGGTGGCAGGAAGGTGGAGTGTGGGGTGGGGGGGAGAGAATGGATGGCGGGGTGTGAGGTGTGGATGGGTGTGGATAGGTGGGTAGATTTGGGGGAATGGGCTTATAGCGTCTTGGTGCCCTTGCCATATCACCCTCGGGCTCCCACTATTACATAACTTTAGTAATTTGTTATATAAATTCCCAACCGTGATTTTCTATTGCCTTCGGATTTGTGCCAGTTCCTGGTCCAGTTTTGAGTGAGATAAGATCATCTCGTCCTGAATTTATATGTTTTAATGAACTTTGTCTCTTGCTTCAACCATTCAACCACTATCTTCATTATGTCCAGCATTCGAAGAGTCTTGGGAATATGTCATGCGCGTTGTTGATGGACTTTCTTGAATTGTCAATTGGGATTGGGAGTGGGTGATCTTGTATTTTTTGTTCATTTGACAACGTCTCTCGCTCAGGACACTATACTATATTATCCCGGAAGAGGCGGAGGCTGCCATTACCATTTTTATCGTTTTGTTATCCTCTTGGCCCTTGCGCTTTCGCCGGAGACAAGAGCCAAAATCTTGAAATAACATCAATTGAAAACATAGGTGAATGTATCAACAATTACAACCGTCTGGTAAATGCCTCATATATGGAGATGAAATCCTTTATCTCATTTTGATTAGACTTTAAACTGATACGAAAGAAATAATTTATTTTTTTTAACAAAATTGAAAGACCTACAGACCCCTTCCATCTCTCATTCTGTGATGCTAGCACCCGGCCAACCAGTTTAATCACCACCCCAAAACTGGCTTCATGAAGTCGACACCAGGGATATCGTGAAATTTTTCAAAATTTCAAAAATTCCAAATAGGAATATGGAGTGGATTTTAGGCGCCCGATCTGGACTGCGTGTAGGAGCTCTCCCCTTGCTTTCCCCTCCCCATTACTAAGCTCCCCCGGCTCCCATTTTTATTTTCCTTGTTGGAACTCTCCCCCGCGCTGGTGGGCGGGCATAATCCAAACCTCTCACTTCTGAGGCCACCCCCCCCTCCCCCTCTCGATTCTGTGTCTACCGATCACCTCCCTATCCCTTCTACCAATGCACTTCTTTTCTCCTTACTTTACGTGCTTTTTTAAAGCTCTCCCGTTTAGCCTTTTGTTTCACATGTCCCCTCCTTTATGACTAGGCCATTTCCTGTACCCGAAATTCCGGCCCAAAGAGAATTTGAGGTTCTCATCCTCCACGATCTCTTCATTGCTTAAGTATTGCTAAAGACTTTCATACTTTTGAAACCAATACCCCTTCGTCACATGGAACCCATAAATTAAACCAAGAAATCTGAAAGTTATTACGGACCTTTGGGCTAACCACCTACCGGCGGCACCGGGGCCCTCACCCAACTCAACCTCACTTCTTTCAGCAATCAACTTAACAGTACCTTTGAGATGGGTCAAAGTAGACAAAGTATAAATAGAAAGTGATTGGAGAACACTCTTGATCAAAATAGTGATCCCTTATCCCTCCCCCATCCCTCAATCCTCCCCTAATAATAAACCCCTGCTTATCCATTCCACCCATCAAGCTTCAAATGAAATTTGAATAACCCATCCTCCTCGTTTTGAAACAGGGGCACTTTCGGCTCTTTCGGTGCTTGAAACACCTTTTGAAACCCTTACTAACCATGTAATAAAAATATTCTACCAATATACAATGGGTGGCCTTGGTAAGTAAAATAAATTTTCTTTTTTTGCCATGACATTGTCAATCTTCTTAACGCTCTTAATCTTTCGAGCATGAAGTTGGTTATTAAGGCCTACCACTAAACTACGTTTGATACCTCGTCAAAGCTATACACGTATCGTTGAACTAACAACCTGTATCTAGTCATGACGAGTCTCAGAGAAGGAGTATTGTTCATCTCTTGTCACTAACTAGGGCCTGTCCCAAAATATAATGTCATTAGCATAATCCAAGTGATTTATATTAGGACAATTAGGAGGCATGGGAAAGGGGATGAACCTATTATGACCGTTAAGATCATTTAAAGATCTATAGAGGAACTTTACACACAAAATAAAAAGAGATTAGGAAGAGGATCACCCTGTCTTAAACCGTTAGAAGAAGAGTAAAAATTATATCTAGCGCCATTAATAGCCACAGAGTACCGATGTTCAGATATAAGATTAAACATCATGGTTTTTCATTGTTTATAGAAGCCTAACTTAGTCAAAAATCGATATCACAAAGTTCCAAGACATTTTTTCATATGCTTTTCTCATATCATGTTACAAAACAACAAGACCAACCTTGTTAGTCTTAGAAATATTCTGAATAATTTCCTCAACGCAAAGAACATTCTCTGTGATTAGTCTCTCTTTTACAAAGCCACGTTGGTCAGGAGAGACTAGATATTTCACAAAGGATTTCATAAGAAAATATTTTGGAAATAATTTTTCTGGTAAAGTTTAAAAATCTTATGGGTCTGAACTCACCAAAGAAACTAGCGGTGTCAAATTTTGAAATTAACACTAGGCAAGTGTGTGAGAAGTACATGGTCAGTTTTTTCCCTTTAAAAAGTCTTGAACATAGGCTATGATATCCTATTTGATGATATCCCAGCAGGTTTGGAAGAATGTTCCCTTATATCTATCTAACCTTGCAGCACTTAAAGCACTAAGAGTGAAAACAACCTCTTTAATATCTTTTCATCAGGCTTAATACACAACCTTTTCCAAAATGATAAAATTAGGAATACACTGAAGAGTACCACAATAAAGAGGAGGTAGAGGACGATTAAAAAAAGTTTGCAAATGTCTAAATGCTTCCTTCGAGATTTTTTCATCTTCACTAATCTATTTTCCTCTATCTCGATTCTGGATAGGTTCATCTTTGTACTATTTCCCCTTATCATTCTATGAGAGTAGTTAGTGTTTTTATCACCTTTTTCAAACCATTTGCATTGAGATTTTTGAAGAAGTATGAATTCTTGCAATTTCATCCAGTGAATATACTCAACATTCTCTTTATTAACGTCTTGCCTGTTTTGTTCAGTATTCACTTGAGTATCAATTTCTTCTAAACTTTGAAGCTTTATTTCCCACTTGATGGTATTCTGCTAAGCATAACCTATTTGCTCCCTTGACCATAAACTCATTTTCCCCCTAGTATCTTTATCTTTGAGTGTAATATCCACATGAGCTTGAGGTTGAATATTTACATTTTTTACATTGGAGGTTGTGTTACAAAAAAGTTAAATATATTGGATCAATTGAAGAACTTACCACAATTGAATCACATCCGCAAAGCTTCACTCTACTTCCCCCTCCGCTTTTTCTCTTGTCCCGCCCCTTCTCTCCTTGCCGTACCCTCGTGTCCTCGCCTGTTGTGTTCTCCTCCCTCCCCCCGCTGCAACCAATCTGTTCTCGGGTGATGTTATCAGGGAGGGGGAGGGGGGGGGATGGGGTCATCTTGCATCACAACACTGTCACAATAAGTAGGAAGGCACAACTGGTAAAAATATGTTTGTGCAGAAAGCAGGTGCTGACAAGACTCCTGAGGTTCTAGAGAAGCAATGTCTAGAATCTAAACATCAAAAACTCTCTAGAGGTAGATACCTTATTGATTGTCATAAGAGAAGAAACTTTTTTTTCTTCTCAGCAGGCATATACCCAATTATCTACACATTTACAAAAAAAACCCCCGCCCCATCCCATCTGTGTTTCCCCCGCGCGGGTTCCCTTGTTCCTTTCTCCCTCCTCTGCCGCCTTGCCTCCCTTCCCCCCCCCTGCCATTTTGCGTCGCTTCTTTTCTTCGTCTCCACGGGTCCTTTTTCGGGTTTCTAACATATATCCTCCCTCGCTTGACGCCCATCCCTCGGGTCCCTTTGAACTCCCATCGAGAATTTTGTCAAGATAACTCTAAAACAAGGAAGTCTTGATAATTGAGGTAGTTATATCAAAAAAATCTTGAGAAAAATGAGCTATCCGAAGCAATTGATGTGACAAAGAGATTTTGAATAAGGAATATGGAGATTAAATTAGAAATAAGTATGTTAATCGTCTTATTCCTTATTCAACATCGATTTTTTCGCAGATAGCTCATTTTCTTAAGATTTTTCCGGTATAACTATCTCAAGTATCAAAACTTCTTTGTTTCTAAGTTTTTTAAGAGTTTCTTTCTATGCTGCTTTTGGTAGAATCTAAACGAACAAATTGGAGTTTGATTAGATTATCTTCGTTTTTTTTTTTTCGTTTTCCGGTTTTAATCTCAGTGTTTTTTGTATCATGTCGGTCATATTAGAAAAGTGAAGTGAAATGGTGCAATGAAAATGGTGGTTTGGTTTAGTTTATAACTTGAGAAATCTATGAATAGTGAAAATGGAGAAATTGGTCAAAAGCTAATTAATGTACAAATAACAATTGTAAATAAAATATTTTTTTCTTTAGATTTTTCTCAAAATAGTCAAAATGTTATTTATTAGATTTCCCCTATAAGTAATGGTTTATTATTTCTTTTACCAAGTTCACTTTTGGGATATTTTATTTAACGATGAGTATATTCTAATGAGAAACATTTATTAGTAAATATAGTAGTCAAACTAGTTTGTTAGTCATAAAAGTGGTAAAATTGATATATTGATGAATGGTATAAATCATTAAATTTTGGTACTTGTATATGTATAATGTGATAACTACATATTACTTGAAAATAAATGAATAATTGACTAATATAAATGTTAAAGCCTATTGTTTAAAGGTGAATCAATTACAATATAAATAGTTAACATGATGAGTAAATTACTTGGGTAAAGGGTTTGAAATATGATTTTTGACAAAAAAATGCACTAACGATCTCAATTTTGGACATAACCTATTACCCTACGTACTATCTAATAGTGTATTTTAAAGATATATTGGTGCCTAACGTGGACATCATAAATATTGTATTATTATAAATTATAACATGTCCAACGAAGAGCTTATGTATCTTTAAAATACACTTTTAAATAGTGTAGGGGAGTAATAGGTTCTGCCCAAATTTTGAAATTGTTACCACAATTTTGATCAAAGTTTAGATATTTTTCACATATTTTTTCGAATTCCCCTTTTTTTGTAATTAAAGGTATATATTTGTATGTTCAAAAATCTCTAGTATGTTTGATTGAAATTTTTTAGTTTTCTATTGATGATTAAAGGAATGACAATAACAATGACAATGACGATGACAATGACAATGACAATAGGAAGTAGGGTGCAAGGATGGCCAATTGGTTGGTTCAATTTTTTTGTTTTCGATAGTCAATAATATTAAAGTATTGTTATTAAGGATGACGATGTATCTTCCCCGAGGCTACCTCCTAGACGTAACACGTGACCTAGTGTCAAGCCTCGAGGGTACCCCCTTAACATAACACAAGACCTAGGATCACCGTCTTTCTTTATATCATACAAGATAGTAGCACCCACTTAAAAACATTAGGACGGATGAATCTACTATAGGAACACTCTTAGATTTGAGCCTTAAGATCTCTCAACTCTGACACCCCAAGAATATACTCAATAGATTGGGATTCAACGTCAACATTCAGAATATGAGCCAATTACTTGTTTCATACCTGTCACGACCGGGGAGCACGCCCTAGAAGTAACATGGCATAATTGACCTCTCGTAAGTCTTACACAAGCCCATAATTATAATTCATCGCATTTTCATAGGTAAATTTAGTGAAAAATTTAAAACGTTCTTAGCACATCATATACTAGAACATCACTTTTGTTATATATAAAATATCATAATACATAGTTAAAGACTCTAGTATCTTTTTGTCTTACTATAAGAAACATCATTAGAGTACATTAGGCCAACATAACACATAAGTACAATAATAAATTGACTTTACAGAAATCTAGACATTTGGACATTCTCGGACTTAAGGATTCATTTACTTGAGCGTGAGAATCACATATCAAGCTCCTCACCATTACAGTCATCCTTTAAGCATCCATAACCTACACTTTGTGTAAAATTAGAGAAGAACAGAGTTAGTACAAGAATGCACTAAGTATGACAACCATGCAAAAATATGCATTTAAAAGGGACATTTTCTTGAAATCATACATCATGCCTTTTTGAGAAAATCTTCATAAAACCTTTATACAATAAAATTTATATCATTCACATATTACATATTGACATATTCAAAGGCTAAACATAATATAAAATCACACATAGAATTTAAGCCACATTTGGGCTCACTTTACTATGAGTTATTTCGACTTTACAGTGACTAATTCACTTTTTCAATGAACATCTTTTCTTTAACTCCTTAAACTCCCAAGTAACCCTCTAGTGAAACATGATGCAATGCATCACCTTAGGGCCACAAGGAAACCATACATATCACCTAAACAAGACAAAGCATATCATCATAGAAGTATAATACATCTTAGACACATTTAGGTCAAGAATTTTCGGGACATTACAAAGAACTCTATTCACTTTGTGCACATACTAATGTCACTTCAAAAATAATGTTATGAAACCTTACTCACAATCAAAATTCAAGTCTACTAGTGGAATGTACATGTGAAAACCCATAACCTCACACATACTTAGTATACCTGTCATGAGACCACAAGCCTTAACATCTAATTCATATGTCAACTTAGTAAGTGAAGACAACTTTATTCATGTCAAGCAAGACCTTCATAATATAGTCATTAAGACAAACATAGTGCATAAAAGAAAAAGACCACATCACATAGATCCATTAGCACTCATACCATGCACATCATCACAACAAGTAGACAAATACTACCAAGTCATGCATAAGGAACATATGCATAGACACATGTATTAGAACACCTTCCTAGGACTTCCCTTAAGAGACAATTGTTCAATGCATAGGTGAAGCTCCATACCCCCGTCTACACTAAGTAACTACCCTTAGGTTATCCTAGTTAGAGTCCTTACTTTACTTCCATTTTCCATTTCACTTTGTGGAAACTATAGCCTTAACTTACCCTAAGACCATGGGTGATAAACATGGAATTTGGTGTTAGACACTTACACCAAGGGAAGGTGTACTTGCCTAGCCAAGGTAGAACATTAAACATGCTAGAATACTAAATGAGATAACTTGCTAGATCCTATGTGGCAAGTATAGTTATGGAACTTAGAGATATACATAACCCTCTACATGCTCATTAGAATTGGAGTCTCATCTCATGAGAAACCATGGGTGAACCTTCCTCAAGAAAATTTAACACCTCATGTGGAACCCTAGGTAAATGTCCTTCCAAGGGAAGTCAACACCTTATGACAACCCAATGGTGAATCTTTCTCGAAGGAAATCCAAAACCTCTCATTGTCAAGTTCACTCGGTGCTAAGCTAAGTTGCCTTTTTATTAAAAGCCATTATTAAATATAATTTATAAAATTAGGGTTAGGAGAGTAATCTCCTCATATTCTTAGCTCATAGGTCATAGATGAGAAGTCATCAACCTATATCATGTGAAAAACCTTTTCACATGGACATAGAATATGTAAGCACCTATCTAGTTTAGGGTATCCTTGAGAACATCTTTAAGTGCCCCTCTATTGACTAGATCATCATTCATGTGTGTGTGCATACTTAGACGTGAGAAAACCTTTCACATAACACATAAATGTCACATGTTCATATATCAATGCATAAGTTTATAGGTATAACTATATGATCCATTCCTTCATATTAACAGTCCAAGACATTATGCACATTTATACTTCATCATATCATATACTTAACATCAGAGCATATAAGTCATATTCATAACATGTTCATACAATTCAATGCATGTACTTAGAAGACTAATTTAGGAATTATCCTATCAAGGCACAATGTGTAGTGCATATACAAGGTTTTATATCATTTCCCATACTAGTACACCTATCTAATCATCCTAGTTTATGATACATCACACAACATCATAGAATGGATAACATAACACAAGACTCATTTATTCAAGACTTACAACATCCTTACAGTAAGATCTAGTCTTTATGCACCTATATTAACTTTACTTCTCATATAACATTATAGGACCTCATCATAGGCAGCACCTATACATACAGTTAACATAACCATTTACATGCTCATAACATTATCCATACAACCTAGATCATAGCTAGAATAGGAAACTGGGCATATGTTTAACATAGAGTGATCATCACCAACACACATCCATAGTATATTGACTTCAAGGCAATGTTCACATCATATATGTATATTGACAATAAAGTACACACCTCCACCATAAGTGGACCATCACACACAATGTTATACAAGACTTCATCAACTATCAATACTATAAGAAAGTAAGAAGTAAGAATCTTACCAATTTCTCAACCTTTGGTCATCAATGACCAACACCCATATTTCATCAACAATTCATATATAGGGAAGTAGATAGAGGTAGACTTAACATAATCGAAATCATACATTAATCATAACAAGATTAAGATCATATTAAGTCCACTACATCATTAATTAATGGAATGTAAAGGGAAGTTGATCTCTTACCAATTCTTCCTTACATGGATCATCAATGATAAACCTCCTTAATTCATTAAAATACGATATAGTATAGTAGCTACAAATATCATTACACAAACGATATACTACATTCATGGACTATAAAGTCTAGGTTACAGTGAAT
Source organism: Solanum habrochaites (assembly GCA_027704765.1). Classification (NCBI taxonomy): domain Eukaryota; kingdom Viridiplantae; phylum Streptophyta; class Magnoliopsida; order Solanales; family Solanaceae; genus Solanum; species Solanum habrochaites. The sequence goes on from JAKWJA010002500.1 coordinate 46,277,686, forward strand.
ACACTACATTCATCAATCGTTAGGAAATAGAGTAATATAGGTCATTCACCATTTCCCCTTGAATTTATCATCAATCATTGTTCATAAGAAGTAAACATGTAATGAAGTATCTAAAAAAATCATAACCTGAACGAAATCCCACTACAATTGACGCTAAACTCGAGATCACTATAGGCATGCTTCATATAGGAAATCATGGAAGATAGAATAACATAGGCTAATCTTATTCAAACTATCAAGACTTGATACACATTGGATACGTTACATATAATTCTCAATAACATTACATCATAGGCAGTAGCTGCAGCCTGCATCGATGGCCAGCAATCGACACCCCTCTAGCCCATCGATGCACAATTTGTGGCTTCCTTTCTTTGGGTCTTAGGATGTCCTTTGTATGAGACTTTCCCAGTATAAGTGTACATCGATTCCTCACAATCGAGGGACCATTGGTTGACGAAACTTCGTTTGGCTCAGTTGATTGATACTGCCAAGGCAATGTATTGACAGCCATTGGGTCGTTCTTGAGGGCCCAGAATTCGTTCCTAGGCGTTTCCAATGTGAATATACAACTTAACATGTTGAATACCTTACATGCAATTTTTAATCAAAATGAACACGTAAAACACATCCAAACATGCAAGGCACACTTTCGAACGTCTTGGATGTTCTTGGAAGTTTGCCTCTAAACTTCATGAAACTCAACAGACTGACTATAAAAATAATTATTACTCATATAAGTACCTAATAAGCTCATTAAACATACATAAGGACATAAAAACACATAAGGCCTGTTGGTGACTAGTCGTCGAACGCCTTGGTTTTCCCTTGACGTTTGATTTCCATATGACTTCAAGTCACTCATGCATGATTTGAACACCCTATTAAAATGTTAAAAAGATTATAGGAGCATGTGAGACTATAGACACCCTAACTCATTTTTGGGGGTCTTACAATACCCCACACGAAAGATACAACCTTACCTGACATAGGCTTGTACCCCCTTCCCATTCTAACCTTTTCTACATCGAATCTCTAAAGTTACCGACTTAGTGATACAATTTAGTCTGATATCATAGGGGGGAAACAAAGTCATGTCTAAGATCATATAAAGTCAGCCATATCCAACATTACCAAATAAACCCAACTCTGAAAATCCATAAAAAAAGCAGGACAACACGACCTAAATGGGTGACCATTACTAACTCTTCAACTGGGGTAGAAACATATATAGGGGCATCAAGTATATCATAGAACACATTAATCCCAAGGCACTTTAACTAACATGTATGAATAAGTAGAACCCATATCACACAAAACAATAGCTATCCGGGATCAAGCATGTTACACCCCTAAAATACTAGACCATGACTTACATGTCGATACATCATTGCTTAAATTCTATAATATGTTTTATTCTCATTTGTGGACTTGAAAATTTGTGATACTCACATCCATGCTTAACATAAGTGTTATCGTAATTTAAGGTACTGTATGGGGGTATTTATGTAAATTGACTGATAAGAATTACAAATAAATTGGGAGTATTGGCATCAAGTATTTACATATAGCTGTATATTTATGTATTTTGGGCAGAACACAATTATTTAGGCAGTACCTTTTGGTGACATCTGTCCATGTGATGAGGATCACTTGTGTAGCTATATATTTGACACCTCCTTTTGTGAATTTTGTCTAACTTGAAGTGTATGAACCCTAGAACATTAGATAAAGAGTTGTTATTCAAAATCAAGAGGAAAAAGTAGATACTTTTAGCTGGAATTCGACACACACACACACTTCATCTTTGTAAGTGATAAAAAAAATTTATTTTAATACTAGGTAGTGCTTGGTAGTTTAGTCATATCTCGTTCAATAGAGATTTGTTTGCAGTGAGTAAATATGATTTAGAAAGCGGATTTGTAATTCTACAACTATGATGTTTATGGAAAACTATAATTTTGCTTTTATGGATTCGAAATATTAGACGCAACATAGCACAAGTTCTGTCCAGATTCTGGAATTAGAAATCATGTCTGTCCAACTGTTAGTGTTTTGATTATATCATTTTGTACAAAAAGTATTTAGAGGTTATTCTTGATTATTTGCAAGATTAAAAGATGTACCTACATCTTTTATGAAGGACATAAAGTCCATTTTTACCGTTTTCTCTTTCAAATCTTAGTTGCGACATGAGAAATTAGGCTGTCCAGAATCATTATTCTGGGAGCAAGTCGTATTTGTAAAGGTTAAGCATACTTGTGATGGTTATCCTATTTTAGTTCAACATTTTTGAGATACTAGGAATTACAAAGTTCTTTAATAGCATTTTTAAGGTTGTATATACTCGTGAAGTAGTTGAGGACTTTCGTACGTTTGGTCTACGGTTTGAACTCTTGAAGGGGTGTTGGACTATTTCTTGTCTAAAGAATTGAGGTTTGTGTACAAACTTGTACTTGTATTATTTTACTTTCTGGTTTATCTAATAGATTATCTTGGTACCTTAGTTACCTATTGTCATTTTACATTGTCGCGTTGTTGTCATTTGTGACATTGAAGGCTCTTGTGTAACTCACCACTGTTACAATTTGTTTGATCACTAGGCACTCTTGTTGAGACCTTGTCCTTCTTGTGGCTGTGGCTTTGTCACTATCAACATGCCTCTTGATTCGGATGATTTTCCATGTTGGCTCTAGATTTTTAGTTCGTCTTAAAAAGGGGAATAGTCCTTTTTATGTACGAACTAGAAATCCATTTTTAATATGGTTCTTGGTTCTCTCGATTATTGGTCTTTGAACCTTTTTGAAACTAGGCGTCGACCCTTCTTGATATGTTCTCGTGCTTGGTGTGACAACATGATGCATATATTGGGTGAGTATTGTTATTGAACCTCTTGGAAAATGGTACTATGAACGTTATTGACATTTGGAGATTTAAGTATCCAACTTGATACTCTTTGTATATTGTTTACTTGATGTAATGGTTATGTTTCAATTATGCTATCCTTGACTTGAGAATGATGACTTGGTGAATCTAAAGGCTCTGGATCTATAGGTTTTACACCACTAACCTATATCTTAGCGATAGTTATTTCTAGTAGGTCATTGAAGAAGGAAATTTTGAAAGCCTTAAAGAAGATTACACTTGCATTTAGTCATAAATATTTTTGTATAAACCTTGCGACATTTACTTAATCTATGTGTTGCATATTTACATGAAATTTTAAGGGCTGATTTGGTCATGTCACCATGGGTTGTAACATAAGTATGGTATAGGTTTTTGTCTTTTGGGTGTGTAAACCCAAGTTTTGTAATATAATAATCTACTATATGTTTTGTAAGTTTTGTAAGGCACGAGCAGGCTGATTTCACTACATGCAACTTGGTCATATTAATTTTATTTCTTCCTTAAGTGTAAGGATAATATATGCATGAAAAACTCGTCGAGTATTTGCTAAACAATTTTGGGAGGGTTTTTCATCATAAGTTAAAATTCCGTGTCATATCAATTTTGACCTCAAATTAATGTTTAAAAGGGCAAGATGAAAATCCTAAACTAGATTATTCATTATGAACCTAATCCCTAAACTAGATAAAAATAGTATATATACCTTCGTTGATCTCTATTAAATGGCGCAAGTATAAAATTAGTTTTTTTGTCAAGTTGTAGTATATCTCAGAATGAGGCGCTACAAAACAAGAGTAGCACTATTGACTACTGCATCACACCTCCAACTTGGTCTTGCCCGAAAAACATAACACTGAGCCTTGTACTCTTGATGGAAACCTCATTGCCTTGTTGTAGTACTCCTCAACCCACATTACCATTTCCCCCGCCTCCACGTTATCTCTGATTTCCTACTTTATTCCTAAGTCCTATAAAATTTAAAAAACCTTATAACTTATATTTGATTGTCGAACATCAAATTATGTTGCAAGATTTATTTTGGGTGCAAGTCGGGGTCCATAATTATGACTCAAAAAACAGCGGATACACGATAAGGTTGTGCCTCGCCTCATCCATCTCTGGCGGAATTGATTCCGCCCCAACAGTTGACACGGAAACAGAACCTGGACAAAATATTTCTTGGGTTCTTCTCTATTCTAAAATCCCACAAATTTCCAAACTTAACTTTGAAATTTTAAAATAATACTCATAATTAGGATAATCATTGACTACCCCAATCAATCTTAACGACACATACTCAACAATTTCCCTTACGTTCATTTAACACTACAACTGACTCGTTCGCTTGATACACCCAGACATTCACACGACTATCAGTTGGTCGCAATATATATCAAGATTTCTCATTTATGAACCACATCGTAATTTATGGAGACCTGTGATCCTGATCTCATGATGACCTTCTTTTAATAATAAGTTCCACGATACTCACGCGGTTAAAGTTGGCACAATTTAGACATTTAGGCCATAACGTTACACATATAAACATTTAGACAAGCAATACTGGCATATGATTACATCCAAGCACCCAAAAAATATACCATTTACTTTCATAGTTATTTTCATACAACTACAAACACGCATTCACCATTCCAAGTTATAACTCGCAGAGAAGTCCAACTTCATTAATTAGTACATTCCATAGACGACCATAAACCTTGCCTTATACGGTTGCTAAGGCTAGATACTAATTGGAACCTTCTTAGTTCCTTTTATATTAATTATGTTCCATCTAATTCACTTCGTTGAGATAAGAATTGGAATAAGAAGATACCAATTGGACTCAACTTATAACACAAGCTACAATAGTAGCTAGCAAGCCCCCCAAAAAATGCTATGTTCAATCACAGAACTTGGTCGAACCCAATTCTTACCCACCTCATCCTTTAAATGATGGTAACTAGACCTTAAATCATTCCTAGAGAAAATCGATGCACCTAGCCATTGGTAAAAATGTCATCTATTCCAGGTTATGGATACTTCTTTCGAATTGTAACCTTATTCAACTGTCAGTAATCTATACTCATCCTTTCTTGCAAGTGATGTCTTACCACTTTTGTTGCTCTAGTTCGAACCATAGTGTGAAGAAGTAAATATACCAATTTGTACTACCCAGATACTAATTGTATTCAAGTCAGAACATGAAGTAATAGAAAGAAGAGAGTGTTTCATAAAGTCCTATAGCCTCTCGAATAAAACTACGGACATACTCGTACTGTTCGACAAGGCTCTACTAAAGTTGTTTTGGTACAATGAGATCAATTAACCTAGGGATCTCGTACCAAATTTTTCATGACAGGGACAATCGTGATTTTCACCCACTAACAATATGGTGAATGAACCATTAGTACAATCTAAAATAAGCAACTAAACTAAAACTAAGACAATTAAGTTACGAAAGCAAGTTAATTAACCAAAAATATATGAAAATTATATTCCTAGAGTCTGAAAGTCATTATACCAAAACTCTACTAACAACACCAAAATTCTACTAACAATAAGTTTAAGAACAAATGGTACAATTCTGAAACTAAAAAACACCTTAAAGAAATTGTTTGAGTCATAAAAAAGAGTGGACTTAAAGATAGTGAACTCAAGGAAACCCGGAAGATCTAGCTCACCCTTGAATTTTAAATGGACACTGATATTCTAAACGAGGTCTGTCAATAGCCGCCGAAAAATGCCCTGTACTAAAAAAAATAAATGCAACTGCAATATTAGTAAACAAACACAGTGTATTAGTAGGATCTAATGACTATCCTACTAAGTGAAAAACATTCAAGTAACCACAACATTATAAAACAAGCATATACCAAACATATACAATATGATCATCATTCACATGAAAAAAAAATTTCATAGTTTTGAACAATATATTTGTAACATTTTGTAACTCAAAATATCTAGAAGTAAGCCATGAAAAAAAAATCCCTTTTGGAAATAAAAGGAAAAAATATGGAAATTTCCTAAGTTTAAACAGTGTGTTTGTCATTTTCCAAAGGGCCATAACTTCTAGCTCATGAGAGGTTCGGGTTAGTTCTTTATATGGTTGAAAATCCCTTGGATTCCAAAGACGTCTAGTTTGAGCATTTTCATTATCGTATGAGGGAAATATGCCTATCAGAAGTTGGACGGTTGGATTGAGTAAAGTCCAATCCGGTTTTTAATAAGGGTAAAATAGTCTTTTCACCCTACTATTCCCTAATTTGTTCTAAGGGTTTAGGAGAACATAGAAGAGAAGAAGAAGAAAGGAGAAAAGACCAAGAATTCATCAAGAACGCCAACATCTTCGAGTGGAATTCATCGGGGATGATCCCTATAAGGTATGTGATATATTTCTCTGTTGGGTTCATTAACCCACAGACCAACGTGTTTAATTTGGTATCTCTTTCCCTAAGAGGCTCTTCAAAATTGGTTTCTAAAGATGACAAAACATGGGTTTACCTTTTCAATATGATTTTATGTTCTATTGTGTCGGTTTATATTGATAATCTATGATTTAATAATGGTGGAATTTTTATAGCTCTTAGTCTTAAACATAGTTTCCATTGAAAACTCATGATTGAACCCTTTTCCCTACCCTAGCTATGAATTGGACTTGTAGATGATTAGAGTTGTTGAAATTGATTATGTTATTATTTCATTCACTAAATTATGATGATGAGTAGTGGATAATCATATAATTATGATGAATTGAGGGTAAGATCTTGAAGGAGGTTTTAGAAGCCAATGGTAAGACCTTTCATGATTATTAGTTATGTACTTCAATAATGATGTTTATTTCTAGATGATGATATTCAGTTGAAGTATGATTCTGTGAATAGAATAGGAATATGATTATATAATGATTATGATGGAATGTTTTTAATATGTTTAATTGTGAGATCATCGTAAAGGTATGATGACATAACGACGAAGGCGATTCTCTTATGTTCCTTATATGATATGACTATGATGTGTTGATAGCACTAATGATGGTTTGTGATGATATGAAGTTGTCATCCTATAATTAAATATCTAATGACATGATTGTCCAAGGGGTTACTCTCCTATGGCCTATATTAACATTGATGATTAAGAATGACATAAATGCATTTTAAAAATTGACTTTAGCTTAGCACCAAGTGAACTAGATATGAGAGGTGTCCCTTTCTAATGTGGGAAGGTAGGTTCACAATGATTCTCATGAGATGGAGACTTCCATGAAATGTGCATACATGAGTTTCTGCTATATCTCCTAGTTCCTTAAATATGTTTCCCCCAAAGGAATACTAGCTAGTGGATCCAACTAGAATGCTATGTTCATATTTGATTTTACCTTGGCAAGTAGATAACCTTCTTTCGGTGTAGTTTTCAAGACATCGGATTCCATGTTTAGTTCACATGGTCTATTTTTGGTTAAGGAGATTGTTCTTAAAAGTAAAATGAATGAATGGAAGTAATAAAGATAGGCACTAGCTAAGGTGACTTAAGAGGTTCTACTTAGTATAGGTTAGGGTATGAGACTTTACCTATGCATTGAACAAGTTGCCCTTGAGGAGTCCTAGGTTATTGTTCTTACGTTCTCATGTACTTATGTTATAATGAAATGAATATTTTTGTTCCTATATGATGTTGCTCTTAAATGATGTTAGTTTCATTTGATGAACATGATATTCGTTTAAGTTGGTAGATATGTTGATGACTACTGATAATGTTGTGTTATATGAGGTAAGGCATTACTTATAGTCTCTTTTCTATTTTACTTTATTATATGGGGTTATGGGGCATGACATGAGCATTGCATTTGTATCCTTGGGATGAGATTGTTTGTAAGGGTCTTATATGTTTTGATGATCTAAACTCTTGACCATGATATGGGAATATGACTATATGTTGGTATTGTTCTTATATATGAACATGAGTATGTCTTATGTGGTTTTGATCATTGGCTTGTATATTTTCTCTTATGTGTGTGCATAAAGACTTTCCTAATGAGTTAGCATGTTTTAAAGAAATGGTCCCTTTTCATACATGTATTCAAAGGTATTATGTGCATATGCTTCCACACTTAGTACAAGTGGTTGTACTAACCCATATTCCTTATGTTCTACAAATATGTAGGTTCGGGCAATTGAGGTGGTTTGAGGCCATTTGCAAGAAGACTTGGACATTTCCCAAAATGTTGGTGAGTCCTCAAAGTTCGAGGTTGGTGCCACTTGATCTATCTTAGTTGTTTCTTATGTATAAAGACACTTCTTTTTTTCCTTATCCTTGAGACTATTGTTGTAATGTGGTACTTGTAACCGATATGTCAAAATATTTGTAACTTTCTTTTAGATAGATATATGTGAGACAAGATATTACACTCTTAAATGATTTAACTATGCTAAATGAGAAGTCTATGTAAACTTCATAAGTGAGGAGTCTATGTAAAATCCATATATGATATGTGAAATGCTAAGTAAACTTCACTATGTAAAAGTTTTAATTTTTTGCATTTTCTCTACCGATGATATTCCATTATGCATGCTAAGGGCTAGTTTAAGTCCTCTTTAAGGACAAAGACGTTGGTTACGTCTAGGAGGTTCTTCCAGTCGTGACAAACTTTATATGAAAACATAAGGTAGAGAAACATTTAGATTAATGTCTCACTAAACCACGTCTATGTAGAGCCTTGTTCATAATTGTGAAGGGCGCAACACTTATGAATGAGAGGTTATGTGATGCTTAGGAAATTATCATCTTCTTTGTATTATTATGTTGTGCATCAACAGTATTAAATCTATGTGTCCTTTTCATCTAACCCTTTTACAGTGGTCATAGGCTATGACGACTAGAAGGGCACCCACAAGAAAAGTTGAAGAAGAAATTGATAATGGGGGAGATCCTCCCAAAGACAACCAAACTCCTCCACAAGGCAATCAAGATACTCCTCAAGAGCAAGTTCCTTTGGGTTTCTAAGCTCCGGTCAATCCTCTAGCTATGACAAATGGAGAGATAAGGTCGGGTTTATTTAGGTTGGATCAAACTATGACTACTCAAGAACAAGCCATAACTACTCAAGTTCAAGTTATGACGACTCCTGCAAATCAGGAAACTGGATCCTGTGTGAACAAAAATGCTAGTACCATGAGTTCTTATTTGAGAGATTTAACTAGGATAAATCCTCCTATGTTCTTAGGGTATAAGGTTGGTGAAGACCCCTGATAATTTATTGATGAAGTCTATAAGATCTTATTTTCTATGGAGGTGAATTCAATTGAGAAGGTCGTCTACCCGCTTATGAACTCAAGGATGTGGATCACACTTGGTATACTCAATGGAGTGAAAATATTGCTTTGAAAGTGGGTCCTGTGACTTGGGAAATCTTTAAAGAGGCCTTTCTTGATAGAATCTTTCCAAGGGAGAAAAATGAGGCTAAAGTTCAAGAGTTTATCAAACTTGTCAATGAGATATGAGTAAGTTAGATTAATCTTTGAAGTTCACTAAATGTCATGCGGAGATACTTCATGACAATATGGATATTTCTCATTTGATTGTTCATGCTTAACAAGTCGAGAAGCGTAGGCTTAGGTGGAACAATAGGGATGCTAAGAGGACAAACTCTTATGAAGAAGGTTCTTCTAAGGGTAGGTTGGAAATTCAAGACAAATCTAAGTGTAAAAATAAGTTGTACAACCAAGTCCCTATTAAATTCCTCACGGCTCGGATGGTAGGGTGTCTAACCCTAGGTTTCAAACGGGAAGAGGTGGTAAATGCACAAAGTACGAAACCTGCTTGCACCGAGTGTAGTAAGACGCATATGGGTCAATGTCTAGTAGGACAGATAAATTTTTTGGTTGTGGAAAGAGTTTCCATAAGGTGAGGGATTTTCCTGTGGTGAAGGGTAAAGAAAAGGGGAGTAGTCAAGCTAAAGCAAGCATTCCTAGTTCCGATGTTCCAAATAGGAACCACTTCTATTCTCGCCATTCTAGGGGTAATCAAGAGTATTCTCCCGATGTTGTCACCTATATGTTACAAGACTTTTCCGTTGTTGTTTATGTTTTACTTGATCTTGTTTCCACTTTATCTGTTGTAACTCCTTTAGTGGACACAAAGTTTGGTATGTTACCTGATGTTTTAATTGAACCATTCTTGGTTACTATCCCGGTGGATGACTCGATAGTTGAAAGAGTCTATAGGAATTTTCCTATAATGTTGTCCAATAGAGTTATTCTGGTTGATTTGTTAGAACTTGACATGTTTGATTTTGATGTCATTTTATGAACGAATTGGTTGCATGGTAGTTTTACTAACAAGGGTAGTTAAGTTTAATTTTCTAAATGAACCCATTTAAGAGTGGAACTGGGGAAACTCAACCCCTAGAGGTTGAATCATTTCATGGCTATAAGTTTGTAAGATCATTTCTAAGGGATGTGTCTACCATATTGTGATGGTCAAGGACCTCGAATTCGAGCCACATTCTTTAGAGTCGATCCCCATAGTGAAAGATTTTTTAGAAGTCTTTCCTGATGACTTGCCCAAAATCCCTCTAGAACGGGAAACAGACTTCGGCAAAGATTTGTTTCTGGATATGAAACCCATTTCAAGTCCTTCTTAAAGTATGGCTTCGGCTGAGTTGAAATAGTTGAAAGCTCAACTCAAGGATTTTCTTGATAAGAGTTTTATTTAACCAAACATATCTCCTTGGGGATCTTTAATATTATTTTTGAAAAAATAAAGATTTGTCTCTTAGGATCTGTATTGACTAATAAAGAATAAGTATCCTATCCCTAAGATTGATGATTTGTTTGATCAACTCCAAGGTGTGAGTTACTTTTCAAAAATTGATTTGAGGTCGGGATATCACCAACTTACGGTGAGAGATGGATATATTCCTAAAAGAAGTTTCTGAACTAGGTATAGTCAATAAGAGTTCCAAGTCATTTCTTTTGGATTAATTAATACTGACACGACTTTTGTGGACGTTATGAATAGAGTGTTCCTGAATTACCTTTATTCATTTCTAATTGTTTTCATTGATGATATCTTGGTATATTCTAAGAGTGAGGTTGAATATGTGGGCCATTTGAGGTAGCATTTCAAGTCGTCAAGGAACATCATATCTTTGCTAAAGATGGTAGTTATGAATTTTGGTTGAGAACGGTTTTTTTTCTTAGTCGCATTATCTTAAGTGAAGTAATAAAAGTAAACTCGGAGAAAACTAAAGCGATTAATAATTGGCCAAGGCCTTTGGCTCCAACCAATATTCAAATTTTCTCAGGCTTAGACAAGTATAATAGAAGGTTTGTTGATGGATTTACATCTATCGCTACTCCTGTGAAAACATAAATCAAAAGAAGGTTCAGTTTGAGTTGTCGAAGGATTGTGCAAGAATCTTCCAAGAGTTAAAAGATAAGCTTACCTCCGTTCGAGTGTTGACTTTATTGGAAGGTAAAAAAGGGTTTGTAGTGTATTGTGAAGCTTCTCGAGATGGTTTAGGTTGTGTCCTCATGCAACATGGTAAGGTGATATCTTATGCCTCTAGACATCTGAAGTTGAATGAGAAAATTTATCCAACTCATGTTCTTAAATTAGCGTCTGTGGTGTTTTCTTTGAAAATATGGAGATATTATATGTATGGGGGAAGTGTGTATGTATTTACCGACTATAAGAGTCTATAATATGTATTTACTCAAAAGGAGTTGAATCTTCGACAAAGGAGGTGGTTGGGACTTTTGAAGGACTGTGACATAAAGTCCTTAACCACCCCGACAAAGAAAATATTGTTGTAGATGCCTTGAGTATAATTACAATGAGTAATGTAGCACATGTCCCCGATGATAAGAAAGAGCTACTGAAAGATGTTCGTAGATTGGCTCAGTTGGATATTCAGTTGGAAGATTATCCAGATGAGGTTCTATTGTTTATTATAACTCGGAATCATCTTTAGTAGTTTAGGTAAAGTGTAAGAAAAACCTTGATCCTCTATAGATTGAATTGAAGGAGTAGGTGCTTAGTATTCCGTAAGGGATGAGGTACTTAGGTACCAAGGTATATTATGTGTATCAGATTTAGGTGATTTGAGAAAACAAATTTTAGAAAAATCTCATGGTTCCCGATATTCTATTCATCCCGGTGCCATCAAAATGTATCATGATCAAGTGAGGTCTATTGGTAGGATGACTTGAAGAGAGACATAGTAGAGTTTGTGGCTAGGTTCCAAATTGTCAACAAGTTAAGTCGAGTATTAAAAGCCAGGTGGTTTGACTGAAGAAATGGATGTTCCTACTTGAAAGAGGGAAGATGTTAATATGAACTTCTGATGTTTCGTGGTTTCATCGTATTTTTAATGCATTTTACTTAAGGGTTGTGTGTAACCTAAGCCTTTTTTGTAGTGAATTTAATACGTTTTGGGTCTTGTTTTGCAGGAAAGATGTTCAGGTGGTAATAGAAGAAAAAAACTAAAAATAATGCAGAACCAGACCTACAGAGGCAATCGATGGTCCATCGTTGAGTCGACGGACGGTAGGTGGTGACCATGGATGAGCAGTTCAGGACATAGAAGGAAAATCAGGGAAGTCTGACAAAGTGTGGAACCACGAGAGGGTTAACCTTCATTTGGTTAAGAGAAAGTTCATATACCTAATTTAGAAGATTTTAAGTATGGAGATACGTAGAAGCATCGACGTCTCGTAGATGGATCGGCAGACCGTACTGTTGGTCCATCGTTTGATTCATAGATGGTGTAATCTGGGGAGAAAAAATATTTCCAATTAATTACTGACAGAAGTAGTCTATGGACCGTATATTGAAGCCGCCTACCTTAGCAAAACTTTCCTTATTTGAATTTCTTTTTTATTAGGAATTCGTTTTATATATATAGTGGATTCAAAGCTCATTTTTGGGGTTAACTTCTATTACTCTTGTTATACTATTATGTATTGGAGATTGGTTGTTGAAACTTAAGCAATTAATTGATTCTGGAATTTTTTTGAAAGATATTGCTTGCGAATTCAAGTGGGATTTCTGGGTTTTTTCTTCTTGTTACATAAATTCATGATTTCTTTATCTAAAACTATGACTTGTGATCTTTGTAACATGGGTAGCTTAATCCATAACTATTGTTGTGGGAACCACAATTAATTAACAAAGAAATCCTAGTAATTAAGATATTTTCGAGTAGTGTTGTTGCATGATTTGATAATTATTACATTTAGAAGTCTTTTTTATGATGGCCAACGTTAGTAATCGCCTTGTTTCTACTTGCAAGACCAAGGAGGTAGTAATAGGAAAAATATTATAAACTTAGATTTAGTGTGATACTATCTAATAGGCTAGTGTCGATTCGTGTGAACTAATAACTAAGTCTTACATCGAGTATATGTCTAATATGAGGTAATGATAAGGGTTAGTAAATTATACACATGTAGCCAGACCAAGGAACAAGGTGAATTCTCTAGTTGCCGGACAAAGGATTTAGAGATACCTAAATTATCACTTTGCATGTAATACAATAGGAAGGAATTGCTATTTCTAGGAATACTGCGTTATGAACCTGCGGGGAACATATATACCCTAGTTACGCTCTCATCTTGATAAAAATCGAAGTGTATTTTCATTCACATTATAATCATACAATTTAAGGAATTTGTTTCACAACCCTTTCCCCCCTTTTACTTACTTGTTTTGGAAAGACATTGAGTTAACGAACATAATCATGAATTAAAATTAAGTCTAAACAAATTTTCTCTTGGGATTGACCCCAACACAGTAGTTGGAATCTGTACTTGATAACAAACGCTTATGCTGCTTTAGGTAGGTCTAATTTGAGTGTATCAAATTTTCTCGCCGTTACCAGAGAATCTTGCTTGTAGATTAACTTTAATTATACTATTGAAATTTAGTCAAATATTTCTTGATTTTAATTTTGTTTTTGTTTTTGTTTCTCTATGGTCTTGATATAGTGTATGCCAAGTACACAAAGACGAGGTTCACTCTATACGATCCTGAACTAAATTGAACCTTGAGAAGATTGGAAAACCAAGCGGTTCCAGTTTACCCTAACACATGGAATCTATTTGATGGAGTAGGCCATCAGCTTCCGGTACCAGCTGAGGGACATAACTAGGCACGCGTTGAGAATCATTTAGGTGATGCCTTGAGGGTGCACCCTCCACCAGCTCCTCAACCTCAGGATTACTATAGGGACAACGTTAATATTGTAGACTTTGATGAACCTCTTATCCCACCATCTCTGCCCCCTGGGCACACATTCGTGGTGCAAGTAGCTTGATGCAGATGCTTAACGCGAGGGGATTGTTTTTGGGACGATCAGAAGACCCACATGATCATATAGAAAAGCTTAGGTATTTGTGCAAAAGTTATATGGGAAGACAAGACTTTGATATGAATGTCATCAAGTTGCGAGTGTTTCCTTTATCAATGATAGAAGATGCGACTTTATGGTTCACTGAGTTTCCCTACAACTCCATCTATACTTGGTATCCATTGCGAGATGTGTTCTTAGCAAGGTACTTTCCGGTGTACAAAAAGCTCACCCACAAGGATAAGGTTAAATTTTTTTTGGCATTACCTAGAGAGTCGGGGAGTAGCTCTTGGGACAGATTTACTGCGTTCGTGAGGGGCTTCCCAAACCACCATATTGATGATGATTCACTGAAGGATTACTTCTACAAAGGTCAATATGATAACAATAAAGCAGTGCTCGATACTATTGCAGTTGGATCCTATAGAGAATGCACATATGCTGAGATTGGAGAGAAGTTGGAGAAGATATCTCGCAACAATAAATATTGGAGTATTAGAAAGTCAGACACTGGGAAAAACATCTTCTCGATACTGGCAGCAGAAAACCAAACTGCAGATGATATTTATGAAGAGATGTCACAGATGAGAACTGAATTAGGGTTGGTCTTAAAGAATGTGAGCGGAGGCGCAGAAAAGGTGAATGTGGTGAATTATTTGGATAAACCACCATCACTGGTAGATGAGTATTACTATGAAGAGGATGCATATGCAGTTAATAATCAGACAGGGGGTTTCTGAACAAACGCCCAAGATTCCAATCAGGATAATTGGCTCCAAGGTCAAGTAAACCATGAACTAAAATATGGTAATTACAACCGAAAGGGTAAATCTATCAGAGATGGGAACTATTATCACGACAACAACTTCAATCGGAACAACTATGTTAATAGGAATGAACGAGGTGGGCCCTATGTTCCCCTTCAAAATCAGGAAGCTACCCTTATGAATGGTGGATGTAGTATGGTGTGGGTTGAAGATATATTGTAGAAGATGATGAGAAGGTTTGAGGTTACCGATAAGAATGTCGAAGAGATGAAAAGTGACCTATTCCTCATTGGGAAAAAGATGAATGCACATGTGGTCTCAATAAAGCATCTTGAGTTTCAAATGAATCAATTGTTTACTACTCTGAACCCACACAAACCTAGCACTCTCCTAATCAATACTATCTAGAACCCAAAGAATGGCGGACGTTCCATGGTAGTCACTACTAAAGGAGGTAAGACGACCATTGATCAATGATTCTGTTTGTAGTACAAGGTGATATGACAAAGAAAGAAGAGGTAAAAAATATAGTGGAGAGTTGGTGGATGTAACAACGAAAGAAGTATAGTTATCCTAGAAAGTGTTACCCATCACCATGCCTTAACTACCATTCCCACAGAGATTAGTGAAGAAAATGGAGAATGGTAAATATCGCCAATTGATCATGATGTTGAAATAGCTATCAATGTTTCATTGATCAAAGCATTGGATAAAATGCCCTGTTATTTTAAGTTTATGAAGAATTTGGTTCAAGGAAAGGTCGGTGAGTTTTGCAAACCGAATGCAACATTTTGTATTGCTATTGCTATGAGGTGTTTTGTGCAAAACAAGCAGGGTCCGAATGCTTTCACTATTTCATGTACGATAGGGTCTCCACTTTGCTAAGGAGCTGAGTGATCTTGGTGAGAACAGAAATCCTATGCCACTTCATAGTTATAAGAAGTTATGCTTTGGAGACCCAAAGCCTACTACGATGCGGTTACTGATGGTCAATCGAACTGTAAAGAGGCCCATAGGTATACTCTATGATGTGCTTGTGAAAGTAGAGTGATTCATCTTTTTTGCAGATTTTTTGATTCTTGATGATACGCTTAAATTACATTTTTCTAAAGAAGTATACATGGTCATATCAAGTAAAGAAGCCAACTATTAGGTTGAGGTCGATCCCACGAGAAAAATGATTTAGACTTAACTTTAATGTTCGATTACCTCTATTTAGTCAAGTCCTTTCCGAAAACTAATAATTAAAGAGTGGGTTTTGTGAAACAAAAGTGTTTCAATGTTTTGAAATCAAACAAGTATCAAGAGTAAATTGTTAATGTTTATTAAGTTGTGAGAAAAACTAGGGTGTAAGTGTTCCCATTAGGTTCATAACACAATAATCCTAGCTATAACAATTCTTTCCTAGTGTTTGGCATGCAAAGTGATAAGTTATGTAACTCTAAATCCTTGGTCTTTCATTTAGAGAATTTCACCCCGTACCTTGGTCTAGCTACGTTTGTTTAATTTACTAACCCTTACCTTTACTTCATATTAATTATAATATTCTATGTTTGCTTAGTTATTTCTTTGCACCAATCGAAACTAGCCTATTAGATAGTATCCACTAAATCTATGTCGATAATTCTTTTCATATTAACTACCTCCATGGTTCGGCAAGTAGCAATAAGGAGAGTTCTAGATGAAAGAATTATCAATGCTTACAATAACCTAATTAAGAATTGTTGTTATGTAGTTTTATCTTGTTAATCACTTAGGGTTCCCACAATCCTAGTTGTGGATTTAGTTACCCATGCTTAGAAGAACACAATTTATTATGGATGAAAAATAAATCATGAACTTAATTAAGCAAATTCGAAGAACATCCACAAATTCAACTTGAAATCACCCAATTATCTTGAATAAAAAATACGGAAATTTGAATAAATTGTAAAAACAAATCTCCAAGAACAAAAGTACGAAATTAGCAAAAATATCCAACTCCAAAAACGAGGCTTTTAACCCTATTTATGATAAAAAGAGTCCTAAATTAAAAAGAATTCAAAATAAGGAAACTTTTGTCCAAAACGCGGCTTCAATCAACGACACCACACACAGTCCGTCGGTCAAATGAAAGACCGTTAACTGCCTCTGCTGGTCCATACTTAGCATCTTTTCAAAGCCTTCACACTTCATCTTCTCTGACCAAATCGACGGACCAATATCATGGTCCGTCGATATACTTACAGTCCGTTGATGCTTATCTTCGTTCCATATCTAGGGTAGTCTCTGATCACATCGACGATTTGCCAGGATTGTCCATTGATCAGTGGACGGATCATTGTTCCTTCCGTAGCCCCACAGTTTGTCAGAATTCCTCGAGTTGCTTTCAGTTGCATGAACCTTCAATCGAACATCACCACCTATGGTCCGTCGATGGAATGACGGGACGTCCATGGCTTCGTGGGTCACTTCTGCACTGATTCTTCGTAGCCTTCTGCATTTCTGTTTTGAACAACTTTCCTGTAAAACAAAGAAAAAACATATTAAAATTACTATAAAAAGTCTCTACATACACACAAATCTTAAGGAAAAATCATTGGAAGTACCTTGAAACTACGGTACATAACTTGACTATGAGGTTGATTTTGAGGTCCCCATTATTCTTGGAATACCATTTCTTGCCACTGGGCGTGCACTATTTGATATGGAAAAAGGTCAAATGAAGTCTAGGTTTAATAATGACGAAGCAACTTTCAATATCCTAGTTAATATAGAAGCTTCATAGACTGATAGTCAGAAAGATTGTTCAGTTTGAGTCTCTCCTTATCTTGAATTTCAAAAGTTCTAATTTTGATACTTAAGTATAATTTTGGCCAAGACATTTATATAAATAATTTTTAAGACAATTCTTTCTCGCGTTCAGATTAAGGTAAGTCTTCCGCTGAGTTAGGTATGCCAGGCTAAGGGTTTGCTCAAGGCCAGCAATGGTCATTGGGTGCTGACCATTTACAGGGTGTAGGCTCGATGTGTGAAAATATTGTTACATCAATTTAGAGAAACAAATGTTCTATTAAGCTCAATCACCATCAAATATTAACTCAACCTTCACAAGTAGATACACACCACAATTCAATGGTTTTCTTGTTGAACCCAATTCAATGATTCTCTCATGGATCCCAAAATCAAATAGTTATAATGCAAAATTGGGGTAATTTGATCTAATATTTATCTGGAACGTGGCAATCCAATCTAAGTAGTTCTGTCGGAATGTGGAAACCCAATCAAATTTAGTTTTGCCAGAACATGGAAATTATACCAAAGTTTCTTATGCCAAAATGTGGCAATCCGATCCAATTTAGTTATGTCGGAACAAGGGTCCAATCCCATACACAAACCACAATAACAAACACAATATATATTCTTAACAATAGGTGATTCATGAAATAAAATTATTCATTTATCCCAATTTATGATTAGGGTGATTAATAATGCAACATTGACCAACATTGCTTATAAGTTGACCACCATTTGAGTTTCTAAGATGATTCAAGCATGTTTCCACACACCTTGCCAGCTTCTCAACTCATTTGTTTATGTGAGGGATTTTATTATTTTTATGTAATTGGACTTGGTATGGAACCCATCATTTAGGTAGTTTTACGTTGAGGTGATATAGGATTTGCGGAGTTTTTGATGAATAATTGATGGATAACTCTCTTGAGAGAGCATGCCTTTTTGGGAATATCTTTATCCTATTCAATTCACCTTTTTGCAGGTTTGTATTTCTAGTTGAAAGTATAAACTTCAAAGGTTGTTGGTCTTACCAACTAGTGAATTTCAATGTATCATTTCTTCTGTTATTCACATCTTAAGACCTGATTTTTTAGTTTCCTTTCGTGTGAAAAACGACATTGTTTGCAATGGCTTTAACTTAAGCATTGTACCTTTTTTTTGGAGGGAAACTGTATTTCATAGAGGAAATAAAGGAAAAACTCATTGTCTTCCTTATTGGTGTCCTAGTATTTGTTCTATGCTTCCTCTATCTAGTGTGTAGTATTAGTCACTATTTATCATTAGAGGCTGGTATTTGGTATTCAGTGTTGTAATATTTGAACCTCTTGAGAAACTTATCACACTTTTTCTCTGTTAGTTTTGATCTATCTCCTTAAACTATAAATCCTTCGAGATAAAATTTTAGGAGAAGGTAAAAATAAGCTTATATCTCTATTTACTAACTGACCAAAACTTCACTCATACACTTTGGTGTAGTTCATGATGAGTCTTAGAGAAGGAGTATTGCCACTACTAAAAATAATAGTGTTATCAGCATAATACAAGTGATTTATATTAGGAAAATTAGGAGGCATGGAAAAGGGGATGAACCTATTATGATCGTTCAGATCATTTAGGGATCTAGAGAGGACCTTTAAAAAGAAAATAGAAAGATAGGGGGAAAGCGGATCACCTTGTCTTAAACCTTGAGAAGAAGATTAAAATTCATATCTAGCCCCATTAACAGCCACATTGTACCAATTTTCAGAAAAAAGACTAAGATCATGTTTGTCCATAGATTAGAGAAGTCAAACTTAGTCAAAAGAAGATATCACAAAATGTGAAGACATTTTGTCATATGCTTTGGTCATATAAAGATTCAAAATAACATTATATTGTTAGTCTTATATATATTCTCAATAATTTCCTGAGCTAAAAGAACATTTTTTGTGATTAGTCTCTCTTTTACAAAGTGCGGTTGGTTCGGATAGTTTAGATATTTCAACATAGGATCTGCTTACAAGGAAAATATTTTGGAAACAATTTTGTTCGTAATGTTTGAAGCACTTATGGGCCTGAATTCACCAAAGCAACTAGAGGTGTCAATTTTAGAACTTAACACTAGGAAAGTGTGCGAGAAGTACCTGCTCAGTTTTTTCCCTCTAAGAAGTCTTGAACATAGGCTATGATATCCTATTTGATAACATCTATTTATCCCCACAACACTCAAAACACTAAGAATGAAAGCAACCTCCTTAATTTCTTTTTCATCAGGTATAATACACAACCTTTTTCAAGGTGATCAACTTAGGAATACACTGAACAATATCATAATTTAGAGAAGGTTGAGGATGATTACACAAAGTCTACAAATGTTTAACAACTTCCTTGGAGCTTTTTTATCTTAATTGATTCATTTTCCTCTTTTAATCTTGATTCTTGATAGATTAATCTTTCTTATCTTTTTCCTTATCATTTTATGGGAGTATTTATTATTTTTATGACCTTCCTCAAACCATTTGCATTTACATTTTTGAATAAGTATGGATTCTTCCAATTTCATTAAGTGAATATACTCGACATTCGCTTTATCATTATTTTACCTGCTTTGTTGAGTATTCACTTGAATATCAATTTCTTCTAAAGTTTGAAGCTTTATTTCCCACTCGATGTTATTTTGATGAACATCACCTATTTGTTTCCTCGGCCATAAACTCATTTTCCCCCCATATGTTCATCTTTGACTGTAAAATCCACATGGGGTTGAGGCTAAAGATTAAAATTTTCTATCATTAAAAGTGAACTCTAGAAATTTATTTATTTTTTCTCATTATTTCTCAGGTTCAATTTGCTTTTTGAATGATTACAAGGAAATTTTAGTTATAATTTTTTTATTACATTTGAAGGTTTTCTACAAAAAAATTTCAAACATATTGGTGCTTGATGAAATTAAAATTCAATAACATTCATAGTTTCCATATAAAAAAGTAAGAGTTTTATACAGGAAAACATATTCTACACTTGAGTACAATAGTATAAATAGACTATGTGTGATCATAGGTTACAAAACATGCAACCAAATATGTTCTTGGGTGATGATATCAAGTCGATTTTGCTTCACAACCCTGTCACAATAAGTAGGAACACACAAATGGTAGAAGTATGTTTTGTGTAGCAGGCAAATGTTGACAAGACTCCGAGGTTTAAGAGATGAAAAGTATAGAATCTAAACAGCGAAAACTCGTTAGAGGTATACCTTAGTGATTTCCTGAAGAAAAGAAGCGCCTTTTTCTTCTCCGTAGGTGCAACGAAAAAGAGAAAAGAAATATGTTAGATTAAAAGGGTTAAAATGTTTAGCTTAAATAGTGTGACAATATATGACTACCTTTTCCTGATTATTTTCTTCACATTAACTGTAATTTGTATGTGCTTTCCAATCTTCCACAGAAATAGCAGTTCCACTCCCATAAAACATTTTGGCACGCTAAATCCGATACAAGGAAGCCTTGATACTTGAGATAATTAAATATATCAGAAAAATCATGTGAAAATGATCTATATGCGTAAAATTGTTGTGAAATAACGATGTTTAATCATAATATTAACATACACTTTTATATTCTTAATGTTCACAACAATATCTTTGCAATAGGGACAAAGATCAACTATTTTTATAGATCCCAACTCTTAAACATATAAGTGGATCAAGATATACATAGCTTCACATTCTCTTATGATGTTGAAGAGTTGGTATCCATAAAAACAATCGATCATTATACAAAAGGGAAAGTTATTTTTGTAACTAGTTAGAATTGAAAAAAGTATGTTAATCGATGTATTCAACATCGTTTTGTCACATCAATTGGTTCGCCGGTAGCTCATTTTTCTCAAGGTTTTCTGATAGAACGAACTCAATTATCAAAATTTCCTTGTTTTTAAGTTTTATAAGTATCTTCTTTGGGAAAAGAACGAACAAAGAAATAAACTGGAATTTGGTTCTCTTTCGTTTTCTGGTGATACCGCAATGTTTGTTACCACCGTTGGTCTTATTGGAGAATTGAAATGAATTGGGGTGTGGTTTAGTTTAAAACTTATGAAATCTATTTATAGAGGAAAATGAGAAATTGGTCAAAAGATAATTAATGTATAGATAACAAATTGTGAATAAAATCTTTTTTTCTTTACATTTCTTTCAAAAAAGTCAAAATGTTATTTATTAGATTTCCCTTAAAATTAATGGTATTCTTATTTATTTTAATAATTTCTTTTTGGGGATATTTTATTTAATGATGAGTTTATCATAACGAGAAACATGCATTCGTCATTATAGTGGCTAAACTAGTTTGTTATTTATCAAAGTTTTCAAATTAATATATTTTTGAATGGTATACATCATTAAATTTTGTTATTTGTATTTGATATAATGTGATTAGTACATATTATTATTTAAATGAATAATTGATAAATGTAATTGTTAGAGCTTATTATTTAAAAGTAAATTAATGACTTTATAAGTAGTGAACATGATGGGAAAATTACTTGGATAAAGAGTTTGAAATGTATTTTAACATTGACAAATAATGTTGTAACAATCTCAGATTTGGGATTTCTTAACTGTGAGATATTAGGTTTAGTTGATCTTAGTTAGGTGTTAGTTGTAGAGGTTCTAATTGTGTGAAAGGAGTACCCATATGAGACTTGAAATTATCTTTTGATTCAATTGTAATAGTTTTGATGTTGTAGATGTGATAACCAAATTTTTGGGGTATTTTTGAGTTTATTATAAAATTTCTAAATTTTATTGTAATAGTTTGAGTTTTTGTCTTAGTTGTCTTGGTCGGATAAGATGAGTATCGTCACGTCGAATGGGTTGTGAGAATATGGTATCAGATCCCCAGGTTCATAAGTCTCATATGCATATAAGTCTAGTCTAAGTAGAGTCTTGAGGATCAGTACAAAGACGTCTGTATTTACCTTTGAGAGGCTATAGTGAATTTTTGAAACAAAATCTTCAGTTCTTGGATCTCTATCGTGCGTATTTGGTCCGGTTGTGATTCTTTTCACTTCAATCCACTGCCTTTAACTTATAGTGATGATTCAAGTGTTGTTCCTCCTATGAGTAGTTTATGTCGTGTATGATTTAAATGTTAGATCTGGTATTTATGTGGAAGTAATATACTTATGGAAATAACGTGTGGATTTATTTATAATGTTTAAATATTTGAAGGGGGTTGTAAGGTTAGTTATCCGGGTAAAATGAATAGTAATTGTGTGGTAGATACAATAATTAGCGTGGCTTAACAATTAAAAGTGAAATGATAAATGGGGTGGCTAGATAATGGACATGTAACTTTAAAAACTACAATTAGTAAAGTTATCGTAACATTAATGGGTTGTTTAATGATGAGAATGATGATGCACAAATTAAGGTTGTAATTTCTACTACAATAATATCGATGCTTACTTGGTTATAGTTATGGAGTATGTTACTTTTGATATTGATTTGACCTATGAAATAATACGTATACCTTGGGCTGGATACATAACTAATTTTGTAATATTTCAAAGTTAATTTATGGGTAAAAATGTATGACCTATTTAGATATGATCTTCTAAGTAGGAATGATGTATGCTAGTGGTGGATGTAATAGAATTTCATGATGTGGTACTTGTGTTATATAAAACAGATATGTTGATTGTCAAGTGTGAATACTAACTACTTAGAGAGTTATCAGTTGCATGACATGATCGTATAATAAGGTTCGATGACACATTCATATTTGAGAAACCAACTAGCTTGTTACAAAAGACGAATGAGTTTGGCATTATAATGAGGAAAATTTTAGTGGTGATCAATGGTATAGTATTGATGTATTAGGTGGTGAGGTGTATTTCTAGGATTTTAAATGAGTGGTGATCCCATCGTAAACTTCACGGAAGTGATTCTGGAAAATTTATAGGTAAAGGAAGTATCAACGAGTATTCATGTATAAAGGTAATTGAGATTTTTAGTAAGAAAGTTCATATAAAATTAAGTTAGTATTTTGAATATGATTGATACAACTGATTTTAAGGCGTCATGATGACAAAGTTGATTTTTTTGTGATGGAGAAGGCTAACTGAGCGTGATACTAATAACAATTCATGATGAATTATGATTGGAATTCAACTATACGAACGTTGGTAAAAAACTTTTGTATGGTAATGATTACTTTGAATGTCTAAGGTATGGTTTACTAATATTTTGTGAGTAGCAAGGTTGTACGTAATTTTTATGATGAGTTGGTATTTCACATGAATACAATTTAAAGAACCTAGAGTCACAATGAAAACAAATAATGAGATACAGTATAGCATTCTGAGAGAGGTGAGAGCAATTATATTTTCTCTTATTGCAAGGGATAAAACGGTGTGAGAACATGGTTAAGGACATGGGATTTCATCTGTTTGTCTATGATTATGATAATGATGTCACGCTTTCATCATATTGATTAAAAAACTATTCGATAAGACTTGAGAAATGAGTGAACGAACGTTCAACTTGAGTGTGATAATAAGTTTGTTTATTATTGTGAGTTTTATAATGAGTATGGTTAAATTTTTAGAGAAGGATACGATAAAGAAGATATAAAAATGATTAATGATAAGATAAGATGCATGAATTGATAATAATCATCATTGTATGATCTAATATTGTTACATAATGGTAATGATCTACATAGTTGAAATTAGAATTTGAGTGTTTCATTTAAGGTATACGTTTGTGGTAATTTGTGTTGTCAAGGTATTAATTAGAAAGGTAAGATATAATGGATTACATAAGGTATTAATCATTTGAAAGGATCTGCGCATAATTTGAGTTGTTACTTTGAATTATTAAAGGTCCAAAAGAAGACTTAAACTAAAAAAATCACTCCAATCGTAAGCGCCATGGAAGTGGATCAATATTAGTATGGTAAAGTTATAGGTAAAGGAAGTCTCAACGAGTATTCTTGAATAAAGGTAATTGAGAATTTTACCAAGAACGTGCATCTAAAATTAATTTAGTCTTTTGAGTTTTATTGATAAAGTTGAGTTTGAGGTGTGATCGACAACATGGTTGACTTTGTACTGCCAGACAGTGCTAACATAGAATGATACTAATAAGAGTTCCAAATGATTTATGATTTGAATGCAACTATATGATATGTTTTGTTTGTTAAAAGACTATTTTATGGTAATGTTTATATTAGAATGTCTAAGGTATGGTTTATTTTATGAGTAGCATGGTTGTATGTAATATCTATGAGGAGTTGGGATGTTGCTCGAATATAACTATGATAAACTAGAATCATAATGAAAAAAAAATAGTGGGATGTAGTATAGCCTTCGGAAAGAGGTGAGAGCAAGTATATTTTCTCTTGTTGGAACGACTAAAGAGGTGTGAGATTCCAGAGTAGGGATAGTTTTTTTCACCTATTTTTCAATGATTATGATAATGATGTCACTGGTTCATCATATTTCTTAAAAGAACTATTGGATAAGACTTGAGAAATGAGTTACGACGTTCAACTTGAGTGTGATAATAAGTTCTTTTGTGGTTGTGAGTTTGATAATGAGTATGGTTGACTATGTAGTGAATGATATGATAAGGAAGATATAGAAGAGATCTCCAATAAGCAAAGATGCATGAATTCATTATAATCATAAATGTATGAGCTAATGTTGAATATAACGGGAATGATCTACATAGTTGAAATTAGAATTAGAGTTTTTCATCGTGGATTTACGTCGGTGGTAGCATGTTAT
Organism: Solanum habrochaites; assembly: GCA_027704765.1. Lineage (NCBI taxonomy): Eukaryota > Viridiplantae > Streptophyta > Magnoliopsida > Solanales > Solanaceae > Solanum > Solanum habrochaites. The sequence continues at coordinate 46,303,252 of JAKWJA010002500.1, forward strand.
GTTAGGGTATAAAAGAGCAAGGTAAGATATAATGGATTACATAAGGTATTACACATTTGAAAGTATTTGTGCATGATTTGAGTTGTTACTTTTAATTGTTAAAATGCATAAAGAAGACTTTTAATCAAAAATTCACTCCAAGCATAAGCTCCATGGAAGTAGATTGATATTAGGAGGACAAACTTATATGTAACTGTAACGACCTGTTTAGTCGTTTTGAGCAGCAGATTTTATTTCTGAAAAAAATGGCTGAGACGAACGGATCCACGACGTACCGTCAGGGCACGACGGACCGTACGAGGAAAGTCTCGTTCCAAAACACTTAGAATGATGAAATTTTGGGTATGGAATCGCCTCTCTGCACTCAGACGAATGGCAGGACGGAACTTCGGGGCACCCACGACGGACCTTCACAGGCCATTTCGTAAATTTAGATCTTTGGAACTCGGTGACGGAGCAGAAGGACGGGACAGTCGCAGGCGCGACGGGAGCACAGCTGCGTAATCCAAGGCCTTGGGTGGATTTCGTTAAGTAATTTAAAGGGGAGAGTTTGGAAACGAGGGTACGACCTGTACCGCGCCCTTTTTTAGCTCTTTCCGTTATCTTTCTTTTCTCCGTTCTCGTTGTTATTTCCTTCTTCTTCGCCCTTACTTCGGAGATTACACTCAGTCTGACCTCTTCACTTCTTTTGTTTTTTCTCGGGTGTTCTTTACTCTTTCTCTTTTTTTCCGCCCATTGTTTATCGTTCTCCTTTACTCTGTCCCCTCCCTCTTTGGGCTTTGGTGTTTAAGTATATAAAAGTAGTGGGTTAATGTATAAGTCTAAATTTACTGGGGGTTAAAAGATGTTAACCTTAAGTAATAGTGGGTTATTATTGCCATCTTTATACTAATAATGCTAATTAGGGTAAAAGAAAGAGGGTTGAATAAGAGAAAAATAGAAAGAACAAAAGAAACCAAAGAGAGAGAGGAATCGAACGAGAACAAGGGGAGAACGAAGAGGAAACAAAGCTTTGGGGAACTTGCTTGTTGATCACTAATCTTCGGGGAGGTAGGTTATGGTTTCATACTATTCGTAGGTAAAAACTCTAATAGGATTGATATGTATGGGTAGTATTGTAAACTCTTCGATATGCTTAATTGTATGTTGTATGAATGTGATTATACAATTGTGATTTATAAAATAAGCATCAGTGGAAGCTATTGAATTCTTAATCTGAAAGAAATTTTCTAATCTACCTTGTTAAGAGACTTGATGATGCCTTGGTTATAAAAGAAGGCTGATGAACTAAGGTGATGATGAGGTTAGGGATCGGGTGTCCACGAACCGACACGTTCGACTTAGGGGATCGGGGGTATGACCGACAGTAGAATTAGGGGATCGGTTGGGGGTGTCACGAACGGACCCCGTAGAATTAGGGCGATCGGGTGTCAGAACCGACAGTAGAATTAGTGGGATCGGGTGTAACGAACCGACACGTACAGAATTAGGGGATAGGGTGTCACGAAGCGACAATGTAGAATTAGGGGATAGGGCAGTGCACGTACGACACATAGTAGTTAGGGGAGCGGCGTGTACGTACCGACAAAAGAGGAACAAAGATAAATGAATCTGAAGATGTAAATATAATCAATTAATGAACCTAATTCACCAAATGGGTATGGCATTGAGGCTTGAGTCTCATGGGTGAATTACGTGCCCTGGCGGTGCTTATTAATGAGTATAGAAATTGTTGTTGCTACATGTCGAGCTAATTGTAGTTTGATTATGATATTATTGGATATATAATGTTTTCTATTTGAGTTGGCCGATGATACCTACTCAGTAACTCGTGTTTGGACTGACCCCTACTGTAGTTTCTTTCTTTGTTTTATGTGGATGGCAGAAAAAACGATTACCATCGTTTAACTCAACCGCACTCTCGACAGTATTCATTAAACCGGTTCAGGGTGAGCTAATGCTTCTGCTGTGGACTGGATCTCTTCCTCATGTCTTGATGCCTTGAAGTTCATGGATAGACTAGGTTTTGTTATTTTAGCTCTTAGAATACTATTAGTTTAGTAATTGATCAGAGATGTTCTTGTGGTGAGACTTCCAGATTTTTGGGGAAAAATAGATGTTGAATTTTAAAATTATTGCATGGGTTTTTATTAATGCGTTAAGTTTTCGCAATTGACTTTATGTTGATATTATATGAATGTCAGGGTTTAGATTGGTTGGTTCGACTCACATAGGAGGGTATAGTGTGGTGGTGCCAGTCGCGGCCCGTTTGTTCGTGACAAACTCGGTATCAGAGCATTAGGTTCGTTGTGGGTCTCACACACAAAGACAGGTCTAGAGTAGAGTCTTAAGGAACGGTCTAGGGGACGCCTTAATTTTATTTGGCGGATATAAGACTTTAGGAAAATTCCATTCTTTCCTTTCTTGATGCTCTTTACTTGGAGCCCCAATTGGGATTTAAGGAACGAATTGGTATCTGACCATCTTCACTCTATTTCGCCGATGGTTTAGAACGTAGAGAACAACTACCCAACACCAGCACCGGCAGAACAGGAGAGTGCGTTGAGCCAGCCAATGGGTTTGTTAGCTCGAAGAGGGTAGTGACAAGAGGCCGTGGAAAGAGGTCGTGGTAGGACAGTCCGTAGAGGAAGAGGACGAGCTCAGCCCATCGGGTACTAGGCGGTGATCCTCCACCAAATGACGAAATGGTAGAGAGGACGCAGGATGGGGAAGACTGAACAAGTGCCGAATGAGGGAATTTCCACCCCCACCTACCCCAGAAATGATCAATCAGGTTCTTGCTTATCTAGTGGGTTGACATGATCCGGCCAGACGCCTCCAGTGTTTTTTGCACAACACCTCCGCGTTCGGAGGTACAACCATGCAGATCATATGGCTCCCCGCATGGATGCCTCAGGAAAAAGGCACGTTTCCTCGTTTGACCACAGGGCCTTACTGACCAAATGATCAGCAGAAATTTTCAGTAAGTTCTTTGGAATTTAAACCTCCATCTTCAAGGGTGCTGAAATCTAGGATGCCTATGATTTTCAGGTGACTGTCATGTCATGAGCTACTACACAAGAGGGGTATAGTAGAACGGTTGGTGTGGAGTTTGTGACTTATCAAGTTCAAGGGAACCCAAACTGTTGGTGGCGGTCACATGTTGAGTGTCAACCAACGAGGCACCACCTATGGACTTGGGCATCCTTTCTCTAGCTGTTTATGGAGCAGGATATCCCCCGGCCTTTGAGGGATAGGAAAATAGAGATGAGTTCTTGAGCTAGAGCAAGGTAGGATGTCAGGTTACTGCATATGAGGCTAAGTTTGTGCATATTATCCAGGTTATGCCACCCAACTTTGTTCAGCCACAGAGCGGCTTCGCCGTTGTGAAGGGGTTGAGGTAGAATTGCGGATGTCAGACTTACAGGTAGATGCCTACGGCAAAATCCTTTCAAGAAGTTGGTAGACTTCGTGATAGAAGTGGAAGAAGGGGAAGGAGTGAAGCAGATGACTTCACAATGGGCATCGACATCAAAATGGTTTCGAAAGGAGGTGGTTTAGTTAGTGAGTGTAATGTTCTTACTCTGAGGACAGGGTTCGGAGGTTACTCAGTCGGACCAATTTAGTCTCATACAGAAGACTATAGTGGGGGTCACTAGCCGGTCAAACACTTCTCTGAGATTATGAGAGACAGATGCTGAATCCAGGAGTGTTATGGATGTGGGCAGACTGGAAAATAGGGGAATTGTCCAAAGAAGGAGGTTATAGACCCCCAAATAGCTAGAGGTTAAGAGGTGGTCCTGGTAGAGGCCGTTTTTCCGGGGAGAGAGACGAGGTGGTGGTCGAGTAATGTGTCACCAAACGGCTGGGTGTAAGCGGGCAAACTGGAGCCACTAAAGCACCAACATGGTAGGGGCAACGGGTAGACAGGGATAGGGCCCATTGTTATGCTGTCTAGGCGGTCTGAGCGGCAGGCACGAATGCTGTTATAACAAGTAAATCCTTTTGGTTTCTGATTGCATGGTTCTGTATTATTGATCATGGGCTCCACATTTTAATATGTATCTTCCTCATGTACTGGTCTAATTTCCCATTGTGGAATTGCGTGGACATGCCTTTCGTGTTTTATCCGTGGGTGAGTCGTGCTAGTTGAAAAGGTATATAGGTATTGTATGGTGACTTTTGTGGGAGCAATAATCTGTAGAGGACTTGGTTTATCTAGAAATGGTTGATTTCGATGTAATCTGGTATGACTTGACTTCTCCAAATTTGCAATATTGAGTGTTAATGCTAAAAGTGTGAGTTAGCAAAGCCTGGGACAGATCCGTTATTGTGGTGAGGGTTGACTACACTTCCAATCCGGTTGTATCATCTCCTTCTTCTGCTCTGAAAATGGTTAGTAAAAGGGTGTTAGCGTTCGTGGCACACCTCAGGGATGATACTACCCAAGTACCTTCAATTGAGTCAGTTTCGATAGTATGCGAGGTTTTAGAGTGTTTTTCTGCAAGACCTTCCTGTATATGCCAACGGATAGAGAGATTGACTTCTGCATCGATCTTGAACCAAGTACTCGCCCCATTTCTATACCCTTATAGAATGGCTTCCGCCCTGAGTTGTTAAGAGAGTTAAATTAGGCCAACTTCAGAGTTGTAAGTTAAAGGTTTCATTAGACCAAGTTCCTCCCCGTGGGGTGCTCCGTTGTGTTGTAAAGAAGAGGATGAGGCTGGGATTTGTGAATAGATTACGGACAACAAATAATAAAGAGGTGATTGCCAAATCGAGCCGACGCCGCGGGAGCACCGGGCGCATTCCTCGCCCGCACGCAGCGCATTGTGCTTTGTTCGCATCAGTTTACAAGGTGCTTGTGTCTTCTCAAAAATTGACTTTGAGGTTGGTTATATCATTGAAAAATATCGGGCAGCAGATGTGCCAAAGACTGCTTTTCGAACCAGGTATGGGAATTATGGAATTCTTGGTAATTACTTTGAATAACAAAGCCCATGCTGCTTTCATGAGCTTGATGAACGGGATTTTTAAGCATATCTGGACCTCTTTTGATCGTATTTATTGATGATATACTGATATACTCCAGGAGTAAGAAGGGACATGAGGGCATTTGGAATTGTGTGGAAATGTTGAGGGAGAAAAAAGCTTTATGCGAAGTTCTCAAGTGTGAGTTTGGCTAGATTCAGTGTCCTTCTGGGGCACGTTGGTTTCTAAGGATGGAGTGATGGTGGATCTTCTAGATCGAAGTAGTGAAAGAATGGTAAAGACATACTAATGGTAGAAAGAAGAAGCTTGTTGGTTTAGCCAGTTATCCGTCAGATTTTCAAGGGTTCTCTTCTATTGCTCCAATGACGAACTTGAATAGCAGAATGTGCCATTTGTTGGTCAGATGAATGGAGGAAGGAACGCTTTCAGAAACTCAAGAACTTGCTGACTACCCCAACATATTCTTACCTTGCCAGTAGAGGGTATAAGGAAATTCATTGTTATTGTATTGCTCATATTCTGGTTTGGGTGCAGTGCTAATTGCAGGAAGAAGAAGGTGATTGCTAGCTTCGAGGGCAATTAAAGGGTGCATTGAACGTAATTATCCGACCCACGATTAGAGTTTGGCTTGCGGTGACGGTGGGGTTTGATTAAAGCAAAAGGAGACACTATTTATCTATATGGGGTTAAGTGTGAAAGTCTTACGGGACATCGTAGCCTACAGTATGTCTTTACTGAGAGAGATTCGGAATTTGAGACAGAGGATGTGGATGGAACTATGAAGGATTATGATGTTACCATCTTGTATCCACCCGGGGAAAAATGTAGTGGTGGCAGACGCTAAGTGAAACGCGGGAGCCTGGGGTAAGTTTAGCCAACTAAAGTTTCTAGACGCCCAGTGGATAGAGAGGTTAAGACTCTGGCTAATGATTTATTGAAGTGTTAGACAGTACAGAGAAGGAGGATTGTTGGCCAGTGTGGCGGCGAAATCTTCTGTCTGACAAAATCAAGGGGAAACAGTTTGATGATGAGAAACTAAGCCGAATTCGGGAATAGGCGTTGCGAGGAGAGGCTTAAAGAAGCGATTAATGGATGAGGAAGGTGTTTTGAGATTAAGGGAAGGATGTGTACCCCGTGTGTTGATGATGATTCCAACTATTCTTACAGAGGCTCTAGGTGGATATTCTATTACACTGTGCAACCAAGTGTACCGTGACCCAGGAAAACACTTTGGTGGAGTAGAATGAAGTGCGGACATTGTTTTTTTGAGTTTGTTGCCCAAATGTCCAAATTGTCAGCACGTAAAAGTATGCACACCAGAGGCCGGAAGGAACACACTTCAGAGAATGAATATTCATGAATGGAAAGTGGGAGAGAATTGCAATGGATTCGTGGTTTGTTGGTGTTCTTCCACAAGACATTGGCAAGTTTGATTCTATATGCGTAATTGTTGGACAGATTAAAACTACGTTTGCTATTCATTCCGGTTAAGGTGACTTTACAATGCAGAGAGTTAGCCAGACTCTACATCTCAAGAATTGTCGATTGCATGGGAGTGCCACGATCCATCATATCAGATAGAGGTACTCAAGTTTACTTCTAAATTTGGGAGAAAAATGCATTGCTGAATTAGGTACTAGGTTGGACCTTACGTACGGCATGTCACCCTCAGACCGATGGACAGTTTTGGTAGCGAGCGATTCAAGTATTGGAAGATATGCTCTCGCGCATGTGTGATAGAATTCGGTGGTCATTGGGAGACCTCTACCACTTAGCGGAAGTTTTAATACAATAATAGATATCACTCAAGTATTGATATGGCTCCTTTCCGAAGCATGTGTGGGCGGCGATGTAGTCTCCATTGGTTGGTTTGATGCCTTCGAGGGTTCGAACTTGGGGTATGACCTTTGAGGGATTCGTTAGAAAAGGTGTGGAAATCCAGTCAAGAAAGAAAATTTTTAGCGGCCTCAAGTAGGCAAAAGGAGTATGCAGATCGAAAGGTTAGGGATTTGGCATTCATGGAGGGGGGAGAAAGTCTGCTGAGGGTTCACCCATGAAGGGTGTGTGTTGATGCGATTTGGTAAAGAGGGTAAGATTAGTCCGAGGCAGATTGGTCCTGTGAAGTCCTGAAGAGAGTAGGGGAAGGTTGGCTTTGAAAAGCCTTGCCCCAGGGCTGTCAGGAGTGAACCCGGTATTCAGGTGTCGATGTTGAAAAGGTACCACGGGATGGAAAACTACATCATTCGTGGGATTCAGTTTGATTGATGAGAAATTGTTTATGAAGGAGGAGCCTTGCCTTTTTAGATAGAGAACGTCCGCAAGTTGAGATCGAGGGAATTGCATCCATAAGGTGCAAATAGAAGAATCGACCAGTTGAAGAATCACTTGCGGAGGAAGGAGGCTGATATGCAAGAAGTACCCACACCGGTTTACAGATTCGTATCTTATTTTCACTTTGTTTTCTTCTCGTGATCGTTAGAGGACAAACGATGGGTAAATTGGTATTCTATTGCAACGGACCTGTTCTAGTCGTTTGAAGCAGCAGTTGTGTATTTCGGAAAAATTGGCTGATCCGACGGATCCCACGACGGACCGTCCATGGGCGACGACGGACCGTCGAGGGAGTCTCGTTCCAAACCCTTTAGAATTCTGAAATTGGGTACTTTGAATCGACTCTTCTGAACTTCACGACGAAATGGCAGGACGAAACGCGTGGGCACGGTACGGACGTCATTAGGCCATTCAGTAAATTCAGATCCATGAACTCTGTGACGGATAGCAGCAGGACGGACCGTCGCAGGGCGAGGGCTCTGTGAACAGGCTTGCGTAATCCCAGGCGGGTAGAGTTCGTGAAGTATTTTAAGAGGCAGTTTTGGACTCTTTCATGCTTTATAGGTATAAAGTAGTGGGTTAATGTTAATAGTCTATTACTTGGGGGTTAAAAGAGGTAAACTTAAGTTAATTAGGGGTTATTATGCCCTCTTTTATATAATTATATGCTAATTAGGGTAAAAGATAAAACAGAGGGTGAATAAGAAAAATGAAAGAAACAAAAGAGGAGAGGGAAAAGGAAGCAAACGAGAAAGGGGAGAAACGAAGAGGAAGGAAAACAAAGCTTTGGGGAAAGTGATTGCTTGATGCACTAATCTTCGGTGGAGGTTGGTGTAGGTTATGGTTTCATACTATTCGTAGAAACTCTTAATAGAGAATGATATGTATTGGGTAAAGGTTATTTTGTAAACCCTTCTAAATGCTTATTGTATGCTTGTATGAATGTGATTATACAAGTGTGATAAAAATAAGCATGATGAAAGAGATGAACTTAATCTGAAAGAAATCCTAAATCTAACTTGTTAAGAGGCATTGATGATGCCTTGGTATAAACGAAGGCTTGATATAAACTAAGGTGATGAGGTTGGGGATCGGGTGTCCCGAATCATCGGACAGTAGAATTAGGGGATCGGGTGTGACCGAAACCGGGACACGAGAATTAGGGGATAGGGTTGTCACGAACGGACACGTAGAATTAGGGGATCGGGTGCACGAAACCGACACGTAGAATAGGGGATAGGGGTCACGAACCGACACGTAGAATTGGGGATCGTTGTCACGAACCGACCGTAGAAGTAGGGATCAGGTGTTACGAACTGACACGTTAGATTAGAGAATCATGGTGTCAAGAACCGACACGTAGAAGTAGGGGATTGGAGTGTCACGTACCGACACCATAGTAGTAGGGAGGGAAAGTGTCACGTTTACCGACACAAGAGGAACAAAGATAATGAATCTTGAAAGATGTAATATATCAATATAATGAACCTTAATTGACCAAAGGTATATGGCATTGAGGCCTGACTGAAGTCCTCATGGGTGAAATTGGCCGGTGCTTATTAATGAGTATAGAACTTGTTGTTGCACAGTTGAGTATTGTAGTTGATTTATGATATTATTTGATATATACTGTTTTGCTATTTGAGTTGGCCGATGATACCTACTCAGTACTCGTGTTTTGTACTGACCCCTACTTGTATGGTTATTCTTTGTTTATGTGGAGTGCAGCAAACATTACCGTCGTCTTCAACTCAACCGCAATTAGACCCAGTTCATTACCCCGGATATTTCGGGTGAGTAAGCTTCTAGCTTGGACTGGATCTTCTTCCTCATGTCATTGATGCCTTGAAGTCCGGCATAGAATAGCTTTGTTATTTAGCTCTTAGAATACTCTGAGTTAGTAAGTGATCATAGAGTTTCTGTGGTGAGTTCCAGATTTGGGGAAATAATAGTGTTGAATTTTAGAAGTTATTGAATTGGTTTTATTAATGAGTTTAGGTCTTCCGCATGACTTCTGTGATATTATATTGAAAGGTCAGGGTTAGATGGTTAGTTCGCTCCACATAGGAGGGTAAGGTGTGGGTTGCAGTCGCGGGCCCATTTTGGGTCGTGACAGTAACGAAACTTTAAACGAGTATTCTTGTATAATGGTAATTGAGAATTTTAGTAAGAAAGTGCCTATAAAATGAAATTAGTCTTTTGAATTTGATCGATATAGTGAGTTTTTTGAATCTGACAGATACAATTGAGTTTGAGGTTTCACCGGCAACAAGGTTGACTTTGTAGTGATGAAGAAGTCTAGCCGAGCATGATATTAATAAGAGTTCCTAATGAATTATGATTTGAATGCAACTATATGATAAGTTTTGTTGGTTAAAAGAATTTTGTATGGTAATGATGACTTTATAATGTCTAAGGTATGATTTACTACTATTTTGTGAGTATCATTGTTGTATATAATTTGCATGAGGGGTTGGGATGTCTCTCTAATAGATTTTAAAGAAACTAGAGTCAAAATGAAAACAAATAGTGGGATGTAGTATAGCCTTCGGAAAGAGGTGAGAGCAAGTATATTTTCTCTTACTGCAAAAGCTAAAGTGGTGTGAGAATTGGATTAAGAAACATGTGATTTCATCTATTTTTTGATGATTATTATAATAATGTCACGGGTTCATCATATTGATAAAAATCTATTGGATAAGACTTGAGAAATGACTGTACGTACGTTCTACTTGAGTGTGATAATAAGTTCTTTTGTGGTTGAGAATTTGATAATTAGTATGGTTCATTTTTAGCAAAGGATATGATAAGGAAAATATAGAAGCAATCAATGATAAGCTAAGATGCATGAATTCATAATAATCATCAATGTATGGGATAATGTTGATATATAAAGGGAATAATCTACATAGTTGAAATCAGAATTTCAGTTATTCATTGCGGGTTCACGGTCGTGGTTGTATGATTTGTCAGGGTATGAATGAGCAAGGTAAGATATAATTGATTACATTAGGCATTAAAAATTAGAATGGATTTGTGCATGAATTGAGTTGTTACTTTTAATTGTTAAAGGATTTAAAGAAGATTTTCACTCAAAAATTTAGGTCTATACTATATTGTATAGTGTCATAAGACTTTGCTTGACAAAGATAATATTGGTAAGAAATTCAGAAAAGGAGCAAGAAAATTTGGTATATTGAAGGGTTCCAGATATATAGAATTTTATGTCATTGGATGAATTTAAGAAAAGTGAAGGAATAAGAGCTCCTATATAAGCCCTTGGTTTGTTGTTGACAGATTTATTAATTTTTTCCTACGATTTTAGATATGATTGTGAGATGTAAACTAGTTCGGAACAGACATACCAGGAAATTATCATTGACTTTTCTAAAGATTGAGATTTCGTTTGGGTGAAAATCAATTACCCGTGGAAGATTCAATGAGGTTATGTTGAGCTAAAATTTTCAAATTGTAATAGGTAACTTATAGCTATTAATTGGAGTAGACCTACAACTCTACATGGTTAATGCTGCTTTTGATGGGATTTAAACTATCTTGTTGATGGGACGATATAAGTTGTTATGATGTGTTACATAGAGATTTGATGATCAGTAGAGCTTTTGAGCATATATTATACATAACTATTGGAGTTAATGAGAATATGTCCAAGCTTGGGCATGAGTTATGTGATGGTTTGAAAGGTAGTTTAACTATAGTATGTGAAAGATGGCATAGAGTGAAGTTGGGTATTCAATTGTTGCACATTGATGAGAAAGTAATATTACATCGGAGATAGGTGTATCAGTCATGGGTGTGACTTGTATTTTTCATGAAATTCTTAAACAGAAAGAGAGACATATTTTGATATTTTCAGAGACTATAATTTTTTTGCTAAGAAAACTTTCTTACTAGTGAAAATTTGAGTGTATGGTAAATGGCATGAGTGGTTATGATGTTGTATTAGTATTAATAACGTTTGCATTAGGGTAGTGTTGTGAGAACTATGCGAGGTTTGATGAATTTGTTATGTCTACGATTGTAATGGAGACTAGATTGATGATTGTGGGCAACTAAAAAATTAAAGAAATAGAATCAAATGAATGAAATTTTATTTATATGGGCATTATGGGAGGAATATCTTGCATTATTCGACTTTGATTCTGTACGTTATTATGTGACTACCTTCTTCAAACTATAAATTATTTGGAGTATGATTCATTGCTTATGCTACGAGTGTTTCTCAATTTATGGGTGAATCCTTAGTGGTTGATTGAGTGTACTGATCCCCTGATTGTCCACTTGGAAGAATAGGATGTTTGGGAAGACTTAGTTATGTTAGATATGACATATTTGGTGTTTTCTTGGAGAATTTAAAGTATTTCAGTGGTTATATATGTACTACTTTGCTTATAAGAACTTATAGAAGAGCCTTGTGATAGTTACAATTATCCGACAATGTCGTTAATCACTCTGCATCTCAGAGTGTATCACTTGTTGGTTGTTTACGTGATCTTATTGATTTTTGTTTAGATAAGTTTGATTCTCCCTTGATGAGTATTTTATGTTTTAGGAGTAGATTTCTATAACATAAGCTCGTTAAAAGATTGTGTTGTGAAATGGAAATCTTGATAAGATTTGTGATGGTTCGTGCATTAAGGGTGTATGGTGGTTAGTTAAGGTTCAATATGATAATACTAGGCATAGATTCAAAATGTTATTTTGGTTATGTGGGAAATGATTCTTCATGATTGTTCTGTTAAGGTCCAGTGGGTGTTATTTTATATTGGGTTCATGAGTAAGTATGTGGCTTGATAATCATTTCTTTTTGTAGATCTTCATAAGTTTGATTCAAAAGTTTAGTTCTTAGTAGTTGATCTTGATAAAATGGTCTTAAGAAAGAGCTCACTTATAGAGATTAACACTGACTGCCAGGTGAGAACTTAAGCTTTTGGTAATGGAGGTTATTCTTCCTTCTTTCTTCTTTATGTTCGGGGACGAACATGATTTTTAGTGGTGGATAGTGTAATGACCCGAAATGGATTTTTTTGCGAATGTTTATAAAATTAGTAGTTTTTGATGAAGTTGGTAAATTTTTTTAAACTATTTATTTAACTACAATTAATTGATGGGTTTTCTTTTAAAATAGGGAAACAAGTCAAATATGCCCCTAAAATATTCTAAAAGGTTAGATATACCCTCCGCTTAAAGTTTGGTCTACTGATGCCCTCACCATCCAACTTTTGGTCCAAATATGCCCTTATGGGCGTTAGTTGCAATGTTGGACATATCAAACTCATTTTTCATTTCTTTAAATGCCACATAGAAATGTCATGTCATTTTTGCCTTATCACATGACAATTATATGAAATTGAAATACATTCGGACTCATAAACGCCTAATCAAACCCATAAATCAACCCCCTTTTAAATAAATTATCCGACCAATTTTTCAAAACAATTTTGTTTAATTGGTATTTTTTTGATAAATCTGTAAATGAGTATTTATTAATAAACAAAGGAAAATATGAAAAAGATTTAAAATTAACGCCAAAAATTAGTAAAATAATTTTAATAGTAACTTAAATTCATTTAAACATTTTTTTAATTTTTTTTATCTTTTTGATAAACCAATTGAAAAAATTTATTAATAACACAGTATGAAAAAAAAATAAAAAAATTAACGCAAAAAATTTAATTACTTTTTTCATAATCCCAAAAATAAGTTATAACCAAAAATATGACAAACAATATAAAAATACGCAAAAAACTCACCATAAAAAATAGACCATATGCAAAAATCCACAACAATTTTTTTGAAATATGTATTTAAGTTTACTATATTCAATTTGTAAATTTGAGTATAGATTTATTTTACTATTCCCCATTTATCCCCCCCATTCTCCTTTCGGGAGGGAGTGGTGCGGGCGGCACAACACCTCTGTATCACAGACCCCCCTGTAAAAACAATTAGCTGCCCAATTTTCCCAGTGTTCTCGTGTGACTTTGCCTGTTTAATGATCTTGTGTGTGTTTGCATATTTTCATATTTTTTCTTAATTAATTACTCACTGTGTGAGATGGGGTAGTGGAAAAACTCCACACACACACATGTATTCACACACACATCCCCCCACTGTGAAGACACACGGGAGGTATGCGTACGCGGCAGGGTACTATTTATTTGTGAATTTTTGGCGTTATTTTATATTTTTTGATTTTTCAATTTGTTACTATTTTTATTAAATCCAACTTACTCAAGTCGGGATTTACCGCAATTAATAAAAATACACAAATTGTAAAATGTGTAGGACAGGGATTCAAAGTAGCTGAATTATTGGTCGGATTGTGGGGTTTATGAGTCCTAATTATCTTTCAATTTTTTATATAATATTATGTGGTAAGGTTAAAATGATATGGCAATTCAAGTGTTGGCAGTTAAAGAAATGAAAATGAGTTGGATATGTTTCAACATTGCAAAACCGAAGCCCATTAAGAGTATATTTGGACCAAAAGTTGGACGGTGAGGACATGAGTGAACCAAACTTCAACGGAGGTATATCTAGACCTTGTTTGAATAGTTAGGGGCATCTTTGACCCTTTCCCTTTAAAATAATTAAATAGTTAGGAATGATGGCCAAGTCTGAAATTCAGTTAAGATGGAATGATTGAGTTTTTAGACATAAATATATATAAATATATATATTATAGATATATGATGTTATATATCTAATATATATATATAGATAGATATATTAATACGAAATAGGACTTAATCAATTTTAGTATATGTTCAACTTTGGCTTGAAATGAATGACTATAACAATGTCAATATATTAACATAAAAAATTGTTGCAATTGGTCAAAAGATATAGGGTCCAATTGGAATTGGTAATCATGACATCATGATCATTATGAGTAATTATTGGGAAATAATGACCTAATTATTGGTAGAATTCCATATTTCAACTAGAGCAAAACCTTTTGCAGTACTTACATTATTCATAGGTAGACCCATGTTTGTGCAACATTAACGTTTGAGATTTTGTTTTTACATATGTTAGCATATTATAATTTAAGTTTTGTTATATTGAGATATATAATTTAATAGTGGGTGTATTGTAAATTATTTTATTTGGAGATATTCAAGCTAAGCCCTAAACTTTAAATTGAGAAATACGAGAGTTGGGATATTTCTTTTCATCAAGAGTGGGTCTTGGTTATAAGTTGAAGTGAATTTTTGGGTGAGTTTTTGTGTCTAGACTAGACTCATAGTAATATCTGTGTTGTTAGTTTTGAAATCTTATTGTGATTATTGTGTGAATAGATTGCACTTATATGAAATCTTAACTGTAATGACCCTTAAAATTAAATGGGATAAATTGGATCTCCATGTGGATTTCTTGATGCAATAACTTGTTAAAATATTGAAAAATAGCTTTTGAAGTCAATATTAAAGAGTTAGAAAGTCAAAAAGTCAAAGGACGACTAAGACATCCAAAAACTAGTCTTATGTATGCTAGTGTTTCCTTATATGTTGTGTGCAATTTTATGTGTTTTTAGAGTAAAAAATCATTCAATATGACTCTAGTTTATTAATTATCAAGTTTCGGGTTAAATCGTCTGGGCACGACTTCCCAAGGACCAACCAAGGGGTCCTTGAGGAGGGCCCATGCTTTGGCAAAGAGGCTGCCAAAAGGAAGCATGGAGACAACACCTTTTTGGAGGTTCTAGCGCGTCCTGCGCCCCACACATAAACGGCAAAAAGTTTCTTTGCCACACAGGCTTGTAACTAACTTTTCTGCTTCAAATTAAATTCCAGAAAAACAATATTGGAAATCCTTCCATAATGCGCAACCATTTCCAAGATTCGGTCGGGTCGTTTAAGACAAGTTGGACATTTTCAATGTTCAAATAAGTTAAGGGGTATTTTTTGTACTTTGGTGATTTATTATAAACTGGTTTTGAGTCACTTTTTCCCCACTACCCTAAAGTTGAAATTTCGATTCTCTCCATTCTCTCTAAATTCATTATCCCCACATGTTCCATTGAAGAACAATCAAGATCCAAGAAAGAAGATCAATTCTTCAAGATTTCATCCAAATTTCGTGGTCTTCTCAATAATAAGGTATGATTACTCTTTACTCTAGAGTTAGACTCCTCTCTAGAGCAAATTCTCAAATAGTTTTCAATTTTCCAAAAAATGATCAAAACCCACAATTCTTCTTCAAACTCATGGGTTCTTGTGAAAAATGGTTTCAAATTAATTGTTATGATTATATTATGATTTGATTGATGTTTTCAGTCAAAATATCCATGAATCCATGATCCCTATGATTCCTTGATTTTTGAGTTATATTGTGGGTTTTATGATAATGATTGGATATTAATGGAATTGAGTTTAGATTGAATTTTATTGTTGACTCTTATTGTTATTTACTTCTATTAATGATAAATTGGTAGTATAAGGATGATTTTGAAATTATGGATTTGTGGGAAAGTTATGGGTAAGTCTGTTGTGACGATAGAGTTGTTGGGCATTGAATGATTTTGATTTGGCTTTGGAGGATGGTAAGTTGTTCTATTTTCATTGTTAATGTACAACTGATATTGAATAATGATATTGATTGGTATGGTCTACTTATTGTGGTAGTGTTTAATTGTTATATTTGTTATGAGCACAGTGTCATGATCGGGGAGAACCCCCTAGACGTAATAGGCTCTTCATCCTCGGAGAGGACTTAGACTATCCCTTAGTATTAATCATTATACGCCATAGGTAAAAAATGCGGAAAGTTCAAAATTTTTACATAGTGAAGTATAATAAGACTTATCACATATCAAATAGGGAGTTTACATAGACTGCTCGCTTATGAAGTTTACATACACTTCTCGTTTAGCATAAAAAAATCATATAAGATTTTAATATCGTGTCTTATATATAAACCATCGAAAAAGTATTACAAAGTTGGGCATAATTCCATAGAAGAGTACAATATGCCATTATAGGCTTACAACAATAGTCTCAAAGATAAGAAAGGAAATGACCGTCTTTAGACATAACAAATCCTTTTAAGGTAAAAATTGGCATCATCCTCAAAAAATTGAGGAATCACCAATAACATGTGAAAAGTCCAAGTCCTCCTGCAAATGGCCTCCAAGCACCTCAATGGACCGAACCTACATATTAGTAGAAATATAAGTAATATGCGTTAGTACAACCATATTTACTAGGTATGGAAACATATGCACATAAAACCATTTGAAGAAATGCATGAAAATTACAATTTCTTTAGGAACATGATAAGCTATTCTGAAAGCCGATATGCACACACAAGAGAGAATATGTAAGTCAAGTATCACAATAACATAAGACATGTTCTTAAACAAGGATAACATCATTATAAAATTATATAAAAAATTCACATTCTATTTCTTATCATCAACATACAAGACTCTTACCAACAATCCTATCCCAAGCGTACAATTTCAATGCTCATCTAAAGCCCCATAGCCCCACACAATCAAGTAAATAAGAAAAGGAACCCTAAGTATAGCCTTGCTTTATATAGATACCATCTTGTGTAGTGATCATCATATATATCAATTTAGACCAATATCATATTAATTAAGTGATCCAACATTACATAAGAGCAACATAATAAAGAACCGACATATATGCATTTCATGATATCATAAGTGCATAATAACATAAGAACAACTTCCTAGGACTGCTTTCAAAGACAACTTGTGCAATGCATACATAGAGTCTCATACCCTATCTACACTAAGTAAACCCCCTTCATTCACCCTAGTTAGTGTCAATCTTCGTTACTTCATTCATTCATTTTAATTGGGCCTAATCGCCTTAAATGGAAATATACCATGTCAGCTAAACAACAAATCTTGTGTCATGAAACCCTACACCGAAAGAAGGTGCTCTACTTGACAAGGTAGAACCAAAATATGAACATAGAATTCTAGGTGAATCCACTAGCTAGTGATAATATTGGGGAAAGATAGTTAAGGAACTAGGAGATATATACAAGAGACCCTCTGTATTCAGAATTGCATTGTAATCTCCATCTCATGAGAACCATTTTGAACCTACCTTCCCACATTTGAAAGGGACACCTCTCATATCTTGTTTTCTCGGTGCGAAGCAAAAGTCCCTTTTTGAAATGCCTTTAAGTCAATCTTTGTCATCAATCTTAGTATAGGCCACATGAGACTAACTCCTTCTATGATCATTTCGTTAGCTCATTAGGTATAGGATGAGAACTTTCTTTCATCACATCCATTATTAGTGAAATCATTACATCATAGTCACATCAAAATAAGGAACACAAGAGAATTACATTTAAACATATATGATCATACCCCTATTAAGATCTGACAACCATCATACTCATAACATGGCATCATAATCATCATATCATCAACTTACTACACTATTCAAATAATCATACTCCAATTGAATATTATCATCAAGAATAGACCAACATAATGGAACTAGAGAACTCTTAACCATATAAATCTTACCAAATAGATTCGGAAGCCTCCTTACAAATTTTACCCTGAATTCATCACAATGGTCCACATATTCCTATTATTACCCTCAAAATATGACGAATTTAACAATAAAATAATAAATTCCATTATCCGTAATTATCTACAAGTCCAATTCATAGCTAGGGTTTTGGAAAGAGGTTCAATCACGAACCTTTCATGGAAACTAGGTCAAAGACTAAGAACTACAACAATTCTACGATTAAATAATCATCATAGATCAAAATAAACCATAAAATTCAACATTAAACCAATTTGAAAGTTCATTCGCGAAATTGGAAGAAAATCAATCTTTTTGACATTATTAGAAACCAATTTTCAAGAGCCTCTTGGTGAAAGAGATCCCAAGAGTGAATAGCTTCCATAACACAAGATTTCCTTGAAATTGATGGTTAAAACACGTGTCGTTGAGTTCCTCGTAAATCTTGAAGCTTGGTATTTAATGCGGTCTTTGAATATAGAGAAAGTAGAGAGAAGGTGGAGAGAAGTGGGTTTTGGAATTATGGTATGTTGAGTTAGTTAAATGAGGTTTAACCCTTATATAGTACCCCAAATAACTTAATTAACCACATCTCAATCCTTAATTAATCACCTAACTAATTAACTAATTTCTCTAACTTAACTAAAATTTGAACAGTTAGCTCGAGTGTAAACTACAAAAGCCTGTCCACGAGCCGTCTACCAGACCACGAACCGTAATTGTAGTACATGGTTTTTATTAGACAAGGGTTCTTGGAATTTTTTTTTTTGAAAATGTATAAGTGTAAACTAATGACACAAGACGATGGAGCGTCGTTCAAATAAAGGGTAGTCATTTCTGATCGTGGTTTCATATTGCCACAAGTCTGTTCGGAGGGTCAACAGATGGATCCTCTTAGAGGGTCCTTAGGGTGGTGTGGGGATTCGTACCTAGACATTTCGACCATAAACATACTCTACTATATGTATAACACCGTTTTACAAATTTTAAGTATTAAAATCCCTCGAAACATGCCAAGGCACACTAGCCTCAATTTTACTAGTCTCCGGACATCATGGTCATTTCTCGATGTATTTACGCTAAAACTACTTAGTTTCAATACATTAATTTAGGTTGAGAAACAACTTTTTAAGGCTTGTTTAATCATGTGAGTCTCTAGAATAAATTATGGACTTTCAGAGCATTACATTATCCCCACTTTAGGAACATTCGTCCGTGAATGACACCTAAGTCATTTTATAGGGAAAGGATAGACCCAATACTATAAGCCCAATCAACAACAACATTAAATCCTAATGAACCACAACTCATAATAGTACTTCAAAGATGCACTAAACACTTAATATGGAAGTAAACATTGCAACTCAAAACTCGATTTATCACATATAAGAGTTGAACATTTCATAATGTGAAAGGAGGAATTGCCTTCTCAATATCAACATGAGATCAAAATTACATCAAAGAGTTATCATGCTATTATTCTTCTCAAGACAATAATAAAACACTAAAATTTCAAGAAGGCAAATATACACAATTCGTTTAAGTGAAAGTCGAACATAAAAACACATTTCAATGAAAAATCATTTTAGCATGAACCTTTACAAAGCTTAAACTTACTTGGGAAAACAAGCCAAATTAATAGTATTCATTATTTTTATTTTAAGATGAATCATTAACCTCCATTTTGAAAAATATAAGGATAACATGATTTTATGTCGGCCTCGGCCTCCCATGTTTCAACCTCAACTAGGTGGTATCCACAGATCATTTACACAGGCCACCTCATTTTTACTCACTTTTTAACTTGGGGATCTAGTATCTCAATTAGAACCTCTTCATATGAGAGGTCCTCATTAACCCCTCTCCCTTCAATAGGGAGAATAGACACCGGGTCAACTAAACCTTTCTTGATCAAAGGAACATGAAATACCAGATGAAACGAAATTAGTTCATTAGGTAGTTTTTGAACTCATAAGAAACTTTGAAACCTCATAAGGACACATATATAGGGTACTTAGCTTCCCTTTTTTACCAGATTTCATTAACGCGTTCATATGTGAAATCTTCAAGTACATCAAATCACCTATTTCAAACTCAAGTTCTCTTCTTCTATTGTCGGCATGGGATTTTTACCAACTATACGCTGTTTTCAACCTATTTGTTATCAACCAAACTTTTTCAATAGCCTCATAGACTAAATCAATAACAAGGCCTGGAAGACTCACCAACCTCAAGCCACCCAAATGGTGACGTACCTTTCCTACCATAGATTTTTTCAAAAGATTCCATAGAGATACTCGAATAATAGCTATTACTATAAGAAAACTAGATCAACGACAAGTGATCATTTCAATTTCCTTTGGATTAAATAACACAAGATAGTAAAATATATTCTAGGGTTTGAATCGTACCTTCGGCTTGACCATCCATTTTAGGATGAAAAACGGTACTTAATTTCACTTGATAACCGAACTCTTTATGAAAAGATCTCCAAAAATCGAGAAGTAAATTGGGAGCCTATATATGAGATGATGGATAAATGGATATCATGAAAGATCACTATACAATTACTTTAAGTTCCAGCAAATTCGTCCGCCGAATATTTAGATTTGACCGGGATAAAGTGAGAAGATTTCACCACTCTATCCACAGTAACCAATGTTGAGTAATTCTTCCTTCGGGTTTGAGGAAATCCAACAACAAAATCCATATTGATAACCTCCCACTTCCAAGTAGGCACATCCATTGCTTGAGTCAAACCACTCGACATTTGATGCTCGACCTTAACTTGTCAGAAATTTGGGCACTTGCAATAAAATCCGCTATGTTCCTCTTTAAACCATCTCACTGATAGACCTTTCTATAATCAACATAGAGTTTGGTGGCACCCAGATGAATAGAATATCGAGAACCATGAGATTCTTCCAAAATTCTTTTTCTCAAATAATCAACATCCGGTACACATAAACTACCTTGGTATCTTTGTAACCCATCCCCCTTGGGAGATGACTCATTGATCTTACTAAGCATACACTCTATCAATTCCATCAATAGAGCATCAATATGTTGTTTAGACTTCACTTATACCACTAAAGTTGATATCGAGTTATGATGAACAATAGAACCTAGATTTAAAGAATCTTCCAACCGAACACCTAACTGAGCAAATCTATGAACCTCTTTCACTAGATCTTTCTTATCATTGAACAAATGGGATAAACTACCCATTGTTATTCTACTCAAGGCATCAAAAACAACATTTGCTTTTCCGGGGTGGTAAAGGGCGCTCATGTCATAATCCTTCAAGTGTTCTAACCACCTCCTTTGCTGGAGATTTAACTCTTTTTTCAGTAAAGACATAATGAAGACTGTTGTGGTTTGTAAATATGTCGACATGTACCCAATAGATATAATGCATCCATATTTTCAAGGCAAACATCACAACCTCTACTCAAAAATTATGAGTTGGATAATTCATATCATGCACCTTGAGTTGTCTAGAGGTATAAGCTATGACCTTACCATGTTGCATGAAGACACAACCCAAACCTACTAGGTAAGCGTCAAAGACACTAAAGAATGGGGAGCAGGAAGGTAGAAAAGAATTGGAGTGAGGTGTAGAAGGGACAAAGAGAAAGGATAGTCGTTACAGTAAAGGAGGACGTGTAAGAGCAATAGCAGGTAGCGGAAAGAAGGTAGTGAGAAGGAGAGGCTTAGTTTGCAAACTTTGGGAATCTGACTCTGTTACCTAAGAACGGTACACGCCACGTAAAGTCACCTCTTTGAGTTAGTCACTGTCTAAAGCAAAGACAGAGAGAGAATGAAAAAGGATAAATCACATAGATGTGTGTTGGGATGTAGGAGGGGATGCACGAGCACCTCGGAAGGGCGGGGAAAGGGAGACACTTCAGGAAACAGTGGTGTGTGGGCCAGAAGGTCTAGGAGCAAATTTATATATTGCTTCACCATTTTTGTTTTTGATCTGCTTCTATAACCTGGTACTGAGAGGCCTGTGAGATATGGACCACAAGAATGGGACCAGGAGAAGAAGCAAAATGATCTCAACCAAAACTCACACTTAGTATATTTAGCAAGATTTGATGTTCCTTGAGGACTTGCAATACAACCCTCAAATGTCCTATATGCTCATCCTCATTTTTTAGAATATACAAAGATATCATCAATGAAGACAAAAGCATCCGTCAGAGCATTAGTTAACCCAAAAGACATAACTCGAAAATCATACTGACCACATCTTGTGACTTGTCACGGGGTCAAATTTTTCCACCTCGTGGGACAGTAATGAAGGCTTGCATGACTCTTAAAAACTCAGTCCAACCAAACACACAAGGAACGCAAGCAAGACAGTCCACAAACACAACCACAAATAGTAAAGAAAGCAAGAAAGGGAGGCAAGTCTTTGGGAGGCCAAACAACCAATTTTCAATATTTCTTCCAAGTCTTTACAGGAGAGAATATACAAAGTATGAGATGCAAAATGGAAAGTTGTTTTGGGAATTTCTGCACCTCTCACCCTAAGTTGCTGATATCATGACCTCAAATATATTTTTGAAAAGTCGCATCCACCTTTTAATTGATCAAATAAATCATCAATACTAGGGAGAGGATACTTTTTATTTATAGTGACCTTATTAAGTTTCTAGCAGTAAATACACATTCTAAGAAACCCATCTTTCTTTTTTACAAACAACACTAGAGAACCCCATGAAAAAATACTAGGTTTAATAAAGCCTTTATCTAGTAAATCTTTAGATTGAGCCTTCAACTCTATCAATTCGTCCGGAGCCATATGATAAGTAGGAATTGAAATAGGATTCTTATCTGACAATAATTTAATACAAAAATTAATTTCTCGTTCTGGAGAAATTCTGGGCAAGTCATTGGGAAAGACTTCCGGAAAGTCCTTTACTATGGGGACATACTCTATAGGAGGTATTTATTATTGAAGATCTTTGACTCCTACCACACGGTACAGACACCTGTTGAAGATCATCATTCAAGATTTAATACAATAAATTATTTAACCTATAGGGATTGAGTTTCCCCCTTTCCAATTTAAAATGAGTTCATTTGGAAAATTGAACTTTACTACCCTTGTTCTACATTCTGTTGAAGTAAAGCAAGCATGCAACCAACTCATTCCCAAAATGACATCAAAATCAACCATATCAATATCATCCAATTCAACAACAATAACTCTATTGGGCAACATTATAGGATATTTTCTATAGGATATTATATCTAAAATAAAGAAAATCACCGAGGTAGTAACCGAAAATGGGTCAATTAAAATATCAAGCAATATATCAAACTTTCCATCTAGAAAATGAGTAAAAAAATTATAAGGTAGAACTGGGATCAAGTGAAGCATAAACATTAACAGAAAATACTTGTAACATACCGGTCACCACATCGGGAGAACTCTCTTTTTCACTCCTATAGAGAAGAGCACAAAACTGATATCTCTTTGGAGCACCAGAACTAGGACGACTTGTTTGATCTTTGCTACTCCCCTTCTCTTTTCATCTTACATTAGGATAATACCTCACCTTATGGCAATTCTTACCACACCCAAAGCAATTATCCATCCCAACTAGATATTAACCCACTTGTTTCTTACCACACATTCTACAAGTAGGCTTCTTTCTTGGTGAATTACCACCTCTTCCCTTTTGGGGCTTAGGGTTAGAAACCCTATCATCACGATCCTTGGGGAATCTGGAAGGAACTTGGTTGGAAAACCTCTTTTTGAACCTAGGATTATCTAGAATTTAAACCTACCCTTAGAAAAACAACCTTCATAAGATCTTGCCCTTTTTGCATCTCTGTTCTTTGTCCTTAGCCTACTCTCTTCCTCTTGTTAACCATGCACCATCAAAAGAGAAATATTCATATTTTCATGAAGCATATTTGCACGACATTATTCTACTAAGTCTTTGGACATTCCTGTCACAAAGCAACTAATCTCATCGCTTGGGTTAGACACAAAGGAAGGAGCATACTTAAATAATTTAGTTAATTTTTAATAGTAGTCTAGCACTGTCATACTTCCTTAATGAAGGTTGATAAACTTTTCCACCTTATCTTTCCTTTTTCCTCTTAGAATGAATCTATCAATAAAGGCCTTCGTAAAGATTTCCCAAGTCACTGGGCGCACATTCAAAGACCTATCATCCCTCAATTTAGTATAACAAGTTTGGGCCACATCCTTGAGTTGATAAGTGTCTAGATCCACTTTATCAATTGAAGTCACCCCCATAGAAAATTAGATTATATGTACCTCATTAAGAATGTCTTGGGGGTCATTAATCGGCCCTTCGTATAAAGAACCTAGGAGACTGCATATAGTGAATAGGTCTCAACCACGATAAGGCCATGGTTGCTAGAATTTTTGTGCACACGAGGTCCAACTTCCCAATTTGCATGAGTTGTCTTAGCTTGGACTTTAGTAGTTATGGCTTGTGCTTGAGTAGTCACATCTTCAGCGAAACTAAGAAAAGCCGATGTTATCTCTCCATCATTCATATCTAAAGGATTGACCTGAGCTTGTCCACCCAGAGGAACTTGTTCTTTGGAGGAGCTTGATTGCATTGGGGAGGAGCTTGATTGCTTTGGGGAGGAGCTCCCGCATCAACTCTTCTAGCGCCTACCATTCTAGTATTCATATATTATAACCACAATAAAACGGTCAGATGAAAAAGTACACATAGAGTTAAGACTCTTGAGGCACGACATAGGATTACCAAAAAGATATCTTCTCATTCAAAAGTGTGGAGAGATTCACAATTATGAAAAAGAACCTACATAGACGTGGCTTAGTGAGCCATCAACTATATGGTTACTTAACCTTATGCTCTGATACAAAGGTTATTCTGACCTGGGAGCACCCCCTAGATTTAATCGGCAACTTCATCCTCAAAGAGGACTTAGACTAGTCCTTAGCATTCATCATCACACGTCATAGGTAAAGAATGTGGAAAAATTTAAAATTTTCTAGTGAAACGAGGAATTGAGGACTGTACGACTGTGTTAGTCGCTTGAGCAGCAGATTTTTATTTCTGGAAAAATAGGCTGAGGCCAACGGACACGAAGGGACCGTTAGCAGGGTTCTCATTTCAAAACACTTATGAAAAAATTGAAATTGGGTACTGAAAATCGACTCTCGAACTTCGTAACGATAATGGCAGGACGGGACGCTCACAGGGATCGACATCAAAGAGGTTTATAAGTGAGGTGAGTTAATGGTTCATTACCTAGAGGACCGACGGGTTCCGGGAGGTTAACTCAGTTCGACACATTCAGTCTTCCACTACAGACTGTGTGGGGGGGTCCACCAGAACGGTAAACAATTACCTGAGAGGACTATGCGTGAATATAGAGAGTGTTAGGGATGTGGGAGACTGACATTTAGGAGGAATTGTCCAAAACAGAGAATAGACCCCCAATGGCTAGCAGTAGAGATTCTAGTGGTTCATGAGAGGCACTTTTCTGGAGGGCGTGGTGCGTGGCGAGGTTAAGCGTGGGCACCCAAACGGCCCCCGCCCGGGTGATGGGGGCAAACGGGAGCTCATCACAACATGCATGGTAGGGGACAACGGGAAAACAACGAAAGGGCATTGTTAAGGGCCATTCCATGTTTCCCTGGGCAGATCGGAGGCGGAAGGAGACACTCTGATGCTGTACATCACAGGTCAATGTTCTGGTTTGTGATTGCATGGGGGGCCTTCTGTATTGTTGATCCTGTCCAAATTTTTTATGTTCTTCCTCATTTGATAAATGGTATAAATTTCATTGTGAATTAAATTGAACGCATATTCGGTTTCGACTCCAGGTTGGGGATCTGTGGTAGTGAAAAGGGTTATTGATATAGGTCTTGTTTCGGTGACACTTTTGTAGGGAGTTAAGAGAAGTACGTAACACTTATGTAGATTCTGGTTATCTTAGAAGATGGTTGATTTGATGTAATTCTGGTCATGACTGGGTACTTCGTGTTAATCCCTTCTTTTGTTTATGTAGAAGTCGGTTTGGGGCTCAGTGTGAGTTTTTTTTTTTTTTGGGATGTTATTACCCTGCAAGATCTTCCGGTATGCCACCAGATAGGGATACTTGACTTCTTGTATTGATCTTCGAACCCGTGTACTGCCCACCATTTCTATACCCCCCTTAGTAGATGGCCCCCGCGGCGTTAAGAGAGTTTTGTTAAGAGAGTTAAAATCCCAAATTCAAGAGTTGTGGAGCAACGGCTTCATCTAGACAAGCTGCATCTCCTGG
Organism: Solanum habrochaites; assembly: GCA_027704765.1. Taxonomy (NCBI): domain Eukaryota; kingdom Viridiplantae; phylum Streptophyta; class Magnoliopsida; order Solanales; family Solanaceae; genus Solanum; species Solanum habrochaites. The sequence goes on from JAKWJA010002500.1 coordinate 46,329,411, forward strand.
GGTGCTTCCGGTGTTGTTGTGAAGAAAGAAGGATGGGAGTGTTCGGAGCTGCATCATCGACTACAGGCAGTTGAAACAAGGGAACATAAAGAACAAGTATCCTCTTCCTAGCATTGATTGACTGGTAGTCGATCAGGTACAAGGTTGCTTGTGTCTCTCTCTAAGATTGACTTGAGATCCGGTTATAATCATTGAAATCGGGCAAAGGCTGTACCAAAGACTGCTTTTAGAACCATGGTCTGGGCATTACAAATTTGTAATGAGTTTTTGGACTAAACGAATGCCCCTGCTGCTTTCATGAGCTTATGAACGGGTTTTTAAGCCATATCTGGATCCTTGTGATCGGATTTATTGTTGATATACTGATATACTCTTAAAAGTAAGGAGGAACATGAGGGCTTTGAGAAATGGAATTGGAATGTTTGAGGGAGCAAAAAGCTTTATGGCCAAGTTCTCTAAGTGTGATTTTGGGCTGACAGGGTCCTTCTTGGGGCACGTGGTTCTAAGGATGGGGTGTGATGGTGGCATTTCCTTCTAAGCTTGAAGTAGTGAAAATTGGGTAAGACCTACTAATGTGTCAGGAAAATAAGAGCTGCTTGTTGGTTTAGCTAGGCTACTACCGCCCGATTTGTCAAAGGGTCTCTTCTATTGCTTCCCCAATGACGAACTTGACGCTAAGCAAAATTTCCACGGTGTATGGTCGGAATGAGTGTGAGGAAAGCTTTCCAGAAGCTCAAGACTATGTTGACTACGCTCTATCCTTACTTGCCAGGGGAGGGGTAAGAACTTCATTGTTTATTGTGATGCATCCTATTCTTCAGGTTGGGTGCAGGAGTACTAATGCAGAGAAAAAAAAACATGTGATTACCTATTGCTTCGAGCAAATTAAAGGTCTAGCATGAAGTAATATTACTAGACCCATGATTTAGAGTGGTTGCAGTGGTGGGTGCATAAAGCAATGGAGAAACTATTTATATGGGGTTCAAGTGTCGAGGGTCTATACGGTATCGTAGTCTACAGGATGTCTTCACTCACGAGAGATTTGAAATTGAGACAGAGGAGATGGATGGAACTACCTGAAGGAATAAGACATCACGATTTGTCATCATCCGGGGAAGGCTGAATGAATGTCTCTGTAGCGGATGTGCTTAAGTGAGAAAGGCGGGAGGAGCATGGGAAGTCTAGCTCACTTGCCAGCCTCTCTGACGCCATGGCTAGGAAGTTCAGACGCATGGGCTAATGACTTTATGAAGACTAGAAGTAAAATGAGAAGGGAGGATTTTTAGCTTGTGTGGAGCAAGATCCAGGCAAGATCTTCCTTCCTTGACAAGATTAGGGAAAGCGTTTACTATGAAAAAATTGATCCGGCATACGAGATTAAAGTGTGTCGCAAGGAGAGGCTTAAAGAAGCAAAATCGATGTAGATGAGGAAGGTGTTGAGGCTTTAAGGGAAGGTGTAGTGACCCTGGTCGATGATTTGAATCAACACCCATTCTTGCAGAGGCTCATAGTTTCAAAGGTATTCGAACATCCGGGCGCAACCAAGATGTACCGTGCCGTGACTAAAGCAACACTTTTGGTGCGAGTAGATGAAGCGTGATATGTGCTATTTTATTGCCAAAATCGTCCAAATTGTCACAAGTAGTAAGAAAGTATGAAACACCAGAGGCCGGAGGACAATTAAGAGAATGCCATTCCTGAATGGAATGGGATGAGAATTGAATGGACTCGTGGGTGGTCTTTTCCAAAGACAATGGTAAAGTATGACTCTATTTGGGTGATTGTGGATTAGGTTAAACTAAGTCTGCTCATTCAATTCCCCGGCAAGGTGACTTTAATGCAGAGACGAAGTTAGCCCCAAAACTTTACATCTCAGAAGTTGTTCGATTGCATGGAGTTCCACATGGTCCATCATACCGATAGAGGTACGCCCATTACTTCTAAGTTTTGGAGAAACATTGCATGCCGAATAGTTAGAGGTTGGACATAGTTATGCATTCACCACTCAGACGAATGGTCAGTCTGAGCGAACAATTCAAGTATGTGGGGAGATATGCTTCGTGCGGTGTGATAGAATTTGGTGGCCATTGGCATGTTTGCTTTACCTAAGCGGAGTTAGTTTAGTTTTCATACCATAATAGTATTCACTCAAGCATTGATAGGCTCCTTTGAAGCATTGGTATGGTAGGAGATGTAGGCGTCCCCCATGGTTGGTTTGATGCATTCGAGTGCTTAGACCTCTGGGGTGGTTGCGTTACTGATCTTTTGAGGGATTCCGATTTAGAGAAAGTGAACACTATTCAAGCCGAAGCTTATAGCGGCGCAACAAAGTAGACAAAAAGAAAGCCAGAGTCGAAAGGTTAGAAGAGACTTAGAGTGCATGAGCGGGTTGAACAAGTCTTGTTTTGAAAGTTCACAATGAAAGGGTGGGTGATTTGGTGATGCGGTTTGTAAAAGAGGCAAGCTAAGCCCAAGGTACATTGGTCACCTTTGATCTTGAAGTGACTTAAGCGAGAGGTAGGGGAGGTGGCTTATGAGTTAGCATTGCATCCGGTGGCTGTCCGGAGTGCATCACGGGATTCCATGGAGTCCATGTTTGAAAAGGTACCATGGGGATGGAATACTACATTATCGTTGGGATTAGTTTTGCTTGATGAGATTTTCTTATGAGGAGGAGCCCTGTTGCCCATTTAGATAGAGAACTTCGCCAAGTTGAGGCTCAAAAGGAGATGAATCCAGATCAAGAGTGCAATGGAAGGAGATACGAATAGCACCGGTTTGAAGAGCATGGGAGAAGGAGGGCAGAGATATGAAAGAAAGATTACCCACATCTGTTTTACAGACTCAGAGTACTTCCTTTCACTCTTGTTTCCTTATTCGTGATCGTGTCGGCCGGAGAAACGAATGGGTAAATTGGTATCTATTGTAACGATCCATGTTTAGTCGTTTTGGCAGCAGATTTATTTCTGAAAAAATAGGCTGAGGCGACGGACCCCACGACGGACCGTCATGGCACGACGGACCGTCGGCAGGGTTCAATTCAAAACACTTGGAAAAATCTGAAATTGGGTATGAAAATCGACTCTCTGAACTTAGCCTAACGATATGGAGGACGGATCTCCCACCGGTGTGACGGACCGTCCACATTCTTCAGTAGAATCGGTCACTGACCCTTGCGACGGACAGCAGGAGGACCGTCGCAGGAACGATGGCCCGTCACGGGTGCGTAATCCCAAGTTCTGGGTCGGATTTGTCTTTACACGTTTACGGGACGTTTTGGACTATTCTACTTTACTTATAAGTTAGAGGTCTAAAGTTAATAAGTCTAATTACTTGGGGGTTGAAAGAGGTAACCTTAAGTTAATCAGTGGGTTCTTATTATTGCCATCTTTCATCTAATTATATACTAATGAGGGTAAAGAAAGAAGGGTTTGAATAAGAAAACATAGAAAGAACAAAAGAGAGACAGAAAAAGAAGAGTCCTAGTGAAAGAGTAGAGAGAGAGATGAAACAAAGAGGAAGCAACGGATTTGAGAAGATAGTTGTTGCATTCGCAATTCTTCGGTGGAGGTAGGTTAGGTTTTTACACTATTCGTAGGAACTCTTATAGCGAATGATATGTTTTGGGGTAGTCGGTAGTATCCTAGAGCAGTCTTCTTTAACGCTTAAGTGTGTGGATGCATGATGTGATGTTTGATATATACTATATATGATTGTGAGGAAACAAGCATGTGATGAGCTAGTGTGAATCCCCAATCTGATTATAAACCTAATCTATTGTTAATTGATGCTGCTTGTTAAAGAAGGCTTGATGAAACTAAAGTTGATTGAGATGATGACGCCATGATATAAAGAAGCTTGATGGGAATTAAAGACGAGATTAGGGATAGGCAGGGTCACGTTCCGACACCATAGGAATTGTGGGCCCACGGTGTCACGAACCGCCCGTGATTGTGGGGATCGGAGTGTCACGTAACGACCATTCGAATTAGTGGGACGGGGGGTGTTTGTGCTGTGACGAACCGACATGTAGATGTAGGGAATCGGAGTGTCACGTACGACCAAACATTCGAATTAGGGGGGGATCAAGAGTGCTAGTTCCGACACATAGTAGTAGGGATCGGAGCCAAGGACGTGTCACGTACCGACACAAGAGGAATAAAGCTAAGAATATGAAAGATGCTATATACTCAAATCTAAAGAACATGTATCCCAAAAGAGTATGGTTGTGGAGGCTGAGTCCTCATACGATCATGATCGGGGAATATTATAAATGATGCTTTGTAACCTTGTTGCATCCACATGTTAAGAATATTAGTTGATTTTTGATATTATCTGAGATATATGCTGTCTATTTTGAGTGGCCGATGATTCATCTATCAGTACTTGTGGTCGTACTGACCCACCTCTTTTATGTGTTCTTGTGTATTGCCTGGTATGCAGCAAAAGCTGCCGTAATCTTCAGAATTCAAACAGTAGTTCTAAAGCCAGTTTTGTCACACCGGATCTCAGGTGAGCTAAATGAATGTTTCTAGGCCTTGGAATGATATCCTTCCTATGTCTGATGCCTTGAAGTTCCGCGCATTAGACTAGCTTTATGTGTTAGCTTATTGAATACTCTGAGTTTAGTAAATTACATAGATAGTTCTCGGTGGTGATGACCTTCCGATTTGGGAATTATAGATGTTGAATTTCTTAGAGGTATTGAATGGTCTTTGATTTATGAGTTTAAGTCTTCCGCATTGTTTAGTTGATATAAAATTTGAATGATAAGGTTTAGATTGGTTGTTCGCTCACATAGGAGTGGTTAAATGTGAGGGTGCCAGTCGACGGCGGTTTGCTGGGTCGTGACAAGACTTCTCACTATAATATAGGGAGTTACCTAGACTCCTGGTATAAAGTTTACATAAACTAAACAAAATTTTTTAAGAGTTCTAATATCATTGTTTCACATATAAACCATCTAAAGATTTACAAACTAGTTTAAATAATCCCCTACCCCCCCCACAGTACAAATATGATATTATAGGTCTTACACACAATAGTCTCAAAGATACAAAGCCAAAATAATAGTCTGTAGGATATAGCAATCCTTTAGTGTAGGAAAGTGGCACCATACTCGAATAATTGAGGACTCACCAAAAACTTGGAAAAAGTCCAAGTCTTCTTGCAAATGGCCTGTAAGCACCTCAAAAACCTGAACCTACATATTAGTAGAAATATAATGATATGGTTAGTACAACCATTTGTACTAACTATGGAAGCATTTGCACATAAAACCATTTGAAGGCATGCATGAAAAACAATTTTTCTATAGAAACATGCTACTTCATTTTGAAGCCTTTATGCACACACAAGAGAGCATATACTAGTCAAGAATCACAATAACATAAGACATGTTACTAAACAAGTATAACAACCTCATAAAGTCATATCACCAATTAATATTCAGTATTTCATATCATAAAAATACAAGACTCTTACCAACAATCCCATGCGAAGTCTACAAGTGCAATGCTTATGTGAAGCCCAATAATCCATCACAATCAAGTAAACAAGAAAAGAAACCATTAATAAAGTCTTGCTTCATATACATACCATCTTTTGTAGTATTTATCAAATATATAAATCTAGATCAATACCATGTTCTTCAAGTGAAGACAACAATATATATGAGCAACATCATATAGAACCAACATATATACATTTCATGCTATCATAAGTTCATAATAACATAACAAAAACTTCCTAGGACTCCCTTCAAGGAAAAATTGGGTAATGCATAGATAGAGTATCATACCCCTACATACACTAAGAAGATCCCTTTAAGTCACCCTAATTAGTGTCAATCTTCACTACTTCATTCGTTAATTTTTTTACTTTTGAGAACAATGACTTAACAAAAACACATGACGTGAGCTAAACATGGAAGCCGATGTAATGAAACCTTACACCGAAATAAAATGATCTACTTTCCAGGAACGAATAAAAAACCAGAACATATCTAGCTAGGTGGATCCATATTCTAGTATTCTATGGGGGATACATATTATAAGGAACATAGAGATATTCTGAGGAATCGTATTTATGCATAATTGCATTGTGATCTATATGTCATCAGAACCATTTTTAAACCTACCTTGCAACATTATGAAGGGACACCTCTCATATATAGTTTGCTCGGTTCTATGTTAAAGTCCTTTTTAAAAATAACTTTAAGTCAATATTCTCATCAATCTAAATATAGGCCATTTGAGCCAAACTCGTTGTATGATTATGTCATTAGATCATTAAGTATAGTATGAGAAACTTTTTTCATCACAATCATCATTAGTAAAATCATTACGTCATAGTCACATCATAATAAGGCACACAAGTAAATCACCTTAAAATTTGCATGATCACACCCCTATCAAGATCTACTAAACATAATACTCATATTACGGCATAATAATCCTCATATCATCATTTTCCTACTATATTACCATAATCATACTCCAGTTGAATTTTATCATTAAGAATAGACCAACATATTTGAAGTACAAAACTCTTAACCATAGAAACCGTACCAAATAGCTTCGTAAGCCTCCTTCAAGATCTTAAGATCAATTCATCACAATTATCCACATAATACCATAATCATAATCATCATCATATAATGAATTTGATATTCACATAATCAATTCCATTTACCCTACTCATCTACAAGTCTAATTCATAGCTAGGGTTAGGGAAAATGGTTCAAATATAAATTTTTTGGGTAAATTAGGTCAAAGACTAAGATATACAACAACACTACCATTAAAAAAAAACATAATTGAACAATATAAACAAATGCAAGTCAATATCAAATCAATTTGAAAGTTTATCAACGAAATTGGAAGAAAACCCATCTTTTGGACATTATTTGAAACAAATCTAAAGAGCCTCTTGGGGAAAATATTCCAAGAGTAAATAAGATTTCATACCTTAAGATTTCCTTGATACTTTATGGTGAAAACGTGTGTCTTTGAAGCCCTAGGAATCTGAGCTGTCTTCCAAGAGAACAGGGGAGAAAATATTGGGTTGTTTAGAAGTACGCCCTGTGTTGATTTAGTGTAAAGAGGTTTAACCCTATAGTTTCAATTAAGTATCTGATCACATGGAATCGGGTTAGACTATTGGTATGGATTCTCAGAGTGTTACACATCACCTTGTAGACATTATTTTGTGAATTGTAGTATCATTATGTTATGACTTATATGGCTGTAAAATGTGAAGGATGATATTGTATATGTGAATATATAAGTTGAAGGTAATCATGTGATGTATATATGATCTTGTATGGGTTCTATAATGATATGAATGACAGTCATCCTTCTCTTATTGTTGATATATGATGATGAAGGACTAAAAAAAGTCCTTATAGAATGATGTTGTATCTTTTGTTGGTTGACTTAATTGCCCATACTTGGTACTTAAATTATATTGGATGAATGAATGAATAAAAGTCTAGGATCAGTAGACATAAATTAGTTACCTTTCAACGGAAAACTAATATGGATTCATAAATAGAAAAAAGGTTAATAACGAACTTTTAAAGTGGTAGACCATAATGGTTCCCCCCTTCTTGAGTGGAATGATGGAGTTAGAGGTAGGTTGGTAGGAGCGGCATGAAACCATCTCTAAAAAACTCATAAGATCTATCCTAATGAAATTTGATATTTAATCTTGGTAGTGGTATTATGACTTTGTAGGACTTAGAGATAGTACCTTCTCAATTGCTATTCTATGAATGAACTTACTTTATGATAACCAAGGCAAAACACCGAGGGGCTATGCATGTGGTAGTATCTCTACTTGAGACTGATACTGGAGTACAAAAGAAACTCTTTATATCCCTTAACCATGTGCCTATACGGGATGTGTCTTTAGTTCTACCTTTGGAAAGTAAAACACCTTCCATGGTATGGGTTCTTATTACACTGAATTGAATACTATCTAGTGTGGGTTATATCGGTTAATGCCTATTCACATCATGTGGGATGTGCACTCTAGGTATTGGATAGGTTCTATAACGTGTAGGTAGTGGAATAAGATATTAGCTACACATGGTACGAGTAGTCTTTGCATATGCTAAAGTGAGTTCCCTAGGAGTTTCAAGACCATTATTTGAAGTCTCTTAAATGCATGAAAGTCTCTTTTAGTATCTCAAGTAATTATTGTAGACTTGTGTCATTGTTTTGGAAAGGAATATCCTTATTTAGGGTAATCTTGAGAATAATCTAGGTGTGGATGAATAGTTTATATGGGCGGTCTCTTCATATCTTACCTATGTGGGACTTAAGAATAACCTTAGATAGAGGGTCCAAATGTTTGAATGAGTTAATTAATGAACATGGTCATATATTATGGATTATTGAAGTATTATCTTGTATGTTAACGATTGACTTGTATGATGACTTTCATACTTTATTTGTGAGATATAATCAAAATAGCATGAAAACATGTTTCAACTAATATGTTCTCTTTTACATGATTGATTACATGGTCATCATACTTATTGATTAATTGTACGAGTTACATATTTTACTCTATGTTCATAAGTGTAGGTGGTGGCAAGTGAGGATTTCTAGAATTGAAGCTTGGTAAGTAGAATTCTCTCTAGAAGTGGTATGTCCTCATATGTTCGACGATATGGACTATGTTTATAGTTTTCTTTCATTAATGAAATTGTTTTAGACATGTTTATTTTCAATATATGGGTAGTGAGTCTACAATAATAAGATATGTCTAAGATGGCTTGTGATGAGACTTAGTTCTTCTTGTATTTTATAGAAGAGTTTTATTATTGACATTACTGTAAAATGTCTTAACTTCGACCTATTTCTCATACCTATGTGATAAATTAATGCTAAGAGGCTTGTGTAAGACCTTCGAGAGGGCAAATACCTTGTGTGAGGTCTAGGGGGTGCTCTCGGGTCGTGACACTAAAGAAAGAGAAAGAATCAAGTCTCGAGGTAATTATTTTACTACTTGAGACAAGTGGATTTCTAAACCATATTTAAGTTTATGGAATGCATGTAATTCATTGCGGTATATTTTTGGGAGTAACGGGACTTGGTGATGGGCTTACTTGTCCATATTGATTAATTCTAATGATGAGAAAAGAGGTAATAAAATGCAGTGAGATTAATTGTTTATGTGTGATGTGTTGATGATGGAGAAATTTTTGAAAGGCTTGTTAAATCATTGTTGGTGTTGTTGTGAATTTATAAATTGTGCAAGGTTATGAATGCAACAACCCTAAAAATGTATATGCCAAATAATGCTTAATGTGTCTAGAATGCCTACGATTAGACCAGATTCACATAGATTGCTGCGCGTAAAACTAGACCTCTTAACCTCTATAACAACCAAGGAAACTAACTTGGTTGAGTTTCTTTGTATTAGATATGACTTTTTCATTAAGTTGAGTATCTTTGTATTAGATGGTTGTTGTGAACGATTAGGAAGTGATGTAAATAATTATTATATGAGTATGACGTATCCTACTATGAAGTCTATGTATACTTTAAGTAAGTAAAAGTTTCAAATTTTTTGCTAATATAAACCTAGATGATGTTACGATGACGTATGTAGGCTTGTCTGCGACCTCTAAGAGGTCAACAACGCCGGTCACGTCTGGGGTCTATACTTCGCCGTGACAATGAAAATGGTCATCTACCTGTTATTTTTGTGAACATGTCATTTATTGTTCGGAGACATAGTTTTTACAAGTGTTATGTGAATAAAGAAAGAAAAATAAGTTAAAGAGGATGTACCATTTCAAGGGAGGTATCGCGCGCCTTGATGGATACTATTTTTGAGAGATGTATCACACTCCACCATTGTTACTATTATCGAGGGTTATATTGCACACTAAAATAGATGCATTGACATATATGCCCCCTGTAGGTCCTATACTGAGAGACACCGGATGTGTATCACTATGTCAGATATGCATCACTATAGTTGACATTTCATTCCATGACATTGCACATATTTGTCATTAGTGAACTTTATATTCTATTTTGTTGACCTTGTCAGTGCTTCTCTTTAGAATTTTGTAATTGATGAATATTTATCATCTTGTTGTTGAGAATTTGTAATTTGTTAAAGTATGGTTTTTCAGTATATATATAATTTCTTAAATTGTTTTTGTTGAGGATATGTAATTTTTTAGGTGTTGTTGTTGAGCTATGTACTATGTAAACTTTGAGTCTTTAAGTTTTAATAGTTTTAGGAAGGTTTTAGCTGTGGAGGTTTGGATGTGTGTAAGGAGTGCCTGTATTATGTTTCATTAGCTTGCTTTTACATGTATGTTTGCTGAATACCGTGTGGTTTGAAACTCACCCGTTTCTTCTAAAATTTATTGTAAGTTACTACTCCAGACCTTTGTGATATATTCTCTTCTTTTCAGAGGCTTCCTGGAGTTTTTTGAAGTAGTTGTTTCTCATCTCTACAGACCATCTTACTACTATTTATGATCTTGTTCTACTGTATAAACAATGTCATATGAGACTTGAATATTTCTTTTGATGCAATTGTAATACTTTAGAGGCTTGAAGACGTGATAACCAAATATTTGTGGTATATTTGAGTTTATTATTATATTTTCGCATTTTACTATAATGGTTTGAGTTTTAGGCTGACTTGTCCTTATGGGATAAGAAAAATTCCATCACATCTATTTTTGGGTCGTGACATTGAATGTATATGCTTAACCTAATACTTAAATGTATATACTGAAAGCTTAGTCAAAGCTTTAAGCATCTCACTATGGGAGCTACTATTAACCGACATAAACTACATGAGATAAACGTGTAATCTTACGTATACGCCCTATCAACAAAACCAAATATACCTTTCTAGGTTATAAAGGCGTGATTTTGTGTGATCATTAATATGATGCCCAACATATGAGACATTTAATCCTATGCGTGCACGTAGTTCTAGGATATGAGGTTCTGTTGAACCCTAGTCAAACTTATTGCTAAGTATATCCCAACTGAATACATATAAAACCAAAATGCATTAAATACTGTATTTCTCAAAATAATTGCATGCTAATTGATAAAGCTACATTTATATATTGAGAATGTTACATTCGAATTCTGAAGGATGATTTTTTGTTTGCTAAGCTAGCAAGTATAGTTCCTGAACTAAGAGAATTTAGACAAACTAGGATTCTGAGTTTTATACAAGGAAATTAATTTATGTTTAAAAAAAAACATGTCATTTAGACTATGGATGCTAGAGCAGCCGAAATCATAATAAACTTTCAATATTTTACAAACCCTAGGCCTAAAAAAGTTATGTGGAATCAAAGAACACAGTGAATTCAAGGGCCGAAAGAAACACACCGACGAAATCCCATATACCTTGTGATGAAATTCTTTGATAAATAGTTTAGATTTTGGGGCTGAAACATGAAGAACACCTTTGTATGTTCTTCAAAAACTGGCACCTTTTTTTTATCACTTTAATCTTAATTTTGGTGATTTTTGGGAAACGAGGGTTTTGAGTAGGCTCTGACTAGATTATAAGGCTAAGACTCAGTATAAATACGTAGTTTAGGTCTTAAACAATGGAGTATTGATGCCCAATGCATAAGGAAAACTCCAAAATAATCATAGCATAAAGCTATTGAGGGAAACCCACGTGTAACATCCTGTATCGAAAAACAAAATTTAATGAAGATTTTCAAAAGTTGCAGTTGCAACCCATGGTTGCCACCCAAGGACTGTCACGCCCAGAGCTACCCTTGAGACACGAACACGGAACCTAAGACCAAAAGTGTTCTCAAGCAAACCTTGCTGGCATGATCATGAGCATACTAAACAAAATGAATTAAATGCGGAAGCTAAATCATAATTTAAACTAAAAAGATGAAGAATACCCATATTCTATAAGTTAGAAAAATGAAATTTGTTGAGTTTAATAGATAGAAACTATTAACTCAACAATAAGCTAAAACTAACTATGCATTAATTAAGCCTCTATATGAATTTTTTTTTTGGGACAAGCCCCAACTTAGTCTAGCAAAATATGAAACTAAATGACTAAAAGAATGAAATGAACTCATGATTATCTTCCTTGGAGAATGAGGATTCACCTGTGAATCTGCTAAACTGGAGATCGGGAATCGATCTATGTCTGATCTGGATGCTTAGAACCTGAACCTACATCACGAGAAGATGTAGCGCACTTATGTGTCAGTAGTTGAAGGTACTGAGCATGTAGGATATAATAAAGTTGAAATAATACATAACAGAACAAACATTATATAGATTTTGAATGTTGAAATAACTGAATGTAATGACCAATTTATAGTATGCTGAAACTAAACACTGGATATACTGATAAATGGTCAACGCAGTAGAATCAGACTGATCTATGGGAGCTACTAATAACCGATAGTAAAACCACATGAGCTAAATCTGGAGTCCGGTGTATACGCCTCTTGAAAGGACCAAATATACCCTACTAGAGGTATAAAGACATGCTGGCGTTATCACTAAACTGATTCCCACAGAGGGAACTTACAACCTACTCGGCTAGTAGCTCTTGGTCTGTTGGTACGTTGAACCCTAGTCCAAGTCAGTATTATGCTACTCCTAATGAATTATGTAATTAACTAATTATGACTAAGTTTCTAAATATACTCGATATCGCAAATCTGAACATGAAAACAGAGATTGCAACAATTAATATGGTAATTATGTAATTATAAATGAGGCATGTTTGTATGAAATTACTAAAATATCTTACCTAGCAAGTGTACTTAAAGAACTAAAGAAATACATAGCCAGGGTTCTAAAATTCATGAAATAATCTAAGTAATAACGTGGTAAACTAATTAGGAACTTAAAACTAATAAATTCATGAAGTTCTGTCGATGTTCTAGAAATCTTAGTCCTAATCAGGATATGAGAATAAAGAATCTGACTGAAAACTAGGGACCTTATGGGCTAAAGGAACCCATAAGTGAAATCCCACATACCTGGTGATGAAATTCACAGAGAAATATTTATATTTCGTGGTTGGAATCGCTGGATCCTTGTCGCGTTCTTGAACTAAGGTTCTTGACCTTTTTCTCCTTTCTTGCTTCTAATTTTCTATGTTTTGATTTAATGATTTGACTTAACTAAGTTCTAGTGATGTTTCTAGGCTTAAACTGACTAATATATGATGATTTAGGGTCAACATGATGTATATTAGGGTTTAACCGAAAAGGGAAAAGACAAAAAGACACCCGAGTTAATTGTTGTCGGATCAAATGATTACTTGGACTGATGGGCCATCGTTCAATCGACTTTCTAGCGTTTGGTTCCGTAGGTGGGGTCTGTTAGACAAGCCTTTACTAAAATGGGCATAACATTTTACACGGAGGTCAGAGTTTAGCAAGGTTTGTGGATATGGAAAGCTAATTCAATTATCTATCATTTCATAGGTTATGGGACACATAATTTATTTTTTGCTATGGTCATACATAAGGTCCGTAGGTCCATCTACGGATCTTGCTGGTCAATCATGGTTCTTGTCAGAGAGTAGGTAAATGGGGTCTTCAGCAATGGAAACAGACTACTGACCGTAGTCTGACCTATGAACCGTAGGTCCGTCCGTCATTCGACATAATTAAATATTTTAGGCTGTATTTTGGGAGAGTTTCAGTCACAATCAACGAATATGAAGCACGAGTCGTGGGTCAAGCAACGGTCCATCGATGGTAACCATTGATTGCACCTGCAGATTTTTGAAAAGCTAATTTTTGGTCTTTTTTTGATACGCGGTGATACACGAACCGTAGGTGACCCACGACTCGCTGGTGGTCTGTGGTTCGCATCTGCAACCATTTTGAGAAATTTAGATAAAACCCATTCTGAGGCATGACCCATGAACTTACATGAAGGATCATGTATCCATGGAAGAATCATCTACCAGTCTGTAGGTTGATGCCTTAAGAATATTATCTTCAAACTCCATGGATGAACTAGTATGATGGGTTGTGGTCTAGCGATAGATCATCGATTATTCAGTAGGTCAAGAACCTCAAATCTGGCCTTGGAAGTCATTAATGGACTAGCAAGACGGACCGTGAATCCCTTATTTGATCGTCAATCAGTTCGTAGGTCGCTTCTGATGATTTCTGGTCAGGTCTCTTTTTTTTTTTTTTATGTATTGAACCCCTAAACTATGTAATTTTAACCCTAAAATACGTAGTTTTTGTTAGTTTTAGCCTAGAAACATACTTAAGTCAATTTGTTAATAATAACTTGGAAAATTTGAAGCTTGAGAGAAGAAAAGAGGTCAAGAACCCTAGTTCAAGAACACATCAATGTTCCATCAGTTCCAGTGCAAATATTATAAGATTTCTCTGTTGATTTTTTCACAAGGTATGCGAAATTTCATCACTAGTGGATTTGTTTCAATTATTAGGTACCTAATTTTTAGTAGTTTCTTGATTCCTTTATTATGACTCATCCTAGGGTTTCTTGAATGTTTGAATTACCCATTCTTAAGAAAAAATTTTTAAGTTATTCATTTCTACATACCTCAATTATTAATGTATCATTATTAGTATAATAATGTTGCATTAACAATTTGATTGTTCAGTTATTACAAAAACTCAATCATAATGTGTTAACCACTTATTTAATTGGATGTAGAATAATATCTAGTTGGACTAGGGCTACGTAGGTTGTTAGTCCCCTCTGTGAGCATAATTTAGGGACCACAGAAGCATGACTCTATACCTATGGCAGAGTATATTGGGTCCTCTCGATGCTGCGTATACATGAGACTCCACATTTAGCTCATGTGATTTTACTATCGTTTATTAGTAGCTCCCACAGTTCATTTAAATTTCTACTGGATTGACCAACTATCAGTACATTCAGTATTCAATTGCAGCATCTTATGAATTGGTCATTACATTGACTAAGCTTAATATTAAATATATTTATCGTGGACATATTATATCGTTGCATTATTTCTTTGTTCACGTATATGTTTGTTTAGTTTTATTCTATCATGCATGCTCAATACCTTTCAAAATACTGACGCACACTATGTTACATCTTCTCGTGATGTAAGTTGAGGTTCTCACCTTATACATCATGCTTAAATTTTTTCTCGATCTTCAATTTCGCAACATTTGTGGTAAGTCTTCATTCTTCGAGGACTAGTGAGATGTTTTACTTTATAGATTATATTTTTAGTTTCATTTTTTCTAGATTTTGTTCGGGCATGTCCCATAATTTCTAGTCAGTTATAGTCCTCTTTCGGACATAGTCACATTTATCTTACTCTTTCGAGTTTAACATTTCATTGTATTGAAACTCTCAGACTCTATATTCACTTAGTATATGGTTATTCCCATCATTTAAGATTTACTTATGATTTTCTTTTGCATCAGCCTTATTTCTCATTTATGTTAGTATGCTCATAATTATGTCAACATGGTTAGCTTGAGGTCACTTGTGATTCTAGGTCCTGAGTGTGCATCTAAGGGGTAGCTCGGGTGTGATAAACTTGGTTTTAGAGCACTAGGTTTAAGTATTCTAGGATATATGAAAATTCTCTTTAAGTATATTCCTAGTTATTATTGTGAATGTAACACACCAAAAGAAATTGAGCTAAAAATTGAAGCGTTCTTTTTAGTCACTGAGATTTTACCAAGGAATTAAATATTTTTTAAGTATTAAGGTCTGGTAAATAGATGTAGAACCTTGATTTATAAAAAGAACTAAAATTGAAAATAAAAAAAATGAAATTTAGAGAGTTAAGTTAAGTATGAGGTCCTGCTCAACTTCAAACAACCATAAATCCTATCACATGATTAGTTAGGTTTTCTATAAAATACTTTATGAAAGGTGTTTGAATTATATTTCCAACACCATTGAGTTTGAGATGTTTCAAGTTCAGATGAGTTAGACATAACCTTTTGAAGTTAAGTTGTCTAGTTAAGGAAAGTTAGCCGAAATTGTAAAGGGTATGTCGTCGTTTCCTTACCCAATTATATTTAATTTGTTTTTTAATAAAATTTTAGGGGTTTAATGCTATTATTTTCAATTTATAATCCTATATAATCCTTAGGTTTTATTTGAGAGTTCAAGAAGAAAAAGAAGAGAAAAGAGGAGAAAGGGGAAAAGGATCAAACCATTCATTCAAGAAATTCAAGATTTAAACAAGAACCTAGTTCTTTTAGGTATGTAAGCTTCCATAGTGTTGGGTTCTTTAACCCACATACCAATAATGATTTATTTAATTTAATTACATACTTGAAATTTAAGGAGATAAGTTGTTGGTGAGTTCTTGATAAGTGTTCTTGAAGTGTCATTAAGATTTGATGTAAGATTCTATGCTAAACTTAAACAACCCTATTTGTTAGAATATTAAGAATTCCATGAGACAATACCTATTCAATTAAAGGTATTTGAATATACTTTCAAATGCCACTAATTTTTGGTCAATCAAATTTATGTGTAAAAAGTTATGACTATTTTAGAAACTCATACATTGTTGTTACGAATTAGCAGATGGGAAAATCTTAAATATTTTTTTTGTCTTTTTACCTCGAAGAAAGCCATAAACGAATTCCTTGACTAACAAAAGGCTAAAAAACAACCATATTTTCATGTTCTGTAATTAAAATCATAATTATTGGTCATAGAGATTTCAAGAAACAAATTCAAGAATCTCAAGAAAGTTTTTCGTGATTGTTTACCTTCAAGCGAGTGTTTAAAGGCTTCTAAGCAAGTTCTATTTCAATATTCTTCAAGATTCTTAAATATTGTTAAAGAATCTTGTTCTTCCAGATATGCAAGTAAATCATAGTGTTGGACTAGTTTATCCTTACGCCCTATATCTAATTCCATATTAGTAACCAAATAATCTAGGATTCTTCAATTAGATTTTCGTATTTTTGAGATAAGTTGATTTTGAGTTCTTGAGTTCATGATTCTTTTAAAAGTTATACTCCTAGTTACTGAATTTCTATATTGTTATTGAGATCCTTCATATCATGAACCATAAGTCTTTAATTCATAATTCACATTCAACTGAGAGTAAAGAGTAGACTTAAAGAAACTACTTGATTTCAATTGTAAATCCTTGTGATAAAGTATCAATTTGAACTAAATTGGTAGGAACTAAGTAAGGAAATTAGAAGATCCGTATACATGAGTTCCCTTTAGTATGTACATCTTCAAGTCGAGTCGTTCATGTATGACCATAAATTCTGTATGGACTCCACAAATTGTGTATCTTTTAGAGCTGTATCATCTTCAAGTTCTTTGTCTTGAATAATAAGTTTCTAACACATTTGATTTTATATTTCTGATCATGGTTCTATAGAATGTTACCCGCGAAGTCCTTGGTTTGAGTTTTTCATGCCCATAATTCTGTGAGAAGCCTAGAAGACAAACAATCTTGAGTAATAAGTTTCTAACACATTCGAGTTTATAAATCTGATCATGGTAGAATAGAATGTTACCTACAATGTTTTTGAGTTGAATTCTTCATGCCCATAATTCCGCGTGAAAAATAGAAGTCCAACAATCTTGTCATGAAAATTTCGTAAGTCCTTCAGTTAAGTAGTTTATGACATTAATTTCACATAAACCTCCAAGTTGAACTTCATGAAATCATCAAAAAACATGAGACCACGAACCTTCAATCCATAATCTAATTCAAGAAAAATTTAGATCAACGTCAAGAGAAGTTAAGAGTCAAGTCTAGAAGTTAAGAGCAAGTCAAAGTAAAGTTTATAATGTTTTCAAAAGTCTTTCACAAACATTTTCACTTTATTATAAAGACTTAAATTTCAAGTTGAGTAAAAAGTAAAGATTGATGTCATTTTATAAAAGAAGTATATGCGGACTATGTATTCCCAAAATGATTAAAAATGTTTACACGTTTGAGGAAGAAAAGGAATATTAATTCAAAAAGAGACATTTTAAAGTTAAGTTGTGAATAATTATCTCAATCGAAAGAATGAAGTTGTGTTAAAAACATATGAGCTAAGTATATTTTTGGGAGAAGTATTGAACGCCGATATGGGGATGCGAGTTAATATTAAATCATGTAGCCATCATGTGTATCAAAGGGTCATACTTTTTGGATGATCACTTAAGTTAAGATAGTGGATCCACTATGTTAAGAGTTCTATATGAGGACAATGTATAGTAAAATTCTAGTAGCATGGGCAAGATGATGTGTCACAAATTAGGCTCATAGTGGTGGTTGTCGGTTATAAAAACTCCCACGATACTAATTGCATGGTTCCTCAAAGGTTTTATCATAGGGTGAATAGGGGTATGAGACTTCATTTATTTATTGAATATGTAGATTTTAGATAGACCATGGTATTTTTTTTCATGATTTTAGGATTATAAGTCTACATCATGTCTCAAACAATTTTCTTTTTTCTTTATATTACACTTGTTTTAAACTGCTTTATATTGAAATGAGTTCAATTTAGTATTCATGAGTATCCAAAGTTGAGTATTTCAAGCAGAGTATCATATATTTGAAGTTTAGTATTTAATCTTGAGTTAAGTATCTAATCTTTCAGTTGAATTATCTTATCCTAGAGTACTTCTGAGTTTAGTAAGTTTGAGTGTCTATGAGAACCCTTGAGTATTATTGAGTGGAGTGAGTTAAGAAATGTAAGTATGTTTCTATTTATCAAGATTCCAGCTTATGTTATGTTTTAGAATTCCTATTACATGCTCATACATAAACGTACTGATCCATTTGACCTGCATCTTTTGATGAGGCTGACACAAGTATTCAGGATCATCAATAGAAGATTCGTGGATACATCCAAGAGTTCTAGTTAGCTTTGGTGAGCCTCATTATTTTAAGAGGATTTCATTTACTCTTGATGTTCAGTTAGGATGTTGTGGGACTTGTCCCAACTTCCATCTTTGTCATTTAGAGGATTCATAAATAGGCAGTAGAGTTTCAAAAGTTTGTATCATTCATTTCATTTCCTATTTTATAACGAGTTGAATATAGTTATTTTAGTCAGAGTTTTTTTTATTTATGTTAATGTTTTTTATTTTAGATTCATAAACTTTAATTAAAGTTTTAAGCTTTTGAATGCTTAAGTTAGTCTATCTCTTGTAGTCAACCAGGATGAGGGTTCACTTTGGGACCAACAATGGTTCTTGAGTGCTGGCCACGTCCAGGGTGTAGACTAAGGTCGTGATAGTAAAGTGAACCATATCTAATGAGAAGGAGGATACAAAATTATTTAGGAAAAATCTTCATTTTATAGTTACGCTTATCGTGTGTAAGGTATGATATAATTCCTCTGTCTAACTCAACGATCTGTATTTCAGTGTTCATGCCTCCTCATAGAGATACCGCCAAGAATGAAAATTAGAGAAATGATAATGACGCTACTTGTCCCTGATAAGGAAGTATCTAATGTTGAATTGAGGATTACCATCTAAATGTTGGCTCAGAGTGTCGCTAACAAGATTAATAAATGGGTTTAAGCTCATGTGAATGATAATGGTAGATCAACAACAACAAGGGTCTGGAACTTTGTTAGGATGAATCTTCCTGGGTTCTTAGGATTTATGATTGGTGACTTTCAGGGTAGTTGGGATGATCTCCTTCCTCTTATTGAGATCGCCAATGTCTACTATTCCAACATTCAAATGCCCCTTATGAGGCATTTCTTGCACTTAGATGTGATGTACGTTTGATTGGTTTAAAATAAGTGAAGTAACCTTTATAGGACCACATTCATTCTATGATGCTATAGAGAAGGTGCAATTCATTAGATATAGACTTAACTCTTCCCAGAGTCGCCAAAATACTTATGCAAATATAACTAGAAGGGAAATAGAGATCCATCATTCGTGGTGCCATTAGATTGTGTGGCCTTGAAAGATAGTCATTGTTATGAGGATGTACAAGTTTAAATTCATGATGTTAGAAGGTTGAGAAACAAAAAGTCACTTCAATTAGGGTTTAGTGAAGAGTCTTAAGAAACATAATACAAAGTAGGGTTTGCATCTCGTACCCACACTATTCATCTACTTTATTATTAATTTAAGGATGAATGTTCCTAAGGTGGAGATAAGATAGAACCACATATATGAATACAAAACTTAATACAAATTTCCCAAAGGTTCACTTGCAACCCATGATTGCCACCCACAGATCGTATGGTGACCCACGACCGTGCTGGTTGTCCGTGGTTCACATCTGCAACCATCCCTAGAAATTAAGACGAAAGTAACTCTAAGTCATTACCCATAAACTGACATGACAGATCATGGATCCATCGGCGGACCGTCGACTCGTAAGTATGTAGAGGCCTTGAGAACTAGGTCTTTAAAGTGAATTGATGAAGTGACATGATGGATTGCTCATCCATCGTTTGATGGATGATTAGTATGTAGGTTGCAACCCTCAAAACATGGTCTCTGAATTCATCAATAGATTGATAGGATGAATCTTGGATCTAACGACAGATCGTCGATCAGCTCATAGGTCGCTTCAAAATATTTTTAATTAGAGGTCTTTTGGTCTTTTTGTTATATTTGAACCCCTAGACTACGCCTTTTCAACCCTAAAATACATTGTTTTGGTTAGTTTTATCCTAGAAACATACATAGAACTTATATAAGTCAATTCATTAATCAAAACGTAGAAAATTAGAAGCTTGAGAGAAGAAAAGAGGTTAAGAACACTAGCTCAAGAACGACACAAGGTTCCATTAGTTCCAACCTAGATTTCTTTGTGGATTTTGTCATCAGGAAAGTGGGATTTCTCTAGTGGGATCCTTTCACCAATTAGATCCTTATTATTAAGTTAGTTTCTTGATTCCAATATTATGACTAGACCTAGGGTTTCTTTAATGTTTGGATTATTGGTTTCCTATCTATTAGAACCATCCAAATCAGATTAGTATGTTAATATTTAGTTTATTGCATGAATTTCAAAACCCTAGATATGTATTTCTTTAGTTCTTGAATTACACATGCTACGTTAGATAATATATTTATTAAGTTATAAATGCCTCAGTTATCAATTCATCATTATCAGTATGATAGTGTTGTATTCACAATTTGCATGTTCAGTTGTGAGATATCAAGTATTAGTGAAACTCCGTCATAATATGTTAACTACTTAACTCATTGGGAATAACATAATACCAATTTCTACTAGGGTTCATCGTACAAAAATTGTCAAAGAATTACTAGCCACATAGCTTGTAAGTTCCCTCTGTGGGCATGATATTAGTGATCACATTAGCATGCCTCTATGCCTCTTGCAGGGTATATTGGATCCTCTTGATGGGACGTAAACATAAGAATCAACATTTATCTCATGTGGTTTCATTATTGGTTATTAGTAGCTCCCACAATTAAGTCAAATTCTATTGTATTTACCAATGATCAATAAATTCAGTATTAAGTTTTATGCTATCATATATTTTTAGTTCCTTTCAAGTGCTAACAAATACTCTTTGTTACATCTTCTCATACTTTAGGTTCAAGTTCTCATCATCCATATCACACATCGATTGGTTTACGATCTTCAGTTTAGCAACATCGGTGGTGATTCCTCAATCTGTGAGGACTAGTGAAATATTTATCTTTATCGCTTTTATTCATAATTTTAAGTTTTGATAGATCTATTTGGGAATGTCCTTACATTTATAGTCAATTTTGAGGCTTATTTAAGACATAATAATATTCAACTTAGTCTTTAAAGTTTGATATTTCTTTGTATTGAAATTCCTAGATTTTATATATTTAGTTACTAAATGGGTATTCCCCATCAATTTAGATTTACTTATAATTAGCTTTTGTATCACATTGATTACTAAATTTTTGTTTAGTACGCTCATGATTATGCCAACATGGTTATATTAGGGTCACATGTGATCCAATGTCTCATGTCCGCGTCTCGGGGGTATATTGAGGCGTCACACCACGAGACCACTAACAAACAGTCTATAGGAAAATAATTCATTGAGTAGTTCAGGGTTCTTGGTTAGTGTCTATTGGCTCTTAGTATTCCCATCCACGGTCCATTCCATAAATTATATGAAAGAACGCAGGTTGTGAAGGCCACCATGGTTCTTTACTTTTGTCTAGGGGCTACGAAGTCAGGTTGTCGAACCAACCCAAGATCATAAGTGGGACTATGCCCGTAGAGGTCTCCGTGGTCCAAAACATTTCTCCGAATGTGAACCACGATTACGGGGATTAGACATGGTTTTTTTCATGGGTCGTCGACCCCTCAGTGATTCATAACTTTTTGTTCTGTATTTCATAGGTAATGAAGTGTAACAATATTTCCCCCGTACGAACATTCATTTCTGAACGAACAGTACGCATGGTTTGTTAGTAGTAAAGGGATAAAATCCCTAGTGATTGACTTTTAAAAACTAATATCTAAATGATTTAGTTCCATAAATCATGCAAAATGCATTAATAACTGAAAGAAAAAAAATATTGAGACTAAGTAAACAAGAGTAAATTGAGAGACTAGAGAGGAACTAGTTCCTCAAGCTGAGACTGAATCGGAAGGAAAGAGATGAGGAATTTTTGTTCTCATTGTTGCTTTTGATTCTAAGTAGCTCCCTCTAATGATAGACTCTTATCGAAAACCTTTACTAAAGAAACTTTCTTTTTTCTCAATTTAAGAACCTGCTGGTGAAGAATTCAACTCGCACATCTTCATAAGTGTGGCTGTTTTTCATAACAACACTCACTAATTATGCTATGAATGCGGGATCACCCACACATTTCTTCAACATGCAAATATAAAATACAGGTTGCACCACTGCTAATTCTTCAGGCAACTCTAGAACCACTGTTAATTCTTCACGCAACACTAACTCATAGGATAAATATAAAGTTCAAATGTCCAACCTCATGTAGAGAGGTGCAACAATTTATCATCACATTAAATGATACTTTGAGTGAGGTATTTTAAATATATAATTTTAGACAATATAAAACTACTATACATTTTCTCAGGAGCGGAGCTGGAGTTCATGTAAGCCTCGTGACCCTCCTTGGTTGCGTCTCTAATATTAAGGTTGTCTCCGTAACTACCCATAAAAGGTAGGAGAACTAAAGTACTCTTGAGATTGGAGACTACAATGCATTTAGCATTAAAAGGGTCCTAATTATATCTCCTAGTTCTTGAACTATGTTTCTCCCATTGGAATACTAGCTAGTGGATCCACGTAGTGGCTATGTTTTTATGTTTTGGTACTATCTTGGCAAGTAGTCCGCCTTCCTTCGGTGTAAGGTCTTATGACACCGGATTCCATATTATCTCATGAGGTCTATGTTTTTTAGGGAAAGATGTTCCTAAAAGGTAAAATGAAATAAAGGATTGAATTCTTACTAGGATAACCTAAGGGATCTAGCTTAGTCTAAGTAGAGGTATGGGACCCTACCTAAGCATTGCACTAGTTAGCCTTAAGGGGAGTCTTCGGAGTATGTTTAACGTATGATTATGTTAATAATGATATATTATATGTGTATGATTAACTTTCACAATGGTTATGCTATATGTTGATTAGTTCACTTATGAATGTGTGTTGGTTTATATTGTTAAAGTAACCTGAAATGTAATTGTAAATGCCATGTTATGTGAAGTAGGGTGTTTGTCATGATTCTTTTTGAGTTCCTTGATTGACTAAGGTTATGGGGATTTTCTTGGTCATTGCACTTGTTGACTTTATAGGGGTTCATATGTAATTGTCTTGCTTCTTTTAAAACGAAATATACTCTTATTCATGCTTATTGTTAATATGACTCTATGTTAGAGTTACTTGAGTATGTATTTACTTTATTATATGAATGGTTGACTTGACTAGACTTGATGTTGTAGTATTGTGATGAACATGACTATGACTTAATGAATGTGTTATATTGATCGATGTGGTACTGTTAAAAGATGCATACTTTTTTGAATGTCCCTTCTCGTAGCATGTTTTTCAAAGTATGTGTGCATATGGTCTCATACTAAGTATAAGTGGTATAATAACCCATTTCTTCCTTATCCCCAACATTTTAGGCTCTTTGAAGTGTTTTGGAAGGCAACTTGAAGAAGACTTGGATCCTTATAAATACAAGTTGGGTAGGTCCTTATTTTTTGAGGGAAATGCCAATATCGATCTAAGACTCTTATATTCTATCTCTTTTCATTTATGTACGGATTGTATATAGCTTATATGTGGCCTTAGGGAACTTTGAAGACTATGTTCTATCTTATATATATATGTGCAATAAAATTAGAAGGCTAGGTAACCTTCCTTTACGAAGTGTCAATGTATACTGATATATATATGTTATGTGTATGTAGAGGTCTATATAAACCTCCAAGTAGTAGTAATGACAACTTTTAAATTTTCCTCTAAATTTGACCAATAAATATAATGATGTAAACTAAGAGGCTAGTCTTAGTCCTCAAAGAGGACGACGATGCCGGTTATATCTAGAGGGTTAACCTGGATGTGACAAACTTTGTATCAGAGAATGAGGTTAACTTATCTCAGATTTAATGTCTCTCTCAACCATGTCTATAAATGTTAGTATTCATAATTGTTAAGTGCGCCACACTTATTGATAGCAACCTACGTGATGCCTATTAAAATCTCACTTTCATGGAAATCAATTATCGGTTTACTAATGTATACTCATGGTGTGCTTTTGTATCTAATCCTATTGTTGTGATTATAGGAGAATAAACACTTGAAGGAATGTTCACGAATACTTGAAGAGGAGATTTCCAATGCGGGAGTTCCTCTTCGTGGTCATCAATTTCCTTCTCTTGAAGAAGCTAATGTTGAACAAGATCCGATCAATACTCCACCCTTGACGGATGGTAATATAATGGCCTGCCTTATCCAATTGGCCCAAGTCGTCACTACACAAGCCCAAGCTATTACGGCCCAAGTTAATCAGGAGGTTGTACCCCATACAAATCAACAAATTGTTACCATGGCCTCCTGTCTAAAGGAATTCACTCTGATGAACCCTCCTACTTTCTACGGTCTAATATTGAAGAAGACCCCTAAGAGTCCATCGATGAAGTCTATAAGATACTTTTGGGTATGGGGTTATCCACTAGTGAAAAGGTCGAGCTAGCCACCTATCAACTCAATGATGTGTCTCAAGCATGGTATGTCCAATTGAAATATAATAGGCCATTGAAAGGTTGTCCGGTGAATTGGGAGAACTTCAAGAGCGCTTTTATTGATCGGTTCTTTCCTAGGGAAATGAGGGAAGTTGATGTAGTGAATTTCATCAACATTCGCTAGGAAGGTATGAATGTTCATGAATACTCCTTGAAATTCAGTAAATTGTCAAAATATTCTCCTTTTTTGGTTTCCGATCCTAGAGATGATATGAGCCGCTTTGTGACAAGGGTGTCAAATGATTTACAAGAGGAGTGTCATTCGGCTATGCTACATGACAACATGAACATTTCTCATTTTATGGCGCATGCAAAGAAAGTGGAAGAGGCAAGGGCTAAGAGGTAGAGTAGAGATGCTAAGAGGGCAAGATCTTTTGAGGGAGGTTCTTCAAAGTATAGGATTGACATACAAGACTAGCCAATATTTATGAAGCGGGTTCCTAATCATGTCCCTTCAAAGTTCCCTAAGGCTATTGGTGATAGGATGTCTAACCATAAAACTAAGAAAGGGTAAGGTACTAGTTCACAAACCGATAAGACAACTTGTGGAAAGTATTGATTGCCTTAAGGTACAAACAATTGTTTTAGTTGTGGTAAAAATGGGCACAAGGTTAGGTATTGCCTTAATGTGAGGGGTAAAGACTAGGGTGGTTGTCAACCTCATGCAAGTGGTTCAAATGAGGCTCGAAAGAATAATCGCGTCTATTCTCTCCGCTATTTGGGTGAGCAAGAGACTTCTACTAAGGTAATGACCAGTATGTTGAAAGTCTTCTCAGTTGATGTATATTCCTTTCTTGATCTCGGTGCTACTTTATCATTCGTTACCCCTCTAGTAGCCCAAATATTGAATTTTTTCATGATATTTTGTATGAACCTTTTATAGTGTCTTATCCATTGGGTAAGTCGATTAGTGGAAACAGGGTGTATCAAAATTCTCTTATAATGTTTCCCAAAAGAGTTTCTTATGTTGAACTAGTAGAACTTAATATGTTTGATTTTGAATGTTTATTGGGTATAGATTAGTTGCATGATTGTTTTGCCTCTATTGATTGTAGAACGAGGATGAAGTTTAACTTTCCAAATGAACTCGTTATAGAGTGGAAGAGGGGATTCTATTCCTATAGGTCGTATCATTTCTTGTCTAAATGTAACAACCCTAAAAAATGGATATGCTAAGTAATGCTTAATGTGTCTAGAATGCCAATGATTAGACCGGGTTCACACAGATTTATGCGCTCAGAACCATACTTTGGAACCCTTGCTACATCCAAGACAACTAACTTGGGGAGTTAGTTGAGCTAGGAAAGGTTGGGTCCAACCATGTAGGGCTCTCGAATACGAAGAATTACTTGAAGGAGTCTTGACAAAACTTAAAAAGGAAAAATCTTAGGTTTGGAGGGTCTAGGTGTAAAATAGTCTTTTTCAAGGCTAAGGTTAGTATCGTAATTACCCTAAATAGATAATTAATTATTTAATTAATAAGGTGGAGGGGCATTTTGGGGAGAGATGGCCGAATTGGGCTCTTTAAGTGAAATCTTGCTCCACCGGGTTTGAACCTATTTATTATCTGATTTAAAATAAAAGGAATCATATTTTTAATAATTAAATAAAACCTTATTTTATTAAGTCCTAAACTAGACTCCTAAGCCTAAAAAAACTCTTCTCTTCCACGCTAATCTCTCTCTCTCTCACGTCTCTATCACTCTAATTCACGTTTTTCTCTGCCAAAATAACTCCAAAAACAGTAGGTAAATCAAAGTTCTTCACACTTTAAGAACTCACAACGAAAATATAAGAAAACAAACGAAATCAATCACGTCGGAAAAAAGAAGTTTGTCCGTCGAGTTGGTGTTGACTTTCAGGGGATTTGGATGTGATTTTTGGAGAATATTTTGGGCAGCGAGTCTAGGTTTGAACCTCATAAAAAGTATGGGTTTTTTTACGCTTGGTCCCTTCCCTAAAAGACCCGTAAGGCTCAGATGAATCTACTCAAAAACTAGGGTTGTTCCCGTTCTTGTCGAACTTCTTTTCCCTAGTATCCCTTTGATCTCAATGTGGAATAGGTTAGAGATCATGTTTTTGGTATGTTTTCTGATAGTTTAAGTATGAAATTTGATTTTCGTGATAATTTTTTTTTGATTATGTGTTTGGAATTGTAAGCATGTTAAGTTATGTCAACCGAAAGTATGTGAAAAATGATATGCTTTGATGGTTAAATTTTATGTGCGAATGTTTGTGTAAATCATGAGATGTAAAAGTGGTGTATTGTTTCTGGATGAAATGGTAGTTCTTTGTTCAATATAATCATACAAAGATTACACTTAAAAATGTACCAAATGATCCACGAAATGCCTTAAGAATTAACGTATGAATGATGATAAAAAGAAGCTGAAAATAGTAATCAAATTTCAAGCATTTGGTAGGTGGGGTTCGGTCAAACAAATGGTTCAAAATGCAATGAAAAATGAATGTAAAATAAGTGATATCACTAAGAATTGAACCCAAGACATCATTACATGAAAGCTATAATAAAATCAACAAAGGATTAAGACAAAACCGGATTGGAAGAGACTAAATTTCCAGCCAGCTGGAAATTGTAGTCTCGGCTAACTTTTAAAAAATTGAGCTTTGTTTAAACTTTTTTTAAAATGTTAGGTAATTGGGGATTGAACCCATGACATCAATAAATTAACATTTCATAAAAACTTTGTGAGAAAAATTCAAGGAAAAATAGATGTGGTGAGTTTGGATTGAACCCACAACCTCTTGTATGGATGAGAGAGTTAGGAGAAAAGTAAAGGATAAAATAAATGTTGAGAGTGAGGATTGAACCCACAAACTCTTGGATAGGTGAGAAATTTTAGAGATAAAATAAATGAAAAATAATGAGCTTGTGGGGGATTGAACCCACAACCTCCTTGACTTAAATGAAAAAGGGGAGGAGAAAAAGAGAGGACATATTATGAGATTGATGGGGATCGAACTAGGGTCCCCCAACTCTGAAAAATGCGATTATCAAGTTTCAAATAAGATTAACAGATTAAGTGTTGTTCAAGGGATTCAAAATCGAGTTCCCTTGCCTAATTCCGTATTGACACATAAGTCATACACAAGTAAATATTTAATGAATGCTACCTGTAAAGATCGAAATCAATATCTTGGCATATCTAAAAGATGCATAAGTCTTGTACCACATAATCTTGGGTAAATATGAATAACTTAGAAAAACAATGAATGAAGCCACATGACTTGTATGTATAGACTCATAAGTCTAGAATACGTTTGAAAGTAAGTGAACCTAACATGTATTTGATTAAATGATGTAACCCTAGAAGGGTTAAGTAAGAGTGAATTGGCGTATGATGAAATGAACAAAGAAATGATGAAATGAACAATCAAATGATGAAACCCTAGAAGTGTTAAGTAAGAGTGTGAACCACACTAAATTGCCAAGTGCATTGGCATATGATTAAATGAATATTTACGTAAAATTGGGTGAGTAATTATGAAGAGAAAATGTGCTAATGTTAATGAATGTGGTTACAACATGATATGAGGATAATGTAAAAGATGAGAGCAATCTCTAATGAGCCTAAGTAAGTGGTACCAAAACGTACTCACCTATGAGAGTGTAAAGTTAATGAAGAGACCGGTCTCTATGAACTCTCTAATGAAAGTATTGAGATTAACAAACATAACACTAATGATAATGTGAGAAATCATCTATTGATCTACGATGTCCTCATACTAGAAGCCAGCTTCCATGACGTATGAGTTTAATGTAGTTGAATTTTATGCTGAGCACCGATAGAGTAGCTATGAGCGGTGATGCGTTCTATTAGGAAGGGTGGAGGATCACGTAACTCTCATGAGATGAGACTATTTGGCATGCCGGGTATGGGTCTCCTTATATCTCCTAATCTTCGAACCTATACTGCTAATAGAGGGATCTGGCGGGGTTTAATTCCCATGTACGCTAGCATGTTTTGGGTCACTTTGGCTGGTGATTCCACCTCTTTTCGGTGTGGGATTTCATGATACTCACATGATCTATGTCGGTTAAAGTTAAAATTTCCCATGAATGAATGGGGGCAAGCCTCAAATGATGCACATAATGAAATGAATGATACCAAAGGTGTTAGGATAGGATAATCAAGGGGTGACGTAGACGTAAGTAATGACACTAAGTCATTCTTGATCATTGCACAGCGAACCCGATGAAAGTCTTAAACTACATCGTAGGTACAGTTGGTATTTACACTGGCCTATGAATTAAGTGAAATGAAGTACGTATGAATGAATGAAGAAGACTCTGTGTTTTCTAAAGAAGGCTCCCTTGTTGAGGTCACATAAGTTGATCCCTTATTTTTGGGAAGTCTTGATGTCAATTCCATGATTCCAAGGTCTCATGGCATATGAACGAATGATATGAAAAGTGTTATGTGTTATATGCAATATTTTATGTGCTTTGTGCAAGATGTTATATGCTGTGTGCAATATGATAAGTATGATAATGCATGTTACTCTCTTGGCATGACTTTCCTAATCCAAATTTAGAAAGCTCACTAACTTTCCTAATTCCAATTTGGCAAGTCCACTGCTTTCACTTTCCATAATCATGTTGTTGGGAAAGAGATGTTCTTACTCATGCATGTCCTTGCTGTATGCTTGAATATTCCCATACTTAT
Organism: Solanum habrochaites; assembly: GCA_027704765.1. Taxonomy (NCBI): domain Eukaryota; kingdom Viridiplantae; phylum Streptophyta; class Magnoliopsida; order Solanales; family Solanaceae; genus Solanum; species Solanum habrochaites. The sequence goes on from JAKWJA010002500.1 coordinate 46,359,308, forward strand.
TACAAGTGTGTACTAATCCCATACAACTCTAAAATTTTAGGTGTAGGAATAGGTTGACGCTAGAGCTACAGTTTAAGGCTAAAACTATTCGGACGTGGATAATTCATCCTGAATTGGTAGGCCGTCATTCTTTCGAGGATGCTTGCCTATTGTATTCTAGATTAGTTATAGGATTGAGCTAGTGGAGTATTTTCCACTTGCATTTTTTCCCGCTTTTGTTCAGATATTGTATTGGTGACATTTTTGCAAGTATACATTTGATTATATATTAAACTATTTCTTTCATTTGATGATCTTAATATTAGATGGTTGATGGTGAAAAATTATGAATCTAATATAATGATTAGTATGAGTTCTAAGAAACAAAATTTTTCAAAATTTTCACAAAAATTAACCTAAATGAAGTAAGAATGACGTAAGTAGGCCTGTCTGCGACCTCTGAGAGGTCAACGACGTCGGTATCATCTACGGTCTAGACTCCAGTCATGACAAAGTGGGTATCTAAGGACAAGGTTAAATTCTGAGGATAATAAGTTCACATCAACAACATTGAGTAGTTTCTAAGTCATGGTAGTGAAGTGCACCACTATCATGATGCATATGATAATGTCTCTTCTTCTAATATTATCATGCCTTGTCTAATGTTGGATTTTATTTGTGCTAAGAGCATATTTAACATCAACTCTTGAAGTTTCCATAAGATGAATACAAGGAGAAAAGAAGGTAGAGAGATTGGAGGAACAACTGCAGGAGTGATTTATGCTCCTTCATAGGCTCCAGCTGCTGGAATAGAGAATCCTGTTAACCCTGTTGCGTTGAGAGAATGAGAAATACAGACATTTTTTGTAAAGATGGCCCAAGATATTACTCTAGAAGCTCATGTTATTGGGTTTGATTTATGTGGACAAGTCTGAGATGGGATCCTACCAGCTAAAGGATGTAGCTCAATCCTGGTATAAGGTGTGGCAGGATAGTAGAGCCTTAGGAGGGGGTCTTATTACTTGGGAGCGGTTCATTCCCAGATAAATGAAAGAGGCTAAGGTTGAGGAATTCATCAACATTAAGCAGGGCTCAATGTCAGTTAGGGATTATTTCTTGAGGTTCGTAAGACTTTACGGCCCAGGAGAGGCCACCTTGTAGGAAGTGTGGCATACTACATGGGGGAGAATGTATGATCGACTCAAACTCTTGTTAAAGTTGTGGAAAACCGGGTCACACAATGAATGATTCTCTGAATAGGAGAATTCAAGAACAATGGAAGGAGAGAGTTCAACCTAATTGTCCAAGTGAAGAGGCTCCAAGGAGGCAACGATTATTCGCGCTCAAGTCTTGGGATGCAGGGGAAGGCACCTCATGTGAAGTCTCGAGTGCGTAGCCTTAATTAGTCTTTGATGTATTTGACTGTGTATAGTGTTTATCTACTAGTATGAGGTTAATATGTTTTGAGTCATCATGTTTGTTTCTGATTTGTATGACTTACATGTTTACGTATGTTGTATGCATTGATGAGACTAGTTTAGGAAAGAGTTCCTTAGCATATTAATGTGAAGATATTAGTAGGTTTCAAGGATGTGCACCATCATGTTAATATGTGAATCAAATATTCACCAATGGGGAGTATTGAATTACCTATCTAGGAATACAATCTGTAGATGACTTACTTATTGTTAGCAGAGAGTAGTGTCATTCGGGGATGAATATTCCTAAGGGGGGGGGGATAATGTAACAACCCTAAAAAAATTGGATATGCTAAGTAATGCTTAATGTGTCTAGAATTCAAACGATTAGACCAGGTTAACACGGATTGATGCGCGTAGATACAGACCTCGGAACCCTTGCTACATCCAATAAAACTAACTTGGGGAGTTAGTTGAGATAGTAAAGGTTGGGTCCAACCATGTAGGGCTCTCGAATACGAAGATTTACTTGAAGGAGTCTTTACCGGACTTAAAAAGGAAAAATCTTAGGCTTGGAGGGTTTAGGGGTAAAATAGTCTTTTTTCATGGTATGGGTAGTATCGTAATTATACTAAACATATAATTAATTAGTTAATTAATAGGGTTGAGGTACATTTTGGGGAGAGAGGGCCGAAATTGGGCTCTTGAAGTGAAGTCTTGCTCCACCCGGGTTCAAACCTAGGTGGAAGCAATGAATTATATTGTTTTTAATTTAAGTTGGTAAATTAATCTAATTAATTTATATTTATTATTTATTATCTGATTTTAAAATAAAAGGAATTAAGATTTTTAATAATTAAATAAAAACTTATTTGACAAAGTCCTAAAGTAGACTCCTAAACCTAAGAAAACTCTTCTCTCCCACGCTCATCTCTCTCTCTCACGTCTCTATCACTCACACTCACGTTTTTCTATTCAAAAATAACTCAAAAAATAGTTGGTAAACCAAAGTTCTTTACACTTTAATAACTCACAATGAAATATAAGAAAACAAACGAAATCAATCACGTAGGAAAAGAGAAGTTTGTCCGTCGAGTTGGTGTTGACTTTGACGGGATTTGGACGTGATTTTTGGAGAAGATTTTTGGCATCAGGTATAGGTTTGAACGTTATAAAAGGTATGGGATTTCTTACTCTTGGTCTCTTTCCAAAGATACCCTTAAGGCTTAGATGAATCTACTCGAAAACTAGGGTTGTTTCCGTTCTTAACGACTTGTCCCTAGCATCCCTTTGATATCAATGTTAAATAGGTTAGAGATCATGTTGTTAGTATGTTTACTTAAAGTTTATGTATGGTGTTTAATTTTAGTTAAAATGTGTTCTTGATTATGTTTTTGGATTTGTAAGCATGTTTAGTTATGTTAACCGAAAGTATGTGAAAAATGATATGTCTTTATGGTTGAATTTTATGTGCGAATGTTTGTGTAAATCATGAGGTGTAAAATTGGTGTAATGTTTCTGGATGAAATGGTAATACTTTTCTGAATATAATCATAAAAAGATTACACTTAAAGATGCACCAAATGATCCACGAAATGCCTTAAGAATTAATGTAGGAATTATGATAAAATGAAGCTGAAAATAGTGAATAAATTTCCAGCATGTGGTAGGTTGGGTTTGGCCAAACAAAATGGTACAAAATGCAATTAAAATTGAATGTAAAGTTAGTGATATAACTATGGATTTAACCTAAGAAATCATTACATGAAAGCTACAAAAAAATCAACAAAAGATTAAGACAAAAATGGATTGGAAGAGACTAAATTTCCCGTCTGCTGGAAATTGTAGTCTCGGCCAAATTTTTTTAAAAATGAGATGCGTGTAATTTTTTTTAAATGTGAGGTCATTGGGGATTGAACCCATGACATCACTAAATGAAAATTTAATAAAAATTTCATGACAAAAATGCAAGGAAAAATAGATGTGGTGAGTGGGGATTTAATCCACAACCTCTTGAATGAATGAGAGAGTTGGGAGAAAAATAGAGGAGAAGATAAATGTTGAGAGTGGGTGTTGAACCCACAATCTCTTTGATAGGTGACGAAGTTAAGAGATAAATAAAAATAAAAATAATGAGCTTGTGGGGGATTGAACCCACAACCTCCTTGACTTAAACGAAAAAGGAGCAAACAAAAAGAGAGGAAATATTATGTGGTTGATGGGGATCGAACTAGGGTTCAAAAAATCAGAAAAGTGTGATTATCTAGTTTAAAATAAGATTAAATGTTGTCCAAGGGATTCGAAAATGGGTTCCCTTGCACAATTCCCTATTGACACATAAGTCATACGTAAGTAAATATTTAATGAATGCTGACTCTAAAGATCGAAATCAATATCTTGGAATATTTACAAAATGCTTAAGTCTTGTACCACATAATACTGGGTAAATATGAATAACTTAGAAACGATGAATGAAGCCCCATGGCTTGTATGTATAGACTCATAAGTCTAGCATACATTTAAAAGTAAGTAAACCTAAGATGTATGTGATGAAAAGACGAGTGTGAAACACACTAAATGGACAAGTGCATTGCCGTATAATAAAATGAACAATGAAATGATGAAATCAAAAAAGAAATGATGAAATGAACAATGAAATAATAAAACCCTAGAAGGGTTATGTAAGAGTGTGAAACACACTAAAAGGCGAAGTGCATTGGCATATGATGAAATGAATAATAATGTAAAATGAGGTGAGTAATTATGAAGAACAAATGTGCTGATGTTAATGAATGTGGTGACAACATGATATGAGGATAATGTAAAAGATGAGATCAATATCAAATGAGCCTAAGTAAATGTTACCAAAACGTACCCATCTATGAAAGTGTGAAGTTAATCAAGAGACTAATCTCTATGAACACTATAATAAAAGTATTGAGATTAACACACTTAATACTAATGATGAGATGATAAATCATCTATTGAGCTATGATGTCCTCATACTAGAAGCCAACTTCCATGATGTATGAGTTAAATGTAATAGAACTTTCTTCTGAGCACCGACAGACTAGCTATGAGCAGTGATGCCTTCTTTTAGGAAGGGTGGAGGTTCACGTAACTCTCATGAGATGAGACTGTCCTGCATGCCGGGTATGGGTCTCCATATATCTCCTATTCTTCAAACCTATGCTGACAGTATAGGGATCTGGGGGGATTCAGTTCCCATGTATGCTAGAATGTTTCGGGTCAATTTGGTAGGTGATTCCACCTATTTTCGGTGTGGGACTTCATTACACTGAATTTCATGCTGCTCACATGATTTATGTCGGTTAAAGTTAAAGTTCCCCATGAATGAATGAGGCCAGCCTCAAATGATGCACATAATGAAATGAATGATACCGAAGGTGTTAGGATATTATAATCAAGAGGTGATCTAGACTTAAGTAATGACACTAGATTATTTCTGATAATTGCACAGAAAACTCGAACAAAGTCTTAAAATACATCCTAGGTATAGCTGGTGTTTACACTAGCCTATAAATTCAATGAAATGAAGTACGTATGAATGAATTAAACAGACTCTGTGTTTGCTAAAGAAGGCTCCCTAGTTGAGGTCCCATATGTTGAGCACTCATTTTTGGGAAGTCTTGATGTCAAGTCCATTATTCCAAGGTCTCATGGCATATGAACGAATGATATGAAAAATGTTATGTGCTATATGCAATATGTTATGTGCTATGTGTAATATGTTATGTCTTTTGTGCAATATGATAAGTATAATGATTCATTTTACTCTCATGGCATGACTTTCCTAATCCAAATTTGGAATGCTCACTAACATTTCTAATCCCAATTTGGCAAGTACAGTGACGTGACTTTCCATAATCATGTTGTTAGGAAAGAGTTGTTCTTAATCATGCATGTCCTTGATGTGTGTTTGCATATACCCATACTTAGTACAAGTGTGTACTAATCCCATACAACTCTACAATTTTAGGTGCAGGCACATGTGGACGCTAGAGCTACAGGTTGATGCTGAAACTATCCAGACGTGGAGCATTCATCAAGAATTTGTAGGACCTCATGCTTTCGAGGTTGCTTTCCTATTAAAATCTACCTTAGTTATAGGATTGAGCTAATGGAGTATGTTGCACTACCGTTTCTTTCCGCTTTTTTTCAGACATTGTATTGGTGCCATTTTTGCAAGTATATATTTAATTCTATATTAAACTATTTCTTTCATTTGATGATCTTAATGTTAGATGTTTGATGGTGAAAAATTCTGAATCTAATAGAATGATTATTGTGTATGATAAGAAACAAAAAGTTCCAAATTTTCCGCTAAAATTAACCTAGATGAAGTAAGAATGATGTAAGTAGGCTTGTCTGTGACCTCTGAGAGGTCAGCGACACTGGTGTCGTCTTTGATTTAGACTCCGGTCCTTACACTAAAAGCATGCAAAATGATCTCTAAAGGTTTTCAATACAATATTGTAAGACTCCAAGATCTAGACACCGAAATTCCTCCCATTGAGTCGGCTCACGTAGTGAGTAAATTTCCGGAGGTTCTTCCTAATGATATTCCTGGTATTCCTCCAGAATGGGAAATTGATTTTGGTATCAATTTTCTACCAGATATAAATCCCATATCAATTCCTCCTTATCGCATAGCTCCGACCAAATTGGAAGAGTTAAAGACACAACTCAATGATTTACTAGACAAAGGCTTTATAAGACCTAGTATTTCTCAATGGGGTGCTCTAATTTTCTTTGTGAAGAAAAATGATGTGTCCATAAGTATGCGTATTGATTACCGCCAGCCCAATAAAGTTACAATTAAGAATAATTATCCACTCCTACGGATTGAAGACTTGTTTGATCAACTCCAAGGGGAAAGCTACTTTTCTAAGATTGACTTTAAGTATGGGTATCACCAACTTAGGGTGAGAGGTGAGGATATACCAAATACGGCATTTCAAACTAGATATGGTCATTATGAGTTCTTAGTAATGTTCTTTAGTCTCACTAATGATCCGACGGTGTTTATGGATCTTTTGAATAGGATTTTTTGAAATTACCAAGATTTATTTTTCATTATCTTCAATGATGACATTTTGGTATATTCAAAAAATGAGGGTGATAATATGAACCATTTGAGGTGGTCTTAGAAGTACTTAAAGAACATCACTTGTTTGCCAAGTATAGCAAATGTGAATTTTGGTTGAGGTAGGTTACATTTCTTGGTCATATCATCTCTAGTGAGGGAGTTGAGGTTGATCCAAGGAAAACGGAAGAGGTGAAAAATTAGCCTAGAAATTTGACTCGAGCCAATATTTGGAGTTTTTTTAGGTTTAACGGGTTACTATCGGATATTTGTGGAGGTTTTTGCGTCCATGGCATTTCCCTTGACTACTTTGACCCAAAAGTGTAAGAAATTTGAGTGGTCGGAGGCATGTGAGAGAAGTTTTGAAATGTTAAAAGATAGGCTTACTTCCGCTTCTAGGTTAACTTTACCAAATTGTACAAAGGATTTAGTTGTGTTTTGTGATGCATCTCGAGTGGATTTAGGGTGTGTGCTTATGCAACATTGGAAAGTGATAACTTATGCTTCTTTGCAACTCAAGGTGCACGAGAGAAACTGTCCAACTCATGACCTTCAATTATCGATCGTGGTTTTTTACTTGAATATATGGAGGCATTACTTGTATGATGTCCATATTAATGTATATATCGACAATAAGAGTCTCCAATATGTGTTTACCCAAAAGAAGTTTAATCTTCGACAAAAAAAAAGATCGCTAGAATTGTTGAAAGATTACGACAGGAGTGTCCTCTATTACCCCGGCAAGACCAATGTAGTTTCAGATGCTCTAAGTCATATCACTATGTGTAGTGTATATCACATAGATGAAGCCAAGAATGACCTAGTGAAGGATGTTCATAGGTTGGCTAGGTTTTGTGTGAGGTTTGAATATTCTCGAAGTAGTGGATTCGTGGTTCATTACAACTCTGATTCATCATTGGTAGTTAAGGTGAAGTCCAAACACCACCTTGATAAATCATTGATGGAGTTGAAGGAATTGTTCCTTCGCAAGCTTAATGAGGCATTCTCCTCAGGGGGGATGGTGTTTTAAGGTACAAAGGCAGACTATGTCCCCAATAATGATAAGTTTAGGAACTGGATCTTGAGGAAGCTTAAGGCTCCCGCTACTCCATTCATCCGGGTTAAACAAAAATGTAACACGACCTTAGGGATTTATTTGGTGGGATAGTTTGAAGAAGGACATAGCGGAGTTTGTCGCTGAGTGTATGAATTTCCAACAAGTAAAAGCGGAACATCATATGTCGGGTGTCATACAACAAGAAATCCAAGTTCCTACTTAGAAGTGGGAAGACATCAAAATGGATCTTGTAGTGGTTTTAACTACGAATCAAAGTCAATATAACTCTATATGGGTGATTGTGTATAGGTTGACTAAGTCTGCTCACTTTATTCCCGTCAAGTCTACTTATTTTGCGGAAGATTATTCTAAGATCTTCATAGATGATTTTGTGTGTTGCCATAGTATTCAGTTATCCATCATATACGATCGGGGTACCCAATTCACATCTATGTTTTTGAGGTCATTCAAAGAAGGTTTGTGTACTAAGGTAAAGTTGAGTACCGCTTTTTATCCCCAAACAGATGGTCAAGCGGAAAGGGATATTCAAAACCCTGAGGATATGCTTAGGCCTTGTATTATTGATTTCAAGGGAAATATAGATAAGCATTTGCCTTTGGTGGAGTTTGCTTATAATAATAGTTTTTATTCTTCCATTTCCATGGCTCCCTAGGAAGCCTTGTATGGAAGGAGGTGTAGGTTTCCTATTGGATGGTTTCCAGTGGGTGAGCCTTCACTTTTTTGTCCCGATTGTTTTTATATGACATTGGAGAAAGTTCATATCATAAGGAACCGGTTGCAAATTACGTATAGTCGGCAAAAGTATTATGTAGATCATAGGAGAAGTGATTTGGAGTTTGAAGAATGTGATAAGGTTTATTTGAAAATTTCATCAATGAAAGGGGTGGTTAGATTTAGCAAGAAAATTAAGTTGGGGTTCATTCATAGTTTGTCTAAGTGATTCATATTTACCAAAGATCCAGTGTTACAAGACTAATGCATCTTGTATATATGCAAAGATATTGATTTCGATCTTTAGAGGCAGCATTCATTAAATATTTACTTACATATGACTTATGTGTGAATACGTAATTGGGCAAGGGAATACGATTTCAAATCCCTTCGTCAATACTTAATCTTATTTTAAACTTGATAATCACATTTTTCAAATTTGGGGTACCCTAGTTCGATCCCCATCAACCTCATAATATATACTCTCTTTTTCTCCTCTCCTTTTTTGTTTAAGTCAAGGAGCTTTCTCACCTATCCAAGAGGTTGTGGGTTCAATCCTCATCTCCACATTTATTTTCTCGTCTATTTTTCTCCTAACATTCTCATCCATTCAAGAGGTTGTGGGTTTAATCTTCACTCACCACATCTAATTTTTTCTTGCATTTTTCTCACAACATTTTAAAGAAATTTTCATTATGTGATTTCATGGGTTCAATCCCCAATGACCTCACATTTAAAAAAAATTAAAGGAAGATCATTTTTTTAAAAAAGTTTTCCAAGACTACAATTTTCACCAGGCTGGAAATTTAGTCTATTCCAATCCATTTTTTTCTTAATCTTTTATTGATTTTTTATTGTAGCTTTCATGTAATGATATTTTGGGTTCAATCCTTAGTGATATCACCTATTTTACATTAATTTTTCATTGAATTTTGTGCCATTTTATCTGGCCAAACACAACCTACCAAATGCTGCAAATTTGTTCACTATTTTCAGCTTCTTTTTATCATCATTCATACGTTAATTCTTAAGGCATTTCGTGGATCATTTTGTGCATATTTAAGTGTAATGTTTTTATGATTATATTCACCCAAGAATTAATATTTCATCCAGGAACATTAAACCAGTTTTACACCTCATGATTTACAAAAACATTCGCTCATAAAATTCAACAATAAAAAATATCATTTTTTGCATACTTTCGGTTGACATAACTTAACATGCTTACAATTCTAAACACATAATCAAGAACACATTATCACGAAAATAAAACTTCATACTTGAACTACAAGCAAACATACAAAAAAAATGATCTCTAACCTATTTCACATTGACATCAAAGGGATACTAGGGACAAGGAGTTCAACAAGAACAGGAACAACCCTAATTTTAAAGTAGATTCATCTGAGCTTTAAGGATCTCTTGGGAAAGAGATCAAGAGTAAGAAAACCCATAACTTTTATGACATTCAAACCTCGACTTCCTGCCCAAAAATTTCTCCAAAAATCACGTCCAAATCCCCTCAATGTCAAGACCAACTCTACGAACAAACTTCTCTTTGCCTACGTGATTTATTTCGTTTATTTTCTTATTTTTTTGTTGTGAGTTCTTCAAGTGTGAAGAACTTTTGTTTACCTACTGTTTTTTGGAGTTATTTTGTCAGAGAAAACATGAATGAGAGTGATAGAGACGTGAGAGAGAAATGAGCGTGGGAGACACGAGTTATATTCGGCTTAGGAGTCTAGCATAGTACTTAGTCAAATAAATTTTTACTTAATTAATAAAAATCTGATTTACTTTTATTTTAAATCAGTTAATAAATATTAAATATAAATTAATTATATTAATTTACCAACTTAAATGAAAACAATTTAACTCATTTCTTCCACCTAAGTTCGAACCCGAGTAGAGCAAGACTTCACTTCATACGCCCAATTTCGGCCCTCTCTCCCCAAAATGCCCCTCCACATTATTAATTAAATAATTCATTATATATTTAGGGTAATAATATACTACCCTTAGCCTGGAAAAGACCATTTTATCCCTATACCCTCCACACTTAAGATTTTCTCATTTATGTTCGATAAAGACCCCTTTAAGTAAATCTTCGTATACAAGAGCCCTACATGGTTGGACCCAACCTTTCCTAGATCAAATAAATCCCGAAGTTAGTTTTCTTGGATGTAGAAAGGGTTACGAGGTCTGGTTCTACGCGCATCAATCCGTGTGAACCCGGTCTAATCATTGACATTGTAGACTCATTAGGCATTACTTAGAATATCAATTTTTTAGGGTGTTACAAAGTTTTTCTGGCTAATAGTCCGTCTCCGCTTATCCCCCACGACTGCAGATAATATACTAACATGTGATAGGGCGGTCTTTATATCCGCATTAATAGATGCGTTGGAGGTTGATTTCACCAGGTTGTTGATCTCTGTCATCCGTTAGAGGACATTTAAGGCCTCTACCACTTACGTTTTTGCAAGCATGATTTCCCAGCTCTGTGGAGATGTTGTAGTGCCCATTTTGCATATAGATGTTCTCCGTACTCTATCCGGGATAGTTGATATTTGTCTCATTTGGGATGAGGCCAATTTGGCGGCACCACGATGAGGGCCCAGTGTTGATGTGCAACTTCTAGGTGCGAACTTTGCGGATAGAGCAAGACCAAGGGGCTGATCATACCACTTCAGACCCTACCTATACAACACAGGTCAATTCTTCCCTAGGCATTATTAGGGCACCGAGTTCCTCCCGGTCTACGCCCCCATCAGCAAAATTGGTTCCGATTGCTATGGTCTAGAAGTTAGAAGCCTAGATGGCCACCTTGCTGCATCATTTCCAGCCTTGGATGGAGAAGTCCATTGCTTAGGCTGAGAACCAAATTGAGAAGAAGGTAGCTAAGAATATGGAGAGGAGGATTCAGGCGGTCCACCGGCACCTCGATGATTTTGACTTGAGATTCCTAGCATGCCCAGCCCCCACCATTAATTTGATGACTCTTAATGTTGTGGAGAGTCTGCGGTCTAATAATATGTTATACTAGATGTGAGGGTACCCAAGCTTGAGGCCACACCTGTGGACCTTGAGGAGGATATAATGTTTGTTGCACTATTTACTTTTACTACTGCTACGCCATCTCCACCACATGCGCGTTCCATGAGGCATCGTTCCATCTGCACCAGTGAGAGTGAGCATGCTCGAGCTCAGAAGAAGGAAAAGATAGATATGGAGGCTGCGAGGAGAGCCTCATTAGTTGATGAGGATGCCCGGTAGATAATGGCTCGTGAGTTATATACTGGGGCGTTTAGCTCTAGATTAGAGGTTGTTAAGAGGCCCACCACTGATGGTGTAGATATATATGTGGGCACCATTGATGGTGGCCCTGCTACTGATGGAGCGGGTTCCGGCACAATGGACTCGCCTGCTTGTTGATCTTTGGTGCCATGCGCCTCAAGTTTGCTTCACCTACCACATTTTTTTTATTTTCTTATGCATTAGGGAAAATGTCATGTTTTTTTGTTGGGGGTGGTATAGATGGAAAGTGAGTGCTCGGGTGAAGTCTGAGTAGCGTAACTCACAATCCTCTCTTGGTGGTTTTCTTGTATGTGTTATGTTTCCCCAAGAGACTGATTACTTTACTATTGAACCGACAAGTGTATTAACTTTTACAAAGTATGAATATCAACTCTGAATCTTGATGTATTAATATGAATGATACCCCGTTCTAAAGAGAATGCTTGCATGATTAGGCATATTGAATGTTGAATGTGTTGGCTCTATGTATCATATAGAGATGCACCACTGCGTGACCCTTAATCTAAAACTCGAACTATGTGTCCAATAATCTTATAGGGTAATGATGTGTCAAGAGAGTGTGAGGAAAGTTGATTGTTCCACTGTTGGTACCTAGCTAGAAGTTGACCGGTTATTCCTGAAAATGAAATTTACGTTAGACATTTAGGAAAGGATCAAAGGCCCTTGTTCAAATTAGCCTATCTTTAGCCTAAATAAAAGAGAACCAAATGAAATTGATCCCGTTTTTTATCCAGATATTTTTTAGCTTACAATAAACCTTTCTTTTCTATCCCGACTCACATTTTATGGGAATAATGTGTTGGCCCTGGTCAATCCTTGGACATGGGCACCTCAACTTAGGCCAAAAGCATAAGTTGAGGGTGGTTAGTTAAGAAACTTACCTCTTCTCTTCTCTCTTCTTGTCCATAACCTACAACACAACCTTGGGTACATGTCAACACGACTCACGGAAAAGCCATGAAGTGAGGGTGCTATTATGAGTAATGTCCCAAAAGTGGGATGAAACCAATTATTGAAAAAGAAAAAATAGTGAATACAGAGAAGTGACTCAGTCCAAAAAAGCCAGTTATCAATTAAAAAGAAAATAAAAAAAATAAAAAAAAAGTCTTTAACAAAAATAACTAAGAGTTATTTCCAAAAACGGAAAAAAAAGAGAAAACAATGCAAAGAGTATAAGAAAAGGAAGAGTAGGGCATAATACACGAGTAAAGAGGTAAGACGCTTAGCTGTAATATCAAGAAGGGCGAGAAGTCATTAAAATATTACCATATGTATCAAACCTAACCCGGAGCCCGCTTTACAAGCTAAGAAAGTCCTATCATGATCCTAAGAGTCTAATATGGTGAACTTAAGCAGTGAAAATAGATGCAAGCCTATGGAGACAATTACTTACTAGGTGTAAAGTTGTTTTGAGCGTGTGTGTTGAATAATGGTCCTTATAGTCAAATTTGAAATCATTATGTGAAAAAGGAGGATATATTTTGAAGTGAGGGAACTAGTTGCAATATTTGAAAATTGGTACATTTGTGAGAGATAAAAGAGTAGAGGTGTCGGTGCGTGGTTAGTCTATGTCATGGTCTGATCCACATGAATGAGCTTAGTGATCCTTAGAGTAAAAGCATGCACTAAAGCAATAAGAGAACTCAGTATTTATAGCCATATGATTGCTAAAGCTTAAAAGAGGATACTTTTTTACAAAAGTGTTGTGGTGAGCCATAGTGTGTCGCTTGGGGACAAACAACGAGTTTAAATTGAGAGTGTTGATGTACCATGGTTTCATGGTACTTTCAATGCTTTTCCTTAAGTTTAGTGTCTGTATAGGGCCTTTTTATAGTAATTTTTAATGTGTTTTTATCTATTTTTGTAGGAAAGATGTCCAAAACGGAAATGCAGAAGGCGGCGCAGAAATCAGTGTAAAAGTGACCCATAGAGCCATCGACGGACCGTAGGTTGTGTTCATCTACTGGAGGTTCAATCATATGGAAGCAATTTGTTTAATTCTGACCAAGTGTGGGGATACGGAAGGACCGACGGTCTGTCGACAGATTGATGGACCGTCCTAGAAAATTGTTGATGAGATCAAAAACTCAGGATAAAAAACTGCCTCAGTACCCAATGTTGAAAGAGGCCAAGTATCGAAAGATAGGCATCAATGTAGTGTAAGTGAATCGACGGAACGTGCTGCTGGTCCCTCGCTTGGATAAGATAAGACACAATGTGCAGGCTTTGAAAAGTTACAAAGTATGCACTGAAGGAAGCAGTCGACGAACTGTCGTTTGATCGAAGGACCGTCTGTGGGGTCGTCGACTGAAGCCGCATATTAGACAAAACTTTTCTTATTCTTAATAATTTTTAATAAAGGACTATTTTTATCATAAATTGGGTAAATAACCTCATTTTGGGGTTGGATCTTTTTACTATTTTAATACTTTTGTTCTTGGAGATTTGATTTGACAATTTATTCAAATTTCCGGACTTGTAATTGAAGACAATTTTTGTGATTTCACAAGTTGAATTTTTCTAGAATTTTCCTTCCAATTTGTTATAGTAATTTCCCTGATTATTTGTATTCATTACTTATGAATTTGTCTTCTACAGGTCATGCGGTATAACTAATGCCCACACTAGGGTTGTGGGAACCATGGGCGATTAACAAGATAAAACTTTCTTATTAAAAACTCTTAATTAGGTTATTGCATGGATCGATAATTCTTTCATCTTGAAGTCTTTTTAACGAGTCCACATGATCGCATTCACATTGTTTCTACCTGTTGGACCAAGGGGGTAGTAAATAGGAATATAATTATTGACATAGATTTAGTGGATACTATTGAATAGCCTAGTTTTGATTGGTGCGAGGTAATAACTAAGACAAACATTGAATATGATGCTTAATATGAAGAATAGGTAAGGGTTACTAACTTAAACATACATAGCCGGACGAAGGTACGGGGTGAAATTCATTAAATTCCGGACAAATGATTTTGAGACACATAACTTATAACTTTTCATGCAAAACACTGGAAAAGAATATTTATAGCTAGGATTATGGCGTTATGAACCTATGGGGAACACTTACACCCTAGTTTCTCTCTCGACTTGATAAACACCAATAATTTACTCTTGTTATTTGTTTGATTTCAAAACATTGCAACATTTTTGTTATACCCCCCCCCCCCCCTTTAATTACTAGCTTTTTGTTAGGACTTGGCTAAATAGAGGTAATCATACATTAAAGTTAAGTCTAAATAATTTTTTCATGGGATCGACCCCAACCTAATAGTTGGGTCCTTTACTTGATACGACCACTTATACTTCTTTAAAGAAGTTTCATTTGAGTGTATCAATCCCATTACTCTTATAGGAAACCAAGACACTTCTAGCCTCAGATACAAATAACGAAAGTGAAATGGAAATAATGAGAAGAACGATAAAAGGACTTATTAGGAATTTTCACAATGGATACCCCATATTTTTCTTTCTTTATCAATTCTCAAGGTCCAGAAATGAAAGATTTCTTTACTTTTGAAGAAATTCAAAAATTATTGAGGAATTTTGTCAGTTGTTTTGTGAAGTAAACGTGGTCTATGTTGATGAGAGTACAAGCCATGACAATGTGGAACTCGTGGACTTAGGTGTTGAACAATGAAATTAGGAATCCACTCCTTTCCACATATGGATGGAGTCTTGGTAGTTTTTTTTTGCTACTCTTTTGTATTTTGTTATTGTAATGGTTGTGATCCCAATGTTTCAAAGTATCTTTTATTAAGTGTCAACCCTTCTATCCCATTTTCAATTTCAATAAAATCAAATTCATGTTTCAAAGTAAATTTTTCCTTTTCCCTACCCCTAATTCTTTTCTCTAGTTCTTTGTTCTATAAATGTCTGCTTTGATAGCATTACATGCATATCGAATTAACTCCTAGACTTCAGAAGTTAGTCATCTTGAAGTAACTAGTCAAGGTTAATATGATTGAAAGAAAGATTTTAGGTACATAAATATATTGAACAGAATATTAAACCAACCTAGACTAATCTTAGTGAAACCTAGACAATAAATTTGGGAAGTACTGAGGAAGTTAAGAAAATAAAAATAATTCTTCATAACAATCAAGGAATTAGAAATGTCATAATACAACTTTTGTTTAAATACTAAGATGTTTTTTATTGATCTTAAGATGAAATGTCAGGTTTGAGTGTTGATTTAGTGGTTCATAATTTGCCCAATCATCCAGATATTCCACCCGTCCAACAGAGAAGAAGGAATTTAAAAACCATACTGAGTCAAATTTCAGGCAGAATCATGAAATACTGAATGCCAATGTTGATCCAGTCATATCCCTTACAACTTACTTTAGTTTTGAAAATATTGTTCCTATGCCGAAAAAGGATGGAATGAAAACAATCTCTATTGACTATCGACATTTTAGCAAGGCTAGTCCAAAGGAAAAGTTTCACTTGCCAAATATCGACATTCTAGTCAATAATTCAGGAAACAATAGATTGAATCTTTTGAGGCCTGTTATGCGGGGTATCATGAAATCTTGATGGATGAAGACGACGGTGAGAAAACTTTTTCATTTCTCTATGGTGGACTTATTGCTAAAAGGTCATGACATTTGGTCTTAGAAATGGCTGGGAAACATACATGAAGGCTATGACCACCATATTTCATGATATGATGCATGAATAATTTGAATTTTACGTCGACGACGTAATAATCAAGTCTAAAATGAAAGTTTACCATGTCCAAGATCTAAGAGAATTCTTTGAAAGACTTCGAAGGTATAATCTCAAGTTTAATCCAACAAAATGTGCATTTGGAGTTCGAATAAAAAGACAGAAGTCATGAGTCCACTTGGGAGGTTGAACTATATCAACAAGTTTATTGCTCAACTCACAACCACTTGTGAGCCTATTTTCAATATTTTGAAAAAGATGTTGCTTTCAGACGAAAGAGTCTACATGATTTTAAAACAATCAAGGAGTACTTTTCGAACCTTTCCGTTATAGGTCTATATTGAACTTGATAAGCCTCTCTTTCTATAACTTTTAGATAAAAATTATTTCTTTTTATTCGTTCTCGGTCAATATGATTCCATAGAATGGAAGGAGAAAGTTTTCTACTACTTGAGTAAGAATTTCACTAGTTATGACATCATGTACACTATCTTGGAAAGGACATGTTGCTCCATTGCTTGGATAGCTCAAAAATGAAGGCATTACATGTTTCCTATACAACTTACCTCATATTTAGGATGTATCCTGTGAATTACATCTTTCAGAAGTCAATGCCAACTGTAAGACTCACAAATTGTAAGATTTTCCTCACTGAATTTTACATTATATATGTTACTCGAACTGCAATGAAAGCCTGATCATTAGCAGATAACTTAGCACAAATCTAGTCGATGGTGTTCACAAACTATTGGATGCATATTTGTTTGTCAAGTCATTAACTCGATCAAGGAAGTAAGCTCAGATAAAAGTCATGCTTGAAAATTTCACGTTAATGGAGAAATCAATGCAAAAATCATGGCGATTTGGGGTAATTCTCAGATCAACCACAGGGCAGCATTACCATGCAACAATTCGACTTTGTTGCTTTTTTACAAATAACACTACAGAGGATGAAGCTTGCATCATGGTTCCAAATATGACTATTGATTTGGTTGTATCATGTTAGGAGATTCTTATTTCCTTATTTGACAAGTTTAAGGCGAATGGAAAACTCAAGACCTCAAGATTCTTCCATAAAGACAACGTGTAGAGGATCTTAGCAAAATTTTCAGGTACATCAATTTGTTTCATAATGAATTGGAAAATGCCTTGTCTTACCTGGGCCTCAATGCTTCCATATCCTAGAAAAACTTACATCACACCCTTGGAGTTTAAAGTTCAAGAACAACATTATTGTTGTAATACAATTCAAGAAGAACCAGATGGTGAGCCATGGGACGTAGACATCATAAAACTTTTGAAGAAAGGGAGATGCCTCGAAGATGCTAATGGAAACCGAAAAAGAACTATTAGATATGTATCTAATGGTTTCACTTTCAGCGAGGGTGTTTTTTATAAACGAACTCTGGATCTAAACTTTTTGAGATGTATGGATGATAAAGAAGCGGAGAAGATCATGAATGTAGTACATGTTGGGGTATGCGAACAAAACATGAATGGATATGTCCTTGCAAAAAGATTTTTTGAGCGGGATATTACTAGCTTGACATGGAATGAGATTTCTTTAGCCTTGTGAAAAAAATGTCTCCAGTGTAAATTCATGGTTATCTCATTCTTTCACCTTCTTTATTGTTGCACCCTATGGTCGCTCTTAGGACCTTTATTTCATGGGGAATCGATGTCATCAGAAAAATCGAGCCAACATCTTCAAATGTACATCGATTTATTTTGGTTGCAAATTATTAATTTACCAAATAGATTGATGAAATCAATTTCAAAGTAATCGCTAAGAAGACAATCTTGGATTGTGTCTATTCGAACATAATTTGTCTATTTGGTATCCCAAGAACTATCATCACAGGCAATGGTGCAAACCTTACTAGAAATATAATGAATGAGGTATGTGAGTAATTCAAAATTATACATTACAATTCTAGTCCATACCGTACAAAACCAAACAAAGTTGTGGAGGCAGCCAAGAAGAATATCAACAACATCCTCAGAAGGATGGCTCAATCCACCAGACAATGACAAGAGAACTTTCCTTTTGCACTTTAAGGATATCACACAATAGTGCACACCTCGATTAGTGTAGCTCATTTCTTTTTTTGTGTATGGGATTGATGTTGTGATTCCAGTGAAAGTCAAAATTCCATCTCTTTGAGTTAATGTTGGGGCTAAAATTTAAGATACTACATGGGTCGAAACCCGACTAGACAAACTCACATTAATATTTTAGAAAGATTGACAGTCGTCTATTTTTGTTCGCTTTATCAACAAAGGATTGCTCGTGCATACCACAAAAAGATGTACTTTAGACGCTCTGAAGTAGGTCAACTGGTCTTAAAACGCAGTCTCCCGCACCAAGAAGAATCCAAAGGAATGTTTTCCCCAAATCGTCAAGGTCCATATCTTATCAAGGAAGTATTGTCTAAAAAGACTCTTGAACCTTACTAATGTTGAGGGAAAATTCATATGCATAATTTATAATGCGGACGCAATCAAATATACTACATCTAATTCTTTCTAAGATACTGCGACAAGTTTAGGGTTGTTAGAACAAAGGCACCACTTCCAAAAAAGAAATAAAAAAATCCTCTCTTTGAAAATTTGAACTATATTTGCCTTGATTTCAAAGGATACATAGGCAAGCAAACCTTTAGGGTCTGCTCATACAATAAAAAGATTCAATCTTCCTGTATATATAATAGTTGTCATCTTTTATTTTATTTTTGATAGAGTAGTATCAAATTGTAATTCTCTTTATGATTTTATTCTTGCAAACGACATTTCGATCAACATACGAATGACGAATTCAATGTGCCTTGTACAGACTATTGATCATCCAAGGCAACATTGTCGGGTAAAAAAAACTTATGAGTGAAAATCTTGGGGGAACCATAAAAATGAAATATAGTCTTATCGAAGAAAAAATCATAGGCACCATAAGATGACAAAAGAGAAGATCTTATCGGCGAAGGAATGTACTTACATATGTTTATAGTCCTTCGTTATTCAATCATTCACACTCTAAAGTCTCATATTTTTTTGTCTTTTTGGAATAATATCATGATAAAATAAGGTAAGAGATTGAAAAACTTACTGTGGTTTTCCAAGGGTAAAAAGGAGTATCAGAGTTGACATCCCATCGATCAACGACTAAAAATGCCTCAAATTTTCACTGAACACTCATGAAGGAACACGATATAGTCTCTTCAGTCATGAAAAAATATTCAAAAGGAGAATTCATTCTTTGGGACATTAGTCGCACCTTGATATTTGGTAGTACCAAAGTTCATGGACCCTTAATTTAGAAAGCGGAAGCTTCAAAGGTTGTTCAACAAAGAATGTGGACTAGAGTAAAAGAAATTGGTGAGGACTATGGTAAAGTCTTTAGTGCATCAAGGTCACAAACCAACCACCACTTTTAACAAGCATTTTCTTTTTCTTTTTTCCTTTGCTCAACAGAAGAACTAAAGGAAATGAAGGAGTACAAGTAAAAATGAAACATCATATAAAATGAAGTTTTCCAAACTATTCACATGTTTGTTGATTCATCTCATGTTATTCACATTTTTTTGTCACAATTTGAGTGCTTCGGGCAATACACACCAATCTGAATTCTGTGCAATATGCACACGTCTTTTTTTCATGTGCAATACACACCGTCCTTTATTCATGTGTAGTATGCACCATCATTTATTCATGTGCAATAATCACCAACTTGAATTCCATGCAATAAACAAAAAACCATTATTCATGCGCAATACGCACCAGTCTTTATTCATGTGCAAAATACACCAATATGAATTTCGTGCAATATCCACCAATTTATATTTCATGTAAATACACACTCGTCTTTTATGCACATGTAACACATACCTACCTTTATTTCATGACCTAGACGTACCAATCCATGTCCCATGCAATACAAATTGATAATGCATTCATGTTCAATACACACTAGATATTTTTCAACTACAATTCATCCCAGTCCTTATTCATATGTAAAACACAAAAATTCTCTATTTATGGAAAGACTCACCATATGCAAAACCTGGGCAATACACACCTATATCCATGGGTTATATACACTATATTCACATTTAGTTGATACACCCAATATTAGTTCAATCCATAAAGACCATACATCTCATTTGAAACTCATAGGGAAATAAACTAATTCCTCCTCTTCTTTCTAGGGTTATACGTAATAGTTTAAGATTCTCATTTTTGGTTATTTACTAAAAGAAACACATTCTTTTTGGGTTCTTAATTTGTGATCTTTATTTTGAGTTTCAACCGCCAACTCAAGTTAAAATATGCATGTGAGAGTGATCGACAAGCCACCAAGAGAGCATGAAGATAAATCTCAAAGATAACACAAAGAACAAGTCAAAGTTAAAAATGAGACGCTAAGAAAAAATATCAAGTGGGTATATTTTAACTCATAATTTAGAAATGAATCATTATCTAGCTCTTTTCTTTGTAATTATAGACAGTAGATGACGAAAATCAATATGAAGCAATCTATTGGCTACTGTTCATGATAGTTTCGGCTATCAAAGTTTCTCTAACTACACTGCCCTGATTTCCTTTAGATCAAGGATATCTAGGCAACCTCTGAAGCAAGGTTCCTAATATTTTTCAAAATGGTTTCATCGGAGACTGAAACAGTAAAGGATTAGCCACTTAGTTCACTTATTTTGATTGAAAAATGTCCATTTTTTGAAACCAATAGGGGTATGGTGTGAACACCTAATTTTGGCTTATTTATTTTATTCCTATAATATAATATAGTGTATTTTTATTATATTTTCTTTGTATTTTTTTGTTGATTGTCTTTGTTTGTATTTTCTTATTAGTCAAATTACCCAATTTTGTTTTAACTTGGCTGATCAAACCAATTGTTAATGGCCCAATCTATTACAACTCGATCCAATAGAAATGGTCAAGATCCAATATAAATTCATGATATTTTTATTCAAGGTATCATATGGGACCCCAACAAAAATAAGAAACTCCAAAATTAAACTTTATTTTCTCATCATTTTTTCTTCCACCTTCCCGGCGCTGGCCACCATCGTGTCACCGGAAAAATATCCAAAAACATTATCATCTCTTCTTTTCACCCTCCTCTACAAAAATATGAAAATCATTCATCCATATCCATAGCCAAAATCCGAGATCTAAGAAAGGCTAAACATAAATCTTCACTTTTTCTTTAGATTTACGAAGTTACGATCATCGCAATATCATACCCTTTACATAAATGTGTAAATATCTTTAAGGGTTATTCTTTGATATGAATTTGTCAAAAATCCATAAAAAATTTCTGGCAAAGTCTTTCGGCAACCCCATTCGGTCGAAAATTAATGTCAATATTCCCCCCCTCTAAACCTCTATTCAAATTTGTCATCATCATTTCCTTTTAACCAAATAAGTCATTTTGAGGACGGATTTGTATTGGTTTGTTAGTATTTTTCCAGTTTTACCATGTTAAAGTTGTTGCTTGAATTTTTTTAATTATTATTTTTTGAATTTCATTTTTATTTTTATTTTAATTTTTCTACCTTATTTTTTATGTTACCGGGCTTATTTTCTTGTAGTTTTGGGTCTTGATCAAATGCGCCAACATTTTGTGTCTATTTTAAATTTTCAGATCAGCCATTTAACTATGGTTCAGATTAATGAATTAAATAAATAGATCATCTAAAATGATATTTGGGCTATTTTAATTTTTTGGATGACTCATTAGCTATTATTCAAATAATAAATAAAAGACATGGGTTATCTAAAAGGGAATTACAGTTAATAAATTAATTTTATCTTTGAAAAAAGAAAAAGAAAAAAGAAAAAGGAGAAATTCTATTGGTCATCTTGAATGGCACATTGGGACTATAAATAGTTTAATGTATTCATTGACTCTTATGTTTTCAAGAAGAATGTGTTTAATGTTCATCAATCAACATCTATTTATACTTTTTCTTTTTTTATTTTAAAATGGAGAAGACAAAAAAAAAAAAACAAGAACAAATATTAGAAGAAGGAAAATCATATGAACATAAAAAAAAAGTTTCTTGTAAATAAAAAATATGATTTGTATTTGGTGATCTTTGAAATTCAACTAAGCTTGCTTCCATTATTTGCTTGTGACCAACTTTAGGTTTTTTTCATTTTATGTTTCACAATTTAATCTTAAATTGATGTTTGTGTTCTTTTTATATTTTAATTAAGCTGTTTGTATTACGTTTGTTTTGATTTAATTAAATCTATTATGATTATTATATGATTATGTTTTATTACATACATATTTATTACTAAGGTGGTGTTTAGTTTAATTTTACCTCATCCTAGAATTGATAAGTAAGTTAATGCTTTCCTAAAAATGAAATAAAATTTTAAAATATTTTTTAAAATTCTTAGTTCCAGCTCATTTTAAGAAAAAAAGCTTTTTTTTTCGCAAAAAATATAAGTGTAGTCATTTTGCCAAAAATGTAAATCTTGTCATTTTACAGAAAAATGAAATCTGATCATTTTGACAAAAAATAAAAAACTGGTCATTTTTCAAAAAATGTAAATCTGATCATTTCAAATTCTGTTTTTTTTCTCTCTCAAATAAATATGTTTAATGACTTATTGAAACAAAAATACAAAATCCCCTACTTTTAGTAAGTACTTTAATTATTAGATAAAATTGACTATTTTTTCAATCTTTTTTTAAAAGAGAACATTGTGATCATTTTGTATAAAATAGAATTTTACTAAAATGGCCATTCATGAGATTTTATCAGTACACAAAATATTAAAAAAAAATTGTATATAACTCCTTGTTTTAAAAGGAGGTTCAACTATTATTCTGTAATATAAATCTTCTTTTTATTCTTTTGTTTTCATTTTAAAGTAGTAATACTTAAATATCTATGTATATATATTTTTTTAAGAAAATGTTAATAATATATTTGCAAAGAGAAATATCATTTTCTTGTCTATATGTTACGAGAAAAGTCATTTATTAATTTTATATCATTATTAAATAAAACTTGAGTAACTATTTATCATTTTTTTACTCTTTAAAAATAATAAAAAATTAAACTCCACCATGTGTTCGATTACAATCCTTGGTGTGTATTTTTCTAAATAAAAAGGGTGTTTGTGCAGTTATGCTTCTAGGGAAGATAAATTTATTTTCTTTACAAAAATAGTTACTATTACGAATTACTTTTTTATCCCAAAAATTATTTGTAGCCAAATATAATTTAATAAAGAGACCATTCTAGAACCAGGGGGCTCGGGGGTGCCTCACACATTCTCTTCGATTAAAGAATTTCTTACCCAACCTATGTTTTCATAGACTAATAAAAATGAAGTTTTTTTTTCATTTTAAATTAGGAATTACCAAGTGACTTTAAAAAACATAAAAAAAACAATTCCAAGTGTCTACTCTATAAAAAATTGTAACACCCCAAAAAAAAATTGAGCTAAGACTCTAATAGTTCCTCGTACTGATTTAGATTTTACCAAGGAATTAAAAATTTCTTTAGTATTAAGGTAAGATAACTAGATGTAGAACCTTGAACTCTAAAAAAGCTAATTTCGAAATAACAAAAATCTGATATTTGGATAGTTAAGCTAATTTTTAGTTTTTAATCAATTTCAAATAACCATAACTATTAGATCAAGATGATTTAGGTGTTCTACAAAAGAATTTAGAAATGATCTTTAAATTAGCTTTCCAACTACACTGAGTTTGCTAAGAATCAAGTTCGGATCAGTGAGATATGACCTTTTAAAGTTAGGTTGTCCTGTTAAGGAAAGTTAACGAAAATAGTTAGGGGTCTTTGGGTCTTTTCCTTACCCAAAATTCGTTTTTCGCAATATTTTTTTACTATAATTCTATTAGGTTCAGTTTGTAAATCGAATATAAACCTAGGTTTTTAGTTGAGAGTTCAAGAAGATAAAAGAAGAGAGAAGGGGAGAAACAGAGGGGAGGATCAAGCATTCGTCAAGATTCTTGCGTGATGTCGTAGATTTTCTCCATGAATTTGATCCGTAAGAGGTATTTAGCTTACATATTGTTGTGTTAGTTCACTCACATGCCAATCATGTTATTTCCAATGAAATTTCATTCTTGAAGTTGAAGGATTAGAGTCCCTATTGAGTTATTGATAATGAAGTCCATTCTAAATCTCGTTGTGTTGGAGTTTTGATGATTTCTTGATACTAATTGAGTAAATTCAGTGTTTTTTTCAGTAGATTAGAGTGTAATCAACTTAAGTAATCAAATCTAAGTGATTGGGGAAGAAATTGTTCGATTCTAGGTGAGTTAGGGTGAGAAAGTGAGCAACGAAGTTCGGCAGATTTTTCTGGGTTGGGGCCTCGCCAGAGTGCCCCAAACCACTCTATGTACTTTAGGGGATAGATACCTAGCTTGGAATTTTCCATCCCATTTGCCTCCGGTTTCTCCGTTTGATTTCTTTCAAAGTGCATCTTCACTCCTTTTCGATTCTAACTAACCTAAGCTACTTGTAAACACCTAAAATCATTCCTTAAAAGATCATAACTATGAATTCATAAATTAAATTTAAGGTAGAGTTAAGAGATAATTTTTGAGAATTCTTTCCAAAATTCTAAGACACTACCTTTGGATCCTTTTGTGGACTTCTCTACAACTTTTAGTAACTTGTTTCAAGACTTGAGCAAGTGAGAATGAGAGTGAGGAGAATGTATTCATGATTCTGTACTATTTAATACATCTTTCATATGATAAACCATTACTGTTGAATTCATAATTCAAATTTAAGAGAGAGGTAAGATTATATTTCAAAAATGTTTTAGAGTTGCATTGGGAATCCTTTGATATAAACTATTGATTTGAAATACGATTTGAGTAAGTAAGTATCAAAATAATAAGGTTCATATACATAATTTGCGTCTGTTATTTTTACCCTTGAGTTGAATTATTCAAGTCCATAACATACTCATAAATTCCATATATTGAGTATCATTGAGAGGAGTAGTATCTCCAAGTTATAAGTCATGAGTGTTGAGTTCCTTATTCCTTTTGAATTAATATTCCTAATTTTGGAACTATTACACATTACCATGAAGTCCTTGAGTTGAGTAGTTCATACCCATAATTTTTCATGAACCCTATAAGTCGAACAATACGGAGATAAGAAGTGTCTCTAAGTCCTTGAGTTAAAATAGTTCAGGCTCATAATTTCGCACGAACCTCCACGTTGAATATCACAAAATCATCCATAAACATGAGCTCATGAACTTTGAATCCATACTCAAATTCAAGGAAAGTTAAGTGTCAAGTCTAAAAATTAATAACCAAGTCAAAGAAAATTGTATAAAGTTTTCCAAAATCTGTTATAAACGGTTTAACTTTGTTTTAAGATATAATGTACAAATTCGGAAACATTAAAGAGTAAAGACTAAAGTTGAAGTTCATATCTTTATAAGTATATTGGAACTAAATATTCCCAAAGACATTTAAAATATTTTTCACATTAAAATAAGAAACGATATTGTGATTCCCATAGAGCCTTGGAACTAATTTTAAAAAAAGAGTAAAAGCTTCCTAAATGGAGCAAGAAGGGAAATTGAGATTTCCAAGATAACATTTGATCTATGTTTTTGAGAACTAATCTCAAATCATTTAAGCAGTATGTCTTTAATTCATGATAGCTAGTATATTTTGGGAGTAGTATACATCACCAAATTCGGGGCGAGCATTAGTTCAGATAACTCACCTCTCCATTAAACCATGTAGTCACTAAGCTGAGTTTTTATTACTTTATTATATAAGTATAGTTGAGTTTGTATTGCATTTTCTTTAACGAACAAAGGTTCTTTTAATATTTTATAAATATTTCTATATATTTCATGCTTATTCTTGCTTTATATTGAGTTGAGTATCTAGATTGGTGTGCCCTGAGTCTAATATCATATATTTGAGTTGAGTATCTTATCTTTGAGTGGAGTATCTAATCTCTATGTTGAGTAATCTTATCCTTATGTACTTTTGAGTTGAGTAAGTTTGTGTAGTTTTTTTAGTATCCTTAAGTATATTTGAGTTGAGTAAGTTTAAAAGGAGGTAAATATATTTCATGTTTTATCAAGTTCAAGATTATGTTTATGTTTTAGAATTCCCATAATGTGCTCGTACATTTCACATACTAAGTCATTTGGTCTGCATATTTTGGTTGTGCAGACATGCATTTAGGATCATCAAAAAGAGTTTCGTCGATCCATACGAGATTTCATGTTAGATATGGTGACCTTCCTTGGTTAAAGAGGATTTCATTTACTTTACAATTTAGTCAAGATGTCATGGGTCTTGTCCCGACTTCCATATTTGTTAGTTAGAGTGTTCATTGATAGTGACTATAGTTGAGGACTCTATGTTGTTCATTATTTTATTAAATGTTTTAAATACTTAGGTTGCCTTTTATATAATGAGGTGAATACATTATTTTTCTCAAAGTTTTTCATTTGAATTGAGATTTATATTTCAATTTCATGAATTTTGTTTAATTTAAAAATTTTAAATGTTTAAACATTTTCTTCTTGTAGTCAATCAGGATAAGGGTTTGCTTAGGAACCAACAATGGTCTTCGAGTGTCAGCCACATCCAGGTTGTAAAGTCGGGTCATGAAAAAATTAGTGTTAGAGCATAGAGTTAATGTTTCTTAGGATTTCTATGAAGTCATGTCAAATAGGATCTTGCTTTTGGTTGTGAGGGCCCCACTTCTATAGATGAGGGACTTCATACATTTATGTCATGATTCCCTTATTTCATACTCTTAATCGTGCAATAGAGCCCTGTCATAGAGATTTCTTCATACTCGTGCGTTTCTCAAATCTATTTGACTACTTATCATGCTAAAGGTGGTTAAAAAGCAGAGTAAATTCTGGTGGATGAGTTGTTCTTAGCGAGTGTCTTGAGAAAGTGATGCGACTTTATGTCACGACCCAAAACGGGCCGCGACTAGCACCCACACTTATCCTACTATGTGAGCGAACCAACCCAT
The DNA here is from genome assembly GCA_027704765.1 of Solanum habrochaites. Lineage (NCBI taxonomy): Eukaryota > Viridiplantae > Streptophyta > Magnoliopsida > Solanales > Solanaceae > Solanum > Solanum habrochaites. The sequence goes on from JAKWJA010002500.1 coordinate 46,386,641, forward strand.
CCAATGCCCCACCGTTTTCAACCATAAATACCAAAAATAATAATGCGGACGACTTAAAACTCATTATGAAAATCTTTAAATAACTTATAAAAAACTCAATACTCCATTTATTGCCAAAAACTGGAAGTATCACCACAAGAACATCTATCCACAAATTACTATCTAAGAGTATCTAATAGGCTAAATAAGTAAAGCTAGTCCATGGCGGAATCTCAAGGTCATCAAGACATGACGAGGAAGATCCATCCAAGCTAGAAGCAGTATCTCACCCTAAATCTGGCTTGATAAGACTTGCTAATTTCGGGCTGAGTTGAGACGATGGCACGTTTTGCTGCACTCCACAATGACAAGGAGAAACATACAAGTAGGGGTCATACAAACACATGTACTGAGTAGGTATCATCGGCCAATCAAAATAGAAAGTAGTATATATCAAATAATACATATCAACTACAATACTCATATGTACAACAACAGTTCTATAATCATTAATAAGCACCGCCACGTTCATCACCCTGAGGACTCCAATTCTCATGTCCATACCCATGTGGGAAATTAGGTTCATTATGTTTGGAGTATAGTAACATCGTTCAAGATCAGTATGTTTATTAGTTCTCTCGTGTCGATACGGTGACACTCTCCGCTCCATATACTCGGTCTTTCGTGAACAAGCCCATACCCAATTCTACTTGTCCTTTTCGGGACACCCGATCCCCTACTTTCTACTGTCGGTTCGTGACAACCCGATCCCCTACTCTCATCATTAGTTCATCAACTCCTTCTTGTAATATACCAAGGCATCTCAATCTCATTAACAGGCAGATTAGGGGTTTTTCAAAATTTAGATTCATAGCTTCATCAATGCTTTATTCTCTCACAATTAGGTAATCGCATTTCATACAAGCATCAATTCGCATATAGAGGGTTTTTTTTTTGCAATACTACCCAATACATCTCAAGTCACTATTAAGTTTACTAAACGAATACATAAACCATAACCTACCTCCCCGCAGAATTCGTGATCACAGCAAGTTATCTTCAAGGTCTTTGCTTTTCCTCTTCGTTCTTCTCTTTCTCTCGTTTCGTTTCTCTCCCTCTCTCTTGTGCTTTCTATTTTTCTTATTCCAACCCTTTTCTTTTACCCAATTAACATATAATTAGTATAAAGATGACAAAAGTAACCCACTAATTAATTTAAGTATCTCCTTTAACCTCAAGAAATTGGATTATTAATATTCAAACCACTACTTTATAATTATAATCAGTGAATAGTCCAAAACGCCCGCTTAAAACAATTTAATAGAAATCCGACCCAGCCGGGATTAGACTCGTCTGTGACGGGTCAATCGTTGCCTGCAACTGTCCGTCATGCCTGCTTCCGTCACAATAGTTCAGCAGACGCTATAGTTTTTACCAGGTCTGTGACGGCCCGTCATGCCTTGAGACGGTCCGTCCTGCCAAACCACGTCGTGACGTTCAGAGAGTCATCACCATATCCAAATTTCTAATTCTAATTATTTTGGAACGAGACCCCCACGACGGTCCGTCGGCCTATGACGGTTCGTCGTGGGTAACGTCGACTCAACCAGTTCTTCCAGAATAAAATCTGCTTGCTCAAAATGACTAAACTCGCTCGTTACAATAGATAACCAATGTACCCATCGTGGGGGGGGAGACGGTCCTCTTTACCGATCATAAGAAGAAAAAACAAGGGCAAAGGTAGTACCTGAATCTGTAAACAGATGTGGGTAACTTTCTTGCATACAGCCTCCTTCTCCCAAGTGGTGACTCCTCAAACTGGTCGTTCTTCCATTGAACTTGATGGATGCAATCTCCCCTTGATCTCAACTTGCTAATCTCTATCTGAATGGTAACAGGCTCCTCCTCATAAGTCAATTTTCATCAAGCGAACTGAATCCCAACGAATGATGTAGTTTTGCCATCCCCCTGGTATCTTTTCAGCATAGACACATGAAATACCGATGCACTCCTGACAGCCCTGGAGTCAAGTGCTAATAATAAACCCCCTCCCCCTACTCGCTTATGTACTAAAATGGTCCAATATACCTTGGTCTTTAGCTTACCTCTTTTACCAAACCGCATCCCACACCCTTCATGATGACTCCAAGTCCCTAACTTTCGATCTGCAATACTCCTTTGCCTACTTTGAGCCCTCTAAAAGATTTTCTTTGAATAGATTTCACTCTTACTGAATACCTCAAAAGTCGTACAACAAGGTCTAAACCTCGAATGCTCACACCAACCAATGGTAGACCTACATCCCCTCCCATCCATGTCTTCGAAAGGACCATATCATCTTGATTGATAGCCATTATTGTAATAAAACTCTGCTAATGGTAAGAAGTTTTCCCAATGACCAACACCAAATTCTATCACACACGTCTAATCATATCTTTCCAACATCCCTGAATTGTTTGCTCATCCGACTGCCCATCGTCGAGGTGAAATGCAGTACTAAGGTCCACCTAGTACCAATTCAGCATCAATGTTCTCCAAACTTAGAATTACTTCGTACCTTATCTGATATGATGGAAAGTGGACTCCATGCAACCACCGAACAATTTCGGAGATGTAAGTCTGGCTAACTTCTCTAGCAGTGTAAGCTCACTACTAACCGAATGAAATGAGCAGACTTAGTTATCTTTCCCAATTCCCAATGTCTTTGGAATGACCAACCACAAAGTCCATTGCAATTCTCTCCCACGTTATTCAGGAATGTCCATTCCTCTAAGTGTTTCCTCCGGTCCTCGGTTTTCATACTTTACTGTTCTTACAATTTGGACATTTGCATAACAAAATCACATGGTCGCGCTTTCATTCTAACTTCCTACTCCCCAAAAGTGTTTGGCTTTAGGTCACGGTACATCTGCGGCAACCAGTATGTAATAATAATCCGGAACTGTGAGCCTCTGTAAGAATAGTGTGGAATCAAATCATCAACAACGTGGTACACATACCCTTCCCTTAATTCTCAAACACCTTCCTCATCCATTAAAATCTCTTCTTTAAGCCTCTCCTCGCAACACCATAATCCCGAATTTGGCGGAGTTTTTTGCCTCATCATCAAACTGTTTTCCCTTGAATCTTGGTCAAGAACTAGAAGTCTCGCGTTCCACACTGGCCCACAATCCCTCCCTTCTCATTTACTTCTACTCATAAAGTCATTAGCCAAGTCTGAACCCTCTAGACAATGGGCGGAGAGAGGCTTGCAAGTGAGCTAAACTACCCCTGCTCCCTGCTTTTCTACTTAAGGCGTCTGCCACATACATACTTTTGCCAGGGTGATACTAAATGGAATATCGTAGGTCCTTCAGTAGTTCCAATCCATCTTCTCTTCTCAACTTCAAATATTTCTGAGTAAAGACATACTGTGGCCTACGATATCCGTATCGACTTCAACACTTAATACCCCAATAGATAGTGTCTCCATCGTTATTTAATGCAACACGAACCCCGCAGCCAACTCCAAATCGTGGGTCGGCTAATTACAGTTTCAATCGCCCCTTTTAATTGCCTCGAGCATAAGCAATTACGTTCTTCTCTTGCAATTTAAGCCCTGCACCCAACCAGCATAGGATTCATCCAATCACATTACGAGTTCTTACTTCCCCCTACTCGCAGGTAGGATAGGTGGGCGGTATTCAGCAAGGTCTTGAGTTTTGAAAAGCTTTCTCACATTCATCCAACTCATACAAATGGAACATTCTGCGTAGTCAAGTCGTCAATTGGGAAGCGATAGTAAGAGAATCCCTTGACAAATCGCCGGTAGTAGCTGGCTCACCCAACAAAGCTCCTTATTTCCGACGACATTATAGGTCTCACCAATTTCTCACTGTTTCAAATCTTAGAAGGATCCACCATCAACACCCCATCCTTAGAACCACGTGCCCCAAGAAAGACACTGAAATCTAGCCAAAAATCAGACTCTGGAGAATTTGGCATAAAGCTTTTTTCCTCCCTTAACCTTTCCCAACACAAGTCTCAAATGCTCATCAGTCCCTTCTTATACTTTTGGAGTATATCAGTAATATCATAAATCCGATCACAAAGAATCCTGATATGAAGCTTAAAAATAAATCACTGTTCATCAATCTCACATGAAAGCAGTCAGGGGCATTCGTTAGTCCAAAGGACATTACAAAGAATTCATAATAACCATACCCTGGTTCGAAACAGTCTTTGCAATCATCTGCTGCCCCGTATTTTCAATTGATGATAACCAGACCTTAAGTTCGATCTTAGATAAGAACACAAGCACCTTGTAAATGATCGAGGGACAAATCATCAATGCGAGGAGAGGATAACCTGTTCTAACAGGTACTTTATTTAGTTGCCGGTAATCTATGCACATCCGAAGACTCCCATCTTTCTCTTTACAAACAAAACGATGAGCACCCCAATGGATGCACTCAGTCTAATAAGCCTTTCCCTAACCATTCTTGAAGTTGGGCCTTTAACCTCCCTTAACTCAGTGGGAGCCATGTCTATAAGGTGTATAGAAATGGGGCGAGGTACCCCCTGTTCAAGATCGATGCATACGTCAATATCTCTACCGGTGCATACCAGGACGGGCTGCAGGAAACACTTAAAAACTCGCGGACTAATCAAAACTGACTCAATTTGAAGGTACTTGGTAGTTACATCCAAAAGGTGGTCCAAGAAAGCTAAACAACCCTTACGAACCATTCTCGTAGCACGCAGAAAGGAGGAACGATATAACCGATTGAAGTGTAGTTCACCCTCCCATACTAACGGATCTGTCCCAGCTTGGCCAACCGTTACAGTTTTAGCATTACACCATCTAAGATTGCAAAATTTTGGATAAAGAACAAGTCATACCCAGAATATTCTAATCAACCATTTCTAAGATAACCAAGTCTACATGAGAGTTTCTCCCCACAAAGTCACCAACAAGACCTACTATACCTTTTCACTATCACAGACTCCCCACCGGAGTAGAACACGAATATGCCATGTCAGCATTCACAATGTAAATTAGACCATTACAAATGAAGGGAAGATACATATGAAAAATGTGGAGCCAGGATCAATAATACACAAAAAGAAGCCATGCAATCACAAACCAAAAGATTCCTGTGATAACAGCATCTGATTGCCGTCCGCTTCAGACCGCCCATGGAAAGCGTAACATGGGCCTATCATACCTGTCTTCCCGGTGCCCTACATGTGGTGTTTTAGTAGCTCCAGTTTGGTCCGTCATCCCGGCTGTTTGGTGACAACCATACCCGCTCGCACCGACGTCCTCCAGTATAACTTCCTCTAAACCATGACCACCTCTAACTCTAGCTATTGGTGGGTCTATAAACTCTGTTTTGACAATTTCATCCGAATATTTTCCAGTCTCCCCACATCCATAACATTCTCTGGGGTCTAGCATAGGATTGTGCGAATGACGAGGTTTGGGAATAAACCTCCTACCTCGTAGAAATGTTACCGGTGTGAGGTGGACCCCCAACTACATTCTGTAGTGAAAACTGAATTGTCGGACTGAGTAACCCCTGAACCCTGTCCTCTAGAGTAAGAACCATTAAACTACCCAGTCCCTTTTCGAAATCTTTGAAGATGTCGATGCCATGGTGAGTCATCTGGCTTCACTCCCTCCACCTCTATCACGAAGTCTACCACTTCGTGGAAGATTTCGCTGTAGTCCGCTACTGTAAGGCTGAAATCCGCAATTCTACTCAACCCCTTCACAAAAGGAGAACCCGCTCTTGTGGACTGAACAGAGTTTTGGGTGGCATACCCTGATAATGCTTGAACTTGGCCTCGATATATGCAGTAACTGACATCCTACCATGCTCTAGGCTCAAGAACTCATCTCTTTTCCGATCTCTCAAAGTTTCGTGGGATATACTTCTCCATAAACAAGCTAGAGAATGACGCCCAAGTCAATGTGGTGCCTCTCTTGGTTGACACTCAACATGTGACCGCCACCCACAATTTTGGCGTCCCTTTAAACGTATCACAAACTCAACACCAACCATTCTACTTCCCATCTTGTGTAAGTAGCTTCATGACAGGCAAACCCAGAAAAGTCATGCATCCGCAGATTCAGCACCCTTGAAGACTGTAGTGTTTCAATTTCAAGAACTTACTTAAAAGTTTCAGATGCTGATCATTTGTCCATTAAATCCCTGTGGTCAGACGAGGAAACGTGCCTATTTCTACTAACGGGCTCCATGCGGAGAAAGCAGTTAAAGGAGCCAGGAGGGAAAGAGGGTTATTAGGACGGTGATCCATCCTCGACCTCTTTCTTCATTGTGTCCACCTTATGTATACAACTCTTATACACCCTGTCCCTTCGTCTGTTTGGTGTTAGCCCACTTTTCTTCTTATATATGGATGCTCTTTATTTATTGGTCCCCTCTTCCAGCCATTTTACCTCCTTATTCCCCACTTTGACCCGTTCACCCGGGAGCCATAGTAGCTGCATGTTGTACCTCTGAACCGGAGTTTGTTGGTGCAGAAAACACTGGGGTGTTTGACCTTGATCAGATAACCCACTAGATAGCAAGAAACCTATTTAGTCATCTCTGGGGTAGTTGGTGGTGGTATTTTCCTCCTCATTCTGCAAGTTGCTCACTTTCTCCCCCTTCCTCACCCTCTCTTACTACTACTTCCTCAGTCGTGGAGGAGTCCACCGCCCTAGTACCAGATGGGACATGTGCTTGTCCTCGAAAATTCCTCTAGAGACTCCTCCCACGACCTCTTCCACACTCTTGTCCTACTCCTCTCGAGCTACAGCCCCAGTGGCTGGCTCAGACGCTTCTTGTCTTGCCGAGTTGGTGTTGGCGCGCGTTTTGCCTCTAGTCTAACCATCTGCGAATGAGTGAAGATGGTCAATACCAATTTGTATCACCTAGATAACCAATTGGATCCAAGTAATAGAACGAAAGCAGAAGGAAAGAATATAGTTTTCCTAAAGTCTTATAGCCTCTCAAGAGAAAAGTAAAGCCGTCCCCCTACCTTTCCTAAGACTCTACTAGACCTTGTTCTTGTGTGGATGAGACAAACGACCTAATTGCTCTGATACCAAGTTTCCCTCACACCCAAACCGGGCCGCGACGGCACCGACCCACACTAGCCTACTATGTGAGCGAACCAACCCATCCAATTCCCAACTTTAACCATAAATAACAAAATATAATGCGGAAGACTTAAACTCATTAATGAAATCGATTATAACTTATAAAAACTCACTACTATTTATTCCAAAACTGGAGTCATCACCACAAGAACATCTATCCTCGAATTACTACTCGAAGAGTATCTAAGAAGCTAAATAAATAAAAGCTAGTCCATGCGGAATCTCAAGGCAATAAGACATGACGAGGAAAGTCCATTCCTCAAGATATAAGCAGTAGCTCACCCTGAAATCTTGCTTAATGAAGACTGGCTATAGTTGCGCTGAGTTGAAGACGATGGAACGTTTGCTGGCACCCACAATGACTGAGAGAACATACAAGTAGGGTCAAGTACAAACACAGTACTGGTAGGTATCATCGGCCACTCAAAATAGAAACACTAATATATCAAATAAATCATAAATCAACTACAATACTCAACATTTAGCAACAACAAGTTCTATATCATTAATAAGCACCGCCAAGTTCACCCATGAGGACTCACGTCCCTCAATGCCATAACCCATTTCGAAATTAGGAGGTTCACATTCTGTTTAGTATATTACATCTTTCAAGATTCATTATGTGTTATTTCTCGTCGTGTTGGTTACGTGCACTACTCCGCGCCATATACCTCCGTTTCGGTTCGTGACCAGCCTGATCCCCCTAATTCTAACGTGTCGGTTCGTACACCCCGATCCAACCCTACTCTCATCACTTTAGTTCATCAGCCTTCTTTATACAAGGCATCATCAATCTTCATTAACCGGCAATGGGTTTTTTCAAATTTAGTATTCAATGATTCATCATGCTATTCTCGGTCACAATTCATGTAATCACATTCATAAATCATACAATTAAGCCATATCGAAGGGTTTGCAATACTACCCAATACATATCATTCCTATTAAGAGTTTACTACGAATAGCATACCAAACAAAACCCTACCTCCCCGAAGACTTCCGTGATCAAGCAAGTTAATCTCAGGTCTTGCTTTCCTCTTCAGTTCTTCTCTTCTCTCGTTCGTTTTCTCCCTCTCTCTTTTTTTCTTGTATTTTTCTTATTCCAAAACCCTCTTTCTTACCCTAATTAACAATAATTTAAGTATTAAAGATGACAAAAGTAACCCACTAATTAATTTAAGGTTATCTCTTCACCTCCAAGAAATTGGCTGTTATTAATATTCAACCACTACCTGTATAATTTATCAGAATAGTCCAAAACCCCCTTAAAAATTTAATAGAAATCCAACCCAGCCTGGGATTACGCAGTCTGTGACGGTCCGTCGTGCCTTCGACGTCCGCCTGCTGCTGTCCTTCACAGAGTTCAGAGGCTAGATTTTTACCAAGGGTCTGTGACGCCCGTCATGCCTGAGACGGTCCGTCCTGACACCCCGTCGTGACGTTCAGAGAGTCGATCTCAGTACCCAAATTTCTAAATTCTTAGTGTTTTGGAACGAGATCCCCACGACGGTCCGTCGTGCCCATGACGGTTCATCGTGGGATCCGTCGACTCAGCTAGTTCTTCCAGAAATAAAATCTGCTGCTCAAAACGACTAAACATGTCGTTACACTTTAGAGGGTACTTAGAGAAACCCAAGAGTAAGTTATGCTTAAAGTTTAAGAGTAATGCTCTCATATTCACATGGATAGTTCATTCAGGCTAAAATCAAGGTGTACTCTATTCCTTAATCTACTTTAAGCTGAGTCATTTATGAGATGGTATGTTTTGTGCTTGGGTATGATTTTCACTTTACATAGTAGCATGTGCTATGAGGTCATGCTAGCTTGTAGTGAAAGATCCCATAATTAGAGGAAATATGCAAAGGTTTAGTAGTCATAGAAAAGAGGACATTGTTTTGAAAAGCAATATTACTATAGTCATGTACCTATGAATTAGTAATGCAGAGTTTTCTCTTATTGGTCAACTAAGAAGAGATGAATTGTTAAGAGCTCATGATTGGAGGTAGAGTGAGAGGTGCAACTCAAGATGAGTTAAAGTATACTTTCACTTAAAAGAGGTTATGATGATGTTTCATTGTATTACTAATGACCAAGTGTAATTGGTGAATAGAATAACAAGAGGTGATAAATCTAATCTAGGCTAATGATTTTTTTAGAAGGTCATGATGTTCATAAGGTTATAGAACTGATCAAGTAATAAGGTATCATATAGCAAACAAATCATGTTGATATTAGGGTGTAGTAGTGAATATTAATCTTGAATTTGAGATGAGTGTGATGATTCAAAGAATGACAACATGAGGGTGAAGATGTTAGTCCTAATATTTGATCTAGACGACATGAAGTCATTAATATGTTAGCTGCAATGAGTATGAGTGGTATAACTGAAATAACTTAACCTTTAGATAAGGTCAATGAAGTTTCCCCTAGTCACAAGATTAACAAAAACATCAAGAGGTGCACCGAGACGGTATGTTACCGGTTAGGGTTCCCATTTGAGTTATAATTTTTCATGTGTGACGAGACAAAATAATCGAGCTTTTAATGTGCATTATGTCCATAGATTTCAATGCTTGCATTAGACCTAAGATGTATATGATAACATGATAAATCAAGGCAAGTGGTGACAATAAGATAGTAATGAGTTCCAATGTTATTGAGATGATAAGATTTTACTATGAGAAATAGTTAAATGAGATCCCTTAGTTTGTTCCGAATGACGGTAGTAAGAGTCCATAGAGTTGTTAGAGTGCTAATCTTCGATGTGGTAGTAAAGAGTAATAGTTTTACATGAGATTCCTTATGCAGAAGTACAAAATCTAGAAATAAGGATTTGGGTTAAGCTTAAATGTGGTATGAGTATACAATTAGACGGAGACAATAGAAAGAGTAACCCATTCCATACGAAGCCTTCCCGTCATTCGAGGACGAATTATCCTAAGGGGGAGATTATGTAACACCACAGAAAAAAATTAGAGCTAAGACTCAAACTGTTTTCCGTAGTTAGTTAGATTTCAGCAAGGAATTAAAAATTTCTTCAGTATTAAGGTCACAGACTATATGTAGCACCTTAAATTCAAAAAAGAACTAAATTTGAAAAAAAAAACAAAAACCTAAAATTTTTTAGAGTTAACCTAAGGTTGAGTTTTAGGTGAACTTCAAATAACCATAAATCCTTGCACATGATTATTTAAGTGTGCTACCAGATACCTTATATATTTGAATTTCCTTTCCAATTCCACCAAGTTTTCTAAGTTTCACGTTCGGATGAGTGAGATATGACCTTTTAAATTTAGGTTGTGTAGTTAAAGAAAGTTAGCCGGAAACAGTTAGGGGTATTTTGGTCTTTTTTCTTACCAAACAAGATTTAATTTATTTTAAGTAATATTTTAGGGGTATAGTCCAATTAGTTTCAGTTTTATGATCCTAATATACACATATAATTTTAGTTGAAAGTTCAAGAAAAGAAAAAGTGGAGAATCATAGGGAAGGATCAATCGGTCCTCTAGATTCTTGTGTGTTGTCGTGGATTCACAATAGGTTAGATCCCTAAGATGTATTTAAGATTCAATAGTATTGAGTTAGTTAACCCACATGCCAACCATGTTATTTTCTGCAAAAAATTTATTCTTGAGGTTGAATGATTAGAGTTCTTATTGAGTTCTTCATAGGTGTTCTTGAACTTCCTTTTAAATCTTGTAGTGTTTGGTTTTTGATGATTTATTGAGATAAAATCGATTAATATGAGTGTTTTTTCAGTGTATTCTAGTATATTTTAGTTTAGTAGTAGAATCCAAATAAGTGGGGAAGAAATCGCCAAATTTAAGCGAGTTAGGGTTAGAAAACGGGCAAGGAAGTTTGGCAGATTTTTTAGGTTGCGCCTGGCGTGATGCACCTGCCAGAGCGCCCCAAACCCCCCTATGTACGTTAGCGGCTAGTTGCCAAGGGTCGTCTTCCCCATATGGTTTGCCTCCGGTTGCTCCATTTGAGTTCGTTTGAAGTGCACCTTTACTCTTTCTCAATTCTAACTAACCTAAGCAACTCTCAACACCTAAAATCATTCCTAACATGATCATAACCTTGAATTCGTAAATCAAATTTAAGGTATATGTAAAATATAAGTGTTGAGAATTCTTTCCAACATTCAAGAAAGTCCCTTTTGATCCTTTTGTGGAGTCTTCTACAAATTTTAGTAACTTGTTTCAAGACTTGAGTAAGTAAGAATGAGTGTGAGGATAATTCTAAACTATTTAATAAATTTTTCATATGATAAATAATTACTCTTGAATTTAATTAACATTTAAGAGAGATGTAAGTGTATATTTCAAGAAAATTTCATAGATCAATTGGGAATCCTTTGAGATAAAATATAGATTTAAAAGATGTAATTAAGTAAGTATAAGAATTAGAACGGTCCTAGATCTGATTTCCTTATTAATATTTTTACCCTTGAGTTGAGTTGTTAAATCCCATAACATCTCCATGAAATCCATAAATTGAGTATAATTGAGAGAAGTAGTATCTCTAAGTTTTATGTTTTGAGTATTGACTTACTTATTACTTTTGAAATGATAGTCCTAATCATGGGAAAATTAAATGTTAACCATGAAGTCCTTGAGTGTAGTAGTCCGTTCCCATAATTTTGTATGAACCCTATAAGTCGAACAATCTTTCGATTAGAAATATCTTTGAGTCCTTGAGTTGAGTAGTTCATGCTCATAATTTTGAATAAACCTCCAAGTTGAATATCACAAAATCATCTATAAACATGAGATCATGAACATTAAGTTCATATTTCAATTAAAGGAAACTTAAGATCAAATCTAGAAGTTAAGAAGGAAGTAAAAGAAAATTTTACAAAGTTCAAGAAAGTCTTTTTAAAATGTTTTAAATTTGTTTTAAGACATGAGTACAACTCGAGTAAAGATTAATGTTTAAAGACTAAAGTTGAAGTTAATATCTTCGAAGGTATATTGGTACTAAGTATTCCCAAGGAGATTTAAAATGTTTTCACATTTAAATAATAATGGAAACCGTGGTTTCCATAGAGCCTTTGGGCTAGTTTTTTGAAAAGAGTAATAGCTTCCTGAATGGAGAAAGAAGGGAAATTAAGATTTCCATGATAGTATTTGAACTATGTTTTTGAGAATTAATCTCAAATCACAGAAGAAGGATGTTTTTAAAACACAAGAGCTAGTATATTTTGAGAGTATAGAGCACCGAATTGGGGGCGAGAATTTCTTCAGATAACTCACGTCTTTATAAAACCATGTGTAGAAAAGGGTCATACTTATTAAAATAATCATTTTCACAATAGACTAGTGGATTCACTAAGTTAAGTTAGGTCCAATACTAATGTCAAGATATAGGATGGTCCTTGGCATCGTGAGGTATAGTGTTGTATCGTCACTATAACTCTTAAGTCATGCTTGAAGGTTAGTAAAACTCCTATTGAAATTATGTTACTTTAATATAAAAGTAAAGTTGAGTTTTTATTGAATTTTGTTTAACGAACTAAGCTGGTGTTAATGTTTTAGAATGCTTTCTATATATTTCATGTGTATTTTTACTTTTTATTGAGTTGAGTATAACAAATTGTGTACCCAGAGTTGAATATCATATATTTGAGTTGTGTATCTATTCTTTCATTGAAGTATCTAATCTCTAAGTTGAGTATCTTTTCCTTAAGTACTTTTAAGTTTAGTAAGTTTTTGAAGTTTTAAGTATCATTGAGTATTTTGTGAGTTAAGTATGTTTGGAAAGACGTAAGTATATTTCTTGTTTTATAAAGTTCAAGATTATGTTTATGCTTTAGAATTCCCCTAAACGTGCTCGTACATTCCACATACTAAGTCGTTTGTCCTGCATCTTTTGATGGTGCAGACATGTATTTAGGATCATCAAAAAGAGTTTCGTCGATCTATACGAGAGTTCAAGTTAGATATGGTTACCCTCCTTGGTTCCAGAGAATTTCATTTACTTTACAATTTAGTCAAGATGTTGTGGGTCTTGTTTCGACATCCATCCTTGTTAGTTAGAGGCTTCATTGATAGTAAGTATAGTTGAGGAATTTGTATTATTCATTTATTTTATTAAATGTTTTAAAGACTTAAGTTGCCTATTATACAATGAGTTGAATACATTATTTTTCTCAATTTTTTTTCATTTGCGTAGAGATTTATATTTTAATTTCATGATTTTTTTTTATTTTTTAGATTTTAAATGCTTAAACGTCTTCTTCTTATAGTCGACAAGGATGATGGTTTGCTTCGGTAACAATAATGGTTTTCAAGTGCCGGAGACATCCAGGTTGTAGACTCGGGTCATGAAAATTTTTTTATCAGAGCACTAAGTTAATGTTTCCTAGGATGTCTATGAAGCTGTGTCAAATAGGATCTTGTTTATGATTGTGAGGGCCCCACATCTATAAATGAGGGACTACATACATTTAAGTTATGTTTCCCTTATTTGATTCTCTTTATCATGCAATAGACCTATGTCATAGCAATTTATTCATAGTCGTGCATTTCTCAAATCCATTCGACTACTCATCATTCAAGAGGTTGTTAAAGAGAAGGGTCAATTCTTGTGGATGAGTTATTCTTAGCAAGAGTGTTGATAAAGTCATGAGACTTAAGAGAGGCTTAAGAGAATCCCAAGAGTAAGTTATGTTTAAATTTTCAGAGTAATGCACATTCATATGAATCGGTCATTTGAGCTAAGAGCAAATTGTACTATTTTCCTTGATATTCTTTCCGCTGAGACATTTATGAGAGAGTATGTTTTGAGATTGGGGATGATTTTCACTTGAAAGAGTAGCATAATCTACGAGGTTATGAGAGGTAGTAGTAAAAGAGACTAGAGATAGAGGAAAGTATGCAGAGTTTTAGTAATCCTAGAAAGGGAGATAGTGTTTTGAAAAGCTATACTACTATATTCTGGAACCTAGTACATTAGTAATGAGGATTTTTACCTTATGGGTAGACTATGAAGTAATGAGTTGTGAAAACTCATGATAGGAGGTAAACTGAGAGGTGCAACTCAAGATGAATTAGAGTATACTTTCACTATAGAGGGGTTATGATGAAGTATCATTGTATTCATAACGACCAAGTGTAAGTGGTGAATAGAATAGAAAGAGTTAATAGATCTAATCTAGGATTATGATTTGTTTTAGAGGGTCATGAAGTTCATAAGGTTATAGAACTAATAAAGTAATAAGGTATAACCTAGCAGACAAAATCGTGTTCATATTTGGGTGTAGTAGTGAATATTAATCTTGAATTTGAGATGGTGTGATGATTAAAAAAATGCCAACAAGAGGGAGATTATTTTAGTCTTAAGATTTGATGTGGACGGCTTGAGGAAATTGATATGTAAGTTGCAATGAGTATGAGTGGTACAACTGAAAGACCTTAACCTTTAGATAGGAGTAATGAAGTGTGACTTAGTCAAACGACTAACAAAAACATCAAGACGTTTAACGAGATGGTATGGTACTGGGTTAAGGTTACCATTTGAGTTATGATTTTTCATGTGTGACTAAATAGAATAATTGATTTGTTTATGTTGGTGGAATATTTACATAGATATAAAGTGCTTGGTTTAGACATACGATGGAGATGATAATATGAGAAAGCAAGGCAAGTGGTGATTACAAGATATTAATGAGTTCCAAAGTAATTGAGATGATAAGGTTTTACAGTGATAAATAGTTAAATGAGATCCCTTAGTTTGTTCCAAATGAGGATAGTAAGAGTCCATGGAGTTGTTCGACTGCTAAGCTTGAATGTGGTAGCAAAGGGTAATAGTTTTACATCATATTCCTTATATAGAAGTATAGAATATGAACACAAGGATTTGGTTTAAGCTTAAATATAGTATGAGTATACAATTAGACACAAACCTTAGTAAGAGTAACCCATGCCATACCAAGTCCACCCATCATTCGACGATGAATTATCCCAAGGGGAAGATAATGTAATACTTCAATAAAATTGAGCTAAGACTCTAACCGTTCTTCGTAGTGAGTGAAATTTTACCTATGAATGAAGAATTTATTAATTATTAAGGTCACATGAAAATATGTAGCATCTTGAGCCATAAAAAGAACTAAATTTGAAAAAAAAAACTGAAATTTTGAGATTCAAACTAAATATGAGTTTCGAGTCAACTTCAAATGACAATAGCTCCTAGAACATGATTATTTAGGTGTGCTACAAGATACCTTAGTAAATATGTTTGAGTTTTCATTCCAACGACACAGAGTTCTGTAAGTTTGAAGTTCGGATGAGTGAGATACGACCTATTAAAGTTAAGTTGTCCAGTTAAAGAAAGTTAGCCGAAAATAGTGAGGGGTCTTTTTGTCTTTTCTTTACCAACCAATTTTATTCGCTTGAAGTAATATTTTAGGGGTATAATGCAATTAGGATCAATTTTATAATCATACTATACACTAAGGGTTTTAGTTGATAGTTGAAGAAAAGAAAAGAGGAGAAACATAGGGGAGGATCAAGCGTTAGTCTATATTCATGCGTGATGTCGTGGATTTTCACCATGGGTTAGATACCTAAGACGTATGTAAGATTTCATAGTTTTGGGTTGTTAACCCACATGCAAACCATGTTATTTTTAAGTAAATTTCATTATTAAAGTTGAATGCTTAGAAATCTTATTGAGTTCTTCATAGGTGGTCTCGAAGTTCCTTGTAAATCTTATTGTGTTTGGGTTTTAACGATTTCTTGAGATGAAATTGAGTAATTTGAGGTTTTTTTAAGTATATTATAGTATAACTTTGTTAAGTAATCGAATCCAAGTGATTGGGGAAGAAATCTCTTATTATAGGCTCGTTAGGGTTAGAAAACGAGCAAGAAATTTGGCAGATTTTCTGTGTTGGGTCCTTGCGTGATGCGCCTACCAAAGTGACCCAAACCCCCCTCGGTAAGTTAGGGTCTTGTTCCCCTGGTTCGCCTTGCCCATCTAGTTAGCCTCCGGTTGCTCCGTTTGAGTTCGTTGAGAGTGCACCTTTACTCCTTTTCGATTATAACTAACTTAAGCTACTCTAAACACCTAAATCATTCCTAACATGATCATAACCTTGAATTCATAAATCAAATTTAAGTAGAGTTAAAATTTAAGTTTTGAGAATTCTTTCCAACATTCAAAAATGTCATTTTTGAACCTTTTGTGGAGTCTTCAACAAATATTAGTTGTTTCAAGACTCGAGCAAGTAAGCATGAGAGTGAGGAGAATGTATTCATGATTCTAAACTATTAAATACATCTTTTATATCATTAACCATTACTGTTGAATTCATAATTAGTACTTAAGAGAGATGTAAGAGTATATTTCTGTCACATCCCAAGACCACACTCTACAAGTAAGGGCACAATCTTGGATTAAGACTGGCGTACGCGACGTCGGAGGTCTTATACATGCCCTTTTATATAATTTATTGCATATACATAGTGAAAAGGAATGAAAAATTAAAACTTTTAACAAAATATAACATAGTCTTTTAAATTTCTATAATATAAAAGTAGTAGGAAATACTAAGTCTCAATCTACTCATCTTAAGACACGAGAATACTTGGGACACGGACCTAACAACCATGAATGTATGAATAATTAGTCTATTACAGTTTCTCTTGAACTATCTTCTAAGTCTAAGTCTTCACTTGATCTATCTTCTAAGTCCAAGTCTTCACTTCTCAAATCTCCTTACCTACAAAGAACTATATAGATATATAAAAGAATGGATCTAGTACAACCACATGTACTTAGTATGGCTTAATACATAAAAATCATGATAATGGACATTTATTGGAAATATCCATCTTTTCTTTTTAGAAGTAATATTTTAATCATAAGAACAACATTTAACAACTCAAGAACACAGAAGGAAAAAATTATCCCAATTAGCACATTTTTGGAATCACTTTACAATGAACTCACTTCACTATACAGTGACTAAATTCACTGTTATAGTGAATTGCTTAAACTTCACCTTAGACACCTTTTAGCATGTAATCTTCCCACTTAAAGCTATCCTAAGACTCTCTTAAGCAAAACAAAGAGAGAACGCCCATACACCCTCTCTAGGCATGGCCTAAATGATCCTCAAGACTACTTATAATGAGTCACATACACACTTCAAGATATCAAACATATCGACATATAAATAATATGACATTCTCCTTTTAAAGTCTATCCAAAGACCTAATTAAGAAAATCAATAAGATAACGTCCATAGACATATTTAAGATTAGCTAAATAGTCCTTAAGACTACCTAAGGCTTAGATCATATCAACAAAATCAACTAACTTCCCTAAATAGAGTAATCCTTAAGATTTTCACAGGTAAGACATGAAGAGATCATCCCTTATTCCCTCTTCACACATTAGGTAAGGAAGGCTTACGTCATTTTTATATTAGGTACTCATTCTTTAACATAATTCATAACATAAATCATTAGTTCATTAGTTCATTGAGAGACTCATAAATCACATAAGGACATTCAAGTAATGGTCTAGGACAATACCAAGGAACTCCACATAGCACCTTAAAAGTCTATTGTGCAATGTCTATATAGCGTCCCATATCACCACCTAATCTCCATAAACTTCCCTAATGCTAATAGGTATTCCCTATAATAAGAATAGTCAATAACCAAGATATACCATGATAGCAAGAAACGGAGTCTGGAGTTCTATCCTAATCCAATGAGGTTTTTCTACTTACCAATAGTAGAACATAGAAACATCTCATGTAGGCACATGGTTAAGGAATATGAAGGGCCTCTTTGGATTGTAGTATCACACTTTAACTCTAACTACTTCCCTTACCATGCTCTCTCGGTGCTAGTCTTCTTTCTCATTGAGTAATTAACACATTAGGTTCACACAAAAAGTTTCATAAGAAGTTCATAACCTAATCATATTACCCTACCAAGTAAACGTCCACTAGGGCTACCGCACAATGATGACAAGAAGCTCATGATGACTTTCCTAAGGATTAATATGATGATGATCCATACAATTTACAATACATCCAACATTCCTTTACTTTGAAGGATACCATTATGGCTTACAACTTCAAGAATCTTAACCTTACCATTTAGTCAAGGTTTTCACATAAAAGACTCTCTTAAGTTCATTTAAAGTCAAATATCATTAATACATTCAATTAAGAGTAATAACACCCTAAATAAATAAATCACATATTCGTAATCATATATACATCAAGCAAGGGACACATCTTAACCAAGACAAGATACGATATACTTCACTTTTAACTCATAATGAAAGCCATTCTAGAATCACATAGGAAACAACCTAACATCTTCAAGTCAAACAATAAACTTTCATAACATCATCAATATACTCCACATAGACACATATAGCCATGTAGGAATAACCAAGACTCAACCCTAACACTATACTGATAATGTCGTAGTCATAGTCTAACATGATCACCTAAGACAACATGAATAGAAGAATACACATATGACATCACATGTAGATAGATATTTTCATGCTTCACATAATCAATGTAAAAAATTAGTCATATTACTTCAAGTAGTTTCCAATAAGGCCAAGTTCATCGTATTGCATAAAGTAACGCCGACAAGGCCACATCAATCGCAAGTAAAACACATAACACCGCCACCATAAGTAAACCATACCAATAAAAATAGAATTCAAGTATAAATAAACATCAAAATAAGTGAAATAGGTCAGAATACCCCACATCATCCTCAACACTTCAATTCAAAGTCAACTTACTCAATTCGATAATACAAGACCCTTACCTAAGGCCATAACGAACAATTCAACATAAAAACTACAATAATCAATAAAATAGGTCAATTCAATGTTAATTAATAGATATAACACAACCTAGATATAAATTTACTACAATTATTACATCATTAGAAAGACCATAAGAAACTAAATAAGAAAAAAACAATATTAGCTTAATATAAAGTAACCCACATCTTAGTCAAAAACTAGGGTTCATCCAATTCATGGGTTCATAGGTAATTTAAATTGAAATCATCAATAAAATAAATGAGATCATAATTCATTGTTTAGAAATAATTTATGCAAGAACCCTTTGTAGAATCAGGAAATTGGACATTGCAACTTTAGAAACCATAGAAAACATCTTGAGGATTGGGCTCCTTGATTAAAAGAGTTTCAAGGATAAAAATTCATACCTAAAGGATGATAATTCTTTACTTTGATGATTAATTTCCACTAAAAACTCCACACCAAGATGTTCCTTGAATTTGGACTTCGGTGGAGTCTTTGGAATTTCTTAAGAGATTTTGGGGTAGTAATTTAGAGGAATGAAATCTTTTATGTGATAAAAACTTAATTAGTTATTGAAAATACCCAATATACCCTTAATAAACCGCCAATACATCCATTTAGAAGTGGGGAAAATATAAAAATTCACCCCTAGCTTGGAAGTGAAACTGCACGCAGAGACATGACCATCGATGGTGGACAGTCGACGAACCTTTTGTCCACAAACGGACCGTCCTGTCCATCCGTTTGTTGGATCAGAGACTTGTCAAGGTACTCATTCCTCCCAATACTAAGTATCCACCAAATCCACCCATCAACGAGGCGTCGATTGTCCCACGAGTCATCGATGCCTCCGTCTTTGGGACTGCCTGGGACAGTCTTGACGTTGAGTTTGTGTCCTTTCTCAAGGACACTTAAATGGTCCTTGGGGATAATTTACTAGATGTTTCCAACCCAAATAGGATAATTTAACACCTCTCACATGAATTTCATCCAAAATATACACGTAAAACTTGATTAAACACGCCAAGATACACAAGGTCATCTCAAGGCATATCTTTCGAACGTCATGGACATTCTTGGTAGTTTGACCTCAAAACATCACGAAACTTGACACATGCCTATAAATGATATAAAATTTCATATAATTACCTTAAAACCTCATTAATCACACTATATCACATAAAACCACATAATAGGTACATAGGTGACTTAGTCGTCGAACGTCTTGGTCGTCCCTTTACATTTGACATAAAATGCACCTAATACATTAGATACTAAATCTATACCATATGTTATACATATTAAGGACCTTATACCATAAATACCAACATGTTAGTCTCTAGTTAGCCTATATATCATTTTTGAGGTCTTACAATTTCAAGAAACCTTCGAAATTCAATTAGGAATTCATTATGATAAACTATTGATTTGACAAATTGAAGTAGGTAAGTATGTGAATGATAAGTGTAATAAAATACAATAATTGCTCCTCTATCTTAAGTTAGGTCCTATTTTGTTGGCAAGTTTAAGACGGTCCTTGGCAACATGAGTTAAAGTTGTGTATCATCACTATATCTCTTAAGTGATGGTTTATGGTTATAAAAATATCCACATAAATTATATTACGTTATTATATAAGTAAATTTGAGTTTGGTATTGCATTTTTTATTTAACGAATTAAGTTTCTTTTAATGTTTTATAAAGCTTCTACATATTTCGTGCATATTCTTGCTTTATATTAGTTTGAGTATCTAGAGTTGAGTACCCAGAGTCGAATATTATATTTTTGAGTTGAGTATCTAATCTTTGACTGAAGTATCTAATCTCTTTATTAATTATTTTTTCCCTTAGTTCTTCTCAGTACACTAAGTTTGAGTAGTTTTGAGTATCCTTGAGTATTTATTGAGTTGCGTAAATTTTTTAATAGAGGTAAGTCTGATTCAATTTGTATAAGTTGAATCTTATGTTTATGCTTTATATTTCAACTTACATGCTCGTACATGCCAGGTATTGGGCCATTTGGCCTGCATCTTTTGATCCTGTAGACACAAGTGTTGAGAATCATCAACAACATTTTCGTTGATACATCTGAAAGTCAAAGTTAGATATGGTGAGCCTATTTTCTTCCAGAGGATTTTATTTACTTTTAGGTTTAGTAAAGATGTCTTGGTCTTATCCTGGATTCCATCCTTGTATGTTAGAGGCTTCATAGATAGTCAATATAGTTGAGGAGTAAGTATTATTTATTTGTTTTATTAAATATTTTAAATACTTAAGTTTGCTATTATATAAAGAGTTTAATACATTATTTTATTGAATGTTTTTCATTTTAGTTAAATATTTGTATTTCAATTCATGAATTCTGTTGCGTGTTTAAGCTTTTGTATTCTTAAGTTAGTCTTTCGCTTGTAATCAGCAAGAATGAGAGTTTTCTTGTGGAACAACAATGGTCTTTGAATGTCGGCCATGTCCACTATTTAGACTTGAGTCGTGACAAAAATACAGGCATATCCTTACAATTGTAAAATATTGAAGAGGTATGACATGATGTTTTCCCAAGAGCCAATTTTCATAGATTGGCTGCAAACCTTGACCTACAATCTAGGTCCAACAACGGGCTGTACTGGTCGAGCGTGGGTAATATTTGAGATATTCGACATTTGGACCTTACAAAAAGAACCCCACAGTTTGTGGGTGGTTTTGTCTATACTAGCACAATTTTTCATAAAATCAAAGATTTTCTTCATTTTGAGGTCGACAGTGTTACAAGAGTATTTGATCATTATATATATATTATTGACTTAGCATTTCATTTGTAAAGCTTTTAAATAATTTTTTCTCAATTTATGTATTACATTTAGTTAAGTATCTTGCTTAGGCCTCGTGAATTCATTTTTATATTCCTCAGCTCAATTAAATATCTATATCATTCGACCTACATCATTTTATGATGCAGACACTGGTGTTCAAAATCATTACCATCAGCATCATTGAGATCACTTTGCACTTCTTGCTAGCTTTGGTCAGTTTTTCTTGCATTTAGGAGGACTCCACTTTTGTCTTTCTGTCTAGAAGGTTTGAGGTGTCATGGTTTCTATAATATTTATGTTGATCTATATTGGTTTAATTTTTTCTTTTCTTTTAGTTTTTACTTTGAACTATTTTGGCAATCTATTGTTGTTTTCCGAGTATTCTAGAGATATTTGAGTATATATTTTGAGCTTGTTATGTTTCGAAATGTTTTGGAACTTTTAAATTTAAACTTTGTTTTAAAGCTTAAATCTGGATGATTTCATCTTCCACCAGATAGTTAGATATGACACTGATTTTCTTGGATATGAACAATGATTTTGAGTGTCGGCCCCTTCTAGGTTGTACGCTCACGACGAAACTGCTTTTCGAAACAATTTATCACCATTTAACTTTCTATAGGTATATACTATCAATCTGCTTATTTTATGAGGTAGGATAGGGTATTTGAAATCTTTCTGTAGGGTGGATACGTTATAAATATGAATTTTATCTAAAAAGGTAAAAAATAGATATCGTTTTATTCAAATGGGTATATATGGTAAATGACTAAAAAATTAACTTAGTTATTTATTTTGACTTCTAATATTTATCCAAAAGAATAACAATGTAATGTAGCATTTAAGTTTTGTCCTTCAATATTTTTCTAGAAGTCGGTCAACTTTTTCTAGTAACTCAATAGTCATTTTGGCTTGAATATCATCCCTATATATATATTATTAATATATATATATAATATGTGTGTATATATAACACACACACCACACATATATATATAGATATATATCTATATATATATATGATATATCTTCTATATATCAATATATACATATAATATATATATATATATATAAAATATGACAGTACAATCGACAGAAACTATCAAAACTAGAAAACGATTTTTGTTCAAAGGAAGGGACAAACATGGATGTCAAAAGTTCATTTTCTAAAATAAGAATAATCTCTCATATAACGAGGATAATTAATCTTCAATGGGTGATAATGATCGAAATTCAATGATTGTCAATTTAGCCCATTTTTTATGTATGACTGTTTCTAAACTCAGGTATTATCTTTTATCTAAGGACCCTTTATTTGTTAACACATATCAAGCAAGATCCCTTAATTTCCCATTTTATCTTTTTCTTGTAGATCTCAAAACATAATATCATTATTATATTCACCGTTGTAATAGACTTATCAATTTGACCCCTAAGTTTCTATTCCTCCAGGGAGAGTGTTTTTAGTTGGTTTGTGTAATGGATTCATTTACTTTGAGAATGGTCTAACACATATCGAGAAATATTATGTTTATAGTAGTAATACTCTTTTGGGTGAACATTTCGAACTCGATTTACCTGAAAGAGAGATAAGCTTTTGTATGGTTGTCTATGGATTTTGCTTTACCAAAATCCAAAAGCAACATGACAAACACTTTTCTCCCATTGGGGAAATTTAAGTTTGAAATACACACCCAAAAATTGATTACTAATGTTAATTTAATGTTTTTTTGTATGTGTGGATCCATTCATGATGCAAATGAATCCATTACATGAACCGACTTTAAACACACTCCCCCTTATTGGGTAATGAAACTTACGGGTCAATTGAAGGGTTCTTTTAAAGTGTTGATAATAATAAAAATCATACTCGGTATTTAATTTTTGAAGTAAAGGTTTGGAGTGTTATTTTGAAGGATAAATGACAGGGAAATTAAGGGATCTTGTTTGATACATGTTAACAAACAAAGGGTCCTGAGATAAAATATTGTATTTGACCTTACAATCAGTCCGACATAGAAAATGTTTCTTAATCCTCGTCATCTTGGAAGATTAATAATCTTCTTCACCTGATTATAGGTCATGTCTTGTCGATGAATTACCCTTTTTGATGCTATCAACCATGATAGACGATCTTGTTAATCTCATATTTTGTGTTTATTCCTATAGCATTCCGGAAAATCATACGTCTAAGGAAGATCAAGTATGACCTTAGAATAGACTATTAGGGGTACATAGGCACCCAAATGCCCAATATTGAGAAATATTGAGCATAGAGTAGAAAAATTGGCTAAGGGATATTACCCAATTTTCTATATATGAATGAGAAATATACGTTATGGGTTGTCATACCCTAATCCAAGATTTATGTCTGCAGTAAAGACCCTAAGCGAAAAGAAAATTTGTTATGAATAGCTTCACAAAAATTACTAGGCATCCATGTGTCACGCCTAGTACCATTCCACATGACCATTTAAAATGATTATGTAAATTAAGCAGTGCCCATGGACATAGTGATGGTCCTTGACACAACAAGTAAACGTTCTCAAATGAACCATAAATAATAGTTAGTTAGGAAAGTACAACCAACCCACGTGCAAGCACATGTGAAATACATGTGAAGAAGCAAAAAAAGGAGGGGACCACCAGTTAGGGTAGTTAAGGGGACAAAAATGTGCATAAGGGTCCACTCCATGTGGGGACTAACTTCCTAACAAATTTTAAACTCTTACCTACTTCCCCAAATGGCTAACTAACAAAGGACATAGCGAAAAGGACCCACTAGTGCACCCGACAACTTAGGACCAAAACCGGGTTGACACTAACCAAGTACTAGTTAAAGAGACAACCTAGTACCTAACCTCGGATGGTCAAAAAGGTTAGTTATGGTCCTATCAACTAAGAGGTACTTTAGTTATTTCCCTAGGTTACCTAATTAATTTATTCAGAAAATTAATTAATTAATTTAAAAGGGATAAAACCAAAACTACAAAGGAATTTTCGGATTTTGGTTAAGACAAGAAAGGGACAACCTAGTACCTAACCTAGGATGGTCCAAAGAGTTAGTTAAGGTCCTAACAACTTAGGGATATTTTAGTAAGTCCCTTAGTACAATTAATTAATTAATTTAGCATCTTAATTAATTTCATTTAAAGGGTCAAAACCGAAATCACAAAGAAGTTTTATGATTTTGGTTGAGATAATAAAAAATACAACCTAGTAATTAACCTAGGATGGTCCAAAGGATCAGTTGATTATAACGACTTAAGGGTACTTTAGTAATTACCCTAGGTTAATTAATTAGTTAAATTATTAATTTAATTAATTAAATTAAAGGGGTCAAACCGAAATTCTTATGCTAACCTAGTATATTGCAAGAAACATCCAAGTACTTAACCTAGGATGGTTCTAAAGGGTTGATTATGATTCCAATGACTAAGGGGTACTTAAGTACTTACCCTAGGTCCCTAAATTATTTTAATTAAGGATTTAATTAATTAATATAAATTAAAAATGTTGACCTAAACAATAGTCAACACCAAAATTTTAGATTTTAGGTCAAGTCAACATTCTCCAATGTTTAGTCAACTTACGAGGGATTTTTTTTGTAATTAGTTGATTTATTTATTTAATAACGTATTAAACCCTAACTTGAATAAATAAAAGTCATTTTATAAATCTAAAAACCACGTTCAAACTCAAACAAATACACGAATTAAACCAGAAAAAAAGTGTGAGGGAAACAGTCAACAAAACGCAAGAAAAAAAAAGATTCTTAGATTTCTTCAAGGTTCATTCAAGGTGGTCTTCGTAGATTAAGTTCTACTGAAGGTATGGGTGTTTCTTGTGGACTTCTTTCTCCAAGAGAACTTTCTTTCCAACGATTCAAATATCTTAAAAACTAGGGTTGTTCTCGTGTTCTCGTCGAACTCCTTTGTTCCTAGTATCCTTTTTTATTCCCTGTTGAATAGGTTAGATATCATTTTGTTGGTATGTGGTGATGGCTGATATTATGTGTAATGTTCTTGAATTCTTAAAGTTGATTAACCTATGAAGTTGTGATCGTATAAAGTTAAGTGCTTAAAACGTGAATCATGAATCGACGATGTGTTAGTTACATTCGTAATTGTTGTAGGTGTTGATGTGTTTGTCCGAATGTTGCATTGCTGTAACAATGACGTTATAAAGGTGTTAAATTCATCAAATATTATTATGATGATTTTCAATATGTCATAAAACTTTACCCTAAAGTCATGAACCAAGATTGGTTAAGAGAATAATACTATGCTAAGATGTGTCCGGAACTTTTATGTATGAAGATGATTACGGTTTGTTGTGCATACCTACTGTAAATGTTACTTGTTGATGATGTTGTGTTCATTAAATGATAAAATTATGATGTCCATTATGTTTAAAAATGCTATGCCTAAATATATGTTATAAGGTTGGCTAAAAAGATCTCCACGAAATCATAATTTGAGTGATTGTTTGGCTTATGCCAATAAAATGGCTAACAATGCATTGTCCAAAAGGGATGCTTCCAAATGGCTATAATATTATGTTAAATAATAAAAATATTGTCTAATGAATAATATACATATCCAACCAAGCATGAAAGAACGTAAAATTTGGCCTATGAAAACAAATAAGGTTATGTAATCTATACCCTATTATTTATGCCAATACAAATCGTATGCCAATAAAATGGTTAATGATGAATTGTATAAAAGTTATACATGTAAATTTCTATAATGTTATTCTAAATAATTAAAATATTAACTAATGGTTCATACATATTAAATTTAAATGTGAACATACGTAAAACTAACACATGCCAACAAAAATGGTTATGTAGTTTAATATTTAAAGGTTGAGGCCAATACTAATCATATGTTAATCTTGTGTAATTAGAATATCAAATGATAATATAAGCAAGTGTAAACTAAATTATCTAGGGAATGCCACTCATTAGGACAAGTCCCAACATCCTCTAAAAGAATGACACATGAACACATGAAACTCATTGATGAAGTGTTCATCGAACATAAAAAGTGATACGAAGCTACTACACAAAAGTAAGTAAGTAACGTTAGTTAGAACATAATTAAAGGGGTCTAAATTAATTAAGTGACCAGAATGGGCTGTTAAAGGAAGAGAGACAACTCCTACTTACACCAAAGAATTTTTTTTAAAAGAATACTCACGAATGAAGATTTTAGAATGTGTGAAACTAGTCTCATTAACACCTAAGGATGATATGTAAGGACAATTAAGTTTCATCAATGTACATTAAGGATGATATGAAAGAATAATTCACATTTCATCAATGTAAAGTAAGGATGACAATTCATAAAAAGAATACCTAGATCTAAATCTAGAAGCAAGCCTCCACAATGCTTGAGTCAACACTAAAAGATGATGAAATGAACATTCAAGTAAAATGGGATGAGTAACTAAGATACATGTAGTTAAATGATGAAACCCTAAAAGGGTTAAGTAATAGTGTGAAACACACTAAATGGCCAAGTGCATTGGCATATGATGAAATGAGCATTCATGTCAAACGGATGAGTAATTATGAAAAGCAAATGTCCCTAATGCTAATGAATGTGGTGACAATATGATAAGAGGCTTATGTGAAAGATGATAGCAATCTCAAATAAGCCTAAGTAAATGTTACCAAAACGTACTCACCTATGAGAGTGTAAAGCTAAAGAAGATACCAGTCTCGATGAACACTCTAATGAAAGTATTGAAGTTAATGCACACTTAATACTAATGATGAGATGAGAAATCATCTAATGAGCTATGATTCCGTCATACTAGAAGCCATCTTCCATGATGTATGAGTTGAATGAAATGAAACTTTATACTAAGCACCGATAGGCAAGCGATAAGCGTTGATGCCTTCTTTCGGGAAAGGCGGAGGTTCACGTAACTCTCATGAGATGAGACTGTCTGGCATGAAGGGCATGGGTCTCCTTATATCTCGTTGTCTTTGAATATATACTGCCAATATAAGGATCTAGCAGGGTTCGACTCCCTCTATACGCTAGTATGTTTTGATCACTTTGGCCGGTGATTCCACCTCTTTTAAGTGTGGGGCAGACATTGGATTTCATGAATCTCATATGATCTATGTTGGTTAAGGTTAAAGTTCCCAAAGAAAGAATGAGGCTAGCCACAAAATATGAAAGATAATGAAATGAACGATATCGAAAGTGTTTGTGCAAGACAATCATGAGGTGAAATCAGATTCATGTAATGACTTTAGGTCATTCTTGGTCATTGCACTTCATGATCCTGATTAGAGTCTAAAACTTCATCTTAGGTATAGCTATTGTTTACATCATCCTACGAATGAATGAAATTAATAATGTGAAGTACGAATAAACGAATGAAGCAGAATCTGTGTTTGCTAAAGAATGCCCTCAGCTTGAGGTCCCATATGTCGGGCCCTCACTTGAGATATCCTATGCTTCATCAACAATTCCAAAGTCTCGTGTATATGAAATTAATTTTATATAAAACATGAAAGTAATGGAATCAATGGCATGATTAATAGAGAATTGCTTATGAAAGTTAATCAATATATAATGTTAAGAATGACTCACTATAGGGTAGAGAAATCATTCCTTAGTCCTTGGATTACTTACATATATTCATTGTGGGTATGGGACTACAACGAATCACTGCACTTGTATGTAAAACATAGGACCAAAAGAATTATTGAACTACACAAGAAGAAGAAAAGAAGACTGAAAAATAATTTAAGTGTACAAAGAGGAGCTCTCGTCTTAAGATGATCAAAAATCTCAAATCTTCGCCCGAGTTGTTCTAATATAATGTTGATGATACTAATGTTTTGTAGTCATACAGAAAATGAATTGTGTGCTTTGAATGCATTAAAAACATCATATTCATACCATAATAAATATCTAATGATTTAGGAAAGTCCAGTCACTAGGCTTTCCAGAAATAGCATCTTGTTTAGGAAAAACTTTCTTTGATCATGCATAGCTTTATGTGTTTGTGTGCATACGCCCATACTTATTACAAGTGGTGTACTAACCCCTTACTATTTTCTTTTTTTATAGATGCAAGTTAGAGGAAAGGTTGACGACACATGCAGCGGTTTGGACTTTAGCGTTTCTCAAACAATTTGGTAGGTCCACTTGATTTCGAGGATGCAACATTCCTTCTTTCCTCTCATTTGGCAAATGAGTGATTCTATAAATTCATTCGTTATGGGTATTGTTGGACCATCAAGGACAACTCACCACAGGTCAGAATTTTCTTCTATTAAGTGATCCATCATGATGTTTATCCATCATCTATGACAATTTCCATTGAGCAGTGATGGTCGATCTTGGTAAGCTTATTT
Source organism: Solanum habrochaites (assembly GCA_027704765.1). Classification (NCBI taxonomy): domain Eukaryota; kingdom Viridiplantae; phylum Streptophyta; class Magnoliopsida; order Solanales; family Solanaceae; genus Solanum; species Solanum habrochaites. The sequence continues at coordinate 46,415,778 of JAKWJA010002500.1, forward strand.
ATGTGGTTTAGGTGGTGCAGCAATTGGTTTTTTTTCAAGATATAAGTCGTTGGACAAAAATACCTGCTCTAAGACTAATAGAAGAAATTGTTCCCTATATTCAAAACCAAGTTCTTATGAGTTTGGTGAAATAAGAATTTTTTCACATCGGAGTTTACCCCTTAGTCGTAATCGGCGTCATCGTCCTTTTCAAAGACTACGACTGGCCTCTTAGTCTCATGTCATTACACTCATAGGTTGAAATTGCATAAAATTTACAACATTTATTTACATCTACTTGACGGTTTACATAGACCTCCACATACACATAATATAGTCGTATCGAGTATACATAGACCCTTCACATAGAAAGATTACATAGCCTTCTACTTTTATTGCACATTATTATATGGAAAAGACCATAGTACTATATGTTCTCATCTCATACCATCTATACGGAATATATCAAATTTTGGCATAGCCCTTACATCAATACAAGACCACATATAAGTCATACAAAAGTATAGTACTCAATTGAAAGGAAAAATGTTAAAGTGTTTAAACTAGATTGTGGCATTGCCCTCGGAAGTTGAGGACCTATCCTACTTGAAGGAAATAAAGAATCCAAGCCTTCAACAATGTCACCTTTTAAACTCTTCAATGACTCAACCCTAAAATATTAGGGAAAAGGGAAGAAAATGGGGTTAGTACTCCTCATGTACTAAGTATGAGACCATATGCACAAATAATGTCAAAACATGCTAAAAAGGGAATTTAATCAAAACATGCCATTTTACGAGTCTAAAAGTCTCATGCATAGCTAAGCAAGTCATACCAACAAACGAAACATGCTTACTACTCAAACAAGGATTATGTACCCCAACATACTTGAACCAATGATAACTACAACCCTACCATCAAGGCTTAATATTACAAATATATTAAGAGTTAATCACATCGTATTAAACAACACAACTACTCATGACTCCCTATCAAGTCAACAAGTGCAATTACCAAACAAAGACCCATAGCCTTACTCAATCAAGTGACCTCAATAAGAAACCATAACTAATGTCCAACTTCACATAGTATAACATTTCTATATACATTTAACCTTATCTTAACAATATAACCTTACACATATTCATAAGTGTACTAATGAACATATAGTATCAACAATGTGCATGTTCATCATGTACATATCATATATCATTATAACATAAAAATATATATAAGAACATCCTCTTAAGGCTCCCCTCATGGCTACCTAGTGCAATGCTTAGGTAGAGTCTCATACCCCTACCTAGACTAAGCTAGACCCCTTAGGTTATTCTGGTTAGAATTAAAGTCCTTTAATTCATTTTACCTTTTTGGGAAAATATTTCCCTAACCGACATATACCGCATGATCTACTGTGGAATTTTGTGTCATAAAACAGTACACCGAAAGAAGGTGGACTACTTGCCAAGGTAGTACCAAAAAAAGAAACATACAACTACGTGGATCCACGAGCTAGTATTCCTATGGGCTAGCATAGTTCAAGAACTATGAGATATAGTTGAACACTCTTTAGGCACCATGCATTATAGTCTCCAATCTCAAGAGTAATTTAGTGGTCCTACCTCCCTTATGTAGGAAGGGACACTCCTCAATCTAGTTCTGTCGGTGCTAAGCTAGAGTCCCTTTTTGAAATGTCTTTAATCTTTAATTATCAATCATACATTAATTTATGTCATAGGGTCTACAAAGTGTATAATCATCATCATCAATAGATCATCAAGAATTGTATGACTGTAAGTACTTTCATCACAATTCATAAAGGTGAGGTTGACATATTGCAAACCATTTTATAATAAGGCACATTGGTATACATCCGCACCCTTATAACCTTTACATCTTAACAACATCACAACAATAATTAAGACATTTCAAATCAACATCCTACCACCCTATCAATCCTAATACAATCTATAGTCCAATATAATGTCATTACTTAACTAGGATTAATCGCAATTGGAAGTAAAGATAGAGATTCTAAGATTTACCAAGTCTTCCTCATAAATCATCATAAAGGTCTTACCATAAACCCATAACTCAACCCAATAAGGGGAGTAACATCATCACACAATGATAACCAATAAGATAACAAGGTCAATTGCATCTCTATAACACAATTCAACATTAGATCATAGCTTAAGACAAAACATATAGACCAATTTCACAATATACTTCATAACCTAAATCATATCTCAAGAATTAGGATTATAAGCCTATAATTCATCTTAATTTATTCATAGAAACACTATAGGATAGTAATCTAAACAACAACCAAGCCAATTAAATGATCACAATGCAACATAGGTAAAGATCACATACTAGGGTTAGGGGTTAAAGATCACATTCTCTAATTTGAATCAAACTATGACAATTAACCCTAATTAAGTTCAATTACATGTTATTTTATCCATTATACCCTAAATAAACAATAAAAAACTTAGTTCACAACATCAATTTCGTAATTGGATGAAACACATAAGAAATCTCAACTTTTGAAATCAATTTTGAAGGAACACTTTGAGGAAAGAGTCTCAAACGTGAATTCGATCCCATAACATAATTTTTTATGAAGAATTGATGGTGAATTCTTCCATTCTACAGCCCCCAAAACCTTCTCCTTGCTCATCTTGAATGGATAGATCAAGTATAAAGAGAAAGAAAAGAGAAGGAAGAGAGTTTGTGTTTTAGAATTCCCATTAGTTTAATTGAGGTTGGGGCTTTTATATGGGTATTAAGTTAGTTAATTATTATCCCCTTAATACCTAACTAACCCCGCAACCACTCATTTAATTAATTCAATTAATATAAAAACATGCAGGAAACTCACCCTTCACAGACGAAACCCCATCGACGTGCCGTCTATGAACCTACGGACCCTCACCCCTCCGTCATGCACTCCGTCGAAGAGTTCAGAGACTGCGCATATGTGGACCTTCCTTAACTTGTCTAAGTATGGTACAATGGTGGCATCAATACCCTTTTGGTCCACACATGGTCCGTCTCCCGCACTGTCGATACACATTGCCAAGCAGTGTTGCCTCAAACACAAGGGTCCTCTACAAGGTCCCTTGGTTGGTCCATGGCGAATCGTACCTGGACGTTTCGACTAGGAAACCACTTGAATATCTATTAACTACCTTTTCACAAATTTTCATACATTTCCGACTCCTTAGAGCTAGTCAAATAGGCTAAGGCACGCTAGTACCTCTTTGAACCAACTTCAAGACGTCATGGACGTCCTTGATAGTTTTGGTTCTTAAATCCTAAATATCCTATATTAATTAAAATTGACTTCCAAAAGTACTTAAATCTCATTATATCCATGTTAGGATTTACTGCAAATATTGAATTTTCAAAGTGTTACGTTATCCCCCCTAGGAACATTCGTTCCCGAATGACAGTAAAATTCTTTTGAAATAAGGAATAGACTCAAAACTAGCAACCCAATCAATCAAATAAACTTAAATCATGTTATTTCAACAAGGAAATTCTCAAACATCAATTACCATACACAAGACTCAAAACACTTCATCATGAGGAAATTTCCTTCCCACCACACACATGAGCTCAACATACATTACATGAGTCAATTTGCAAAAAGTTCAACTTATCAATATGCTACATATAATTTCATAAAGAATCACCAAATGAAAATTCACAACATAAGTCAACACAAACCAAATGCAAATTTTCAAGTTTAAGGTAATATTTCTATAACTTCACAGTAATACAACTTTAAAATGCACATTTTTGAAAAATATCACCAAAAATCATGAAACTTCAATTTCTAGTCATAATTATTTAACAATCAAGAATGACTAACCTCAATTTATAAAATTTTAGGGTAACGGGATTTCATGTTGACCTCGGCCTCCCATGTTGCACCCTCAACTAGGTGATTTTTCCATAACACCTTTATTAAAACCCCCTCTTTGTTCCTTAACATCTTGACTTGCCTATCAAGAATTTTAACCGGAACCTCCTCAAGAGAGTTTATCGTTGACACCAAGACCCTCAATAGGAAAAATTTACTCGGGATCACTGATACACTTCTTCAATATAAACACATGGAAAACCGGATAAACTGAAGACAATTCACTAGGAAGTTCAAATTCATAGGCCACCTTACAAACCCTTTGCAAAATTTCATAGGGACCCGCATAATGAGGACTCAATTTCCCCTTCTTGCCAAATCTAACCACCCCTTTCATAGGTGAAATTTTCAAATACACCTTGTCACCTTTTTCAAACTCCAAACCCCTTCTTCTATGATCGGCATAAGAATTTTGCCGACTATAGGTTGTTTGCAACCAGTTCCTTATGATATGAACCTTCTCTAACGGCTTATAGATCAAATCGGGATCAATAAGCGAGGCTCACCCACTTCAAACAACTCTATAGGAGAACTACACCTCCTACCATACAAGGCTTCATAGGAAGCAATGGAGATGGATGAATGAAAACTATTATTATAAGCAAACTCCACCAAAAGAAAATGCTTATCCCAATTACCTTTATAATCAATTATGCAAGTCCTAAGCATATACTCAAGGGTTTGAATAGTGTGTTCTGCTTTACCATCCGTTTTGAGATGAAAAGTAGTACTAAACTTCACCTTAGTACCCAAACTTTTTCGGAAAGACCTCCAAAACCAAGATATGAATTATGCACCACATCAGTTATGAGGGATAACGGAATACCATGGGGACACATAATATCATCTATGAAGATCCTAGCATAATCTTTCGTTGAATAAGTAGATTTAATGGTAATAAAGCGGGCAGACTTAGTCAACCTATCCACAATCACCCCTATAGGTACTAGCGTCCATAATTTGGATCACTTGTAGTAAGACACCCAATTTTTGATGTTCATGCTTTACTGTTGACAATTAGCAATCCATATTTCCCTTTTTAAACCTTCCCACCAATAAATCTCGCGTAGGTCATGGTACATTTTTGTCGAACCTGGATGAATGCAGTAGCGAGAACCTTGGGCTTCTTCAGGGATCCGGTCACTCAATCGATCCATCAGGAACACACGATCTCCCTTGGCACCTTAAAATACCATCGCCCCTAGGGAGAATGTCTCGTTAAGTTTGCAAGGGACCGCTTCTTAGAACTCCATCAATGATTTGTCAAGGTGTTGTTTAGACTTCACCTCAACAACTAATGATGACTCGGAGTTGTGATGGACTATGGCACCACCATAAAAAAAGAACCTTCAAACCTCACCCCGAATCTAGACAACCTATGAAATTTGTCTTTATTGGCTTCATAAACATGGGCTACACTACCCATGGTAATACTACTTAGGGCATCCGCCACCACATTAGTCTTGCAGGGTGGTCAAGGACACTCATCTCATAGTCTTTCAACAACTCCAACTAACTTATTTGTCGAAGGTTCAACTCTTTTCAGGTAAACACAGATTGGAGACTTTTATGGTTGGTAAAGACATCAACATGACCCCATATAAGTAATGCCTCAATATTTTCAAATCAAACACCACGGCCACTAACAAAAGGTCATGTGTAGGATAGTTTCTCTCATGTACCTTATGTTGCCTATAGGCATAGGCTATCACCTTCCCATGTTTCATAAGCACACACCCTAAACCTTCACAAGATGCATCACAATACACAACAAACCCTTTTGTACCCTTCGGTAAGGTCAACACCGGAGCGAAAGTAAGCTTATCTTTCAATAATTGGAAGTCTTTCTCACATGCCTCCAACAACTCTAATTTATTACACTTTTGGGTCAAAGTTGTCAACAGATATGTGATGGAGGCAAAATAATCCACAAACCTCCGATAGTACCCCACTAAACCCAAGAAACTCCAATTAACATTGTGAGTCAATCGTGTAGGAAAATTTTTCACCCCCTTCATTTTCCTTTGGTCTACTTCAACTCTCTCACTAGAGATTATATGCCCACGAAATTTCATCGACCTTAACCAAAACTCACATTTACTATATTTGGCAAATAATTGATGTTCCTAAGGGTTTGCAACACTACTCTCAAATGACCCATATGATCACCCTCATTCTTCGAATATACAAAGATGTCGTCAATGAAGATAATCACAAATGTATCTAGGTAATTTCAAAACAATCTATTCATTAGGTCCATGTATGCCGCCATAGCATTAGTTTAACCAAAAGACATTACCAAAAACTCATAGTGCCCATACCAAGTCCGAAAGGCCATATTTTGTACATCCTCACCTCTCATTGTATGTTGGTGATATCCCGACCTCAAGTCTATTTTTGATAAGTAGCTCGTCCATTGGAGTTGATCAAACAAGTTGTCAATCCGAGAGAGAGGGTACTTATTCTTAATGCTGACCTTGTTAAGTTGATGGTAGTCAGTACACATTCTCAAAGACCCATCTTTCTTATTTACAAATAACACTGGAGCACCCCAAGACGAAATGCTAGGCCTTATAAAGACCTTGTTAGCAAATCCTTGAGTTGTGCCTTCAACTACTTCAATTCGGCCTGAGCCGTCCGATAAGGAGGAATTGAAATGGGAATTGTATCCGGTATCAAGTCAATGCAAAAATCAATTTCCCGTTTGCTAGGAATACAAGGAATGTCATTAGGAAGGACCTCCGAAAAATCACTCACTACGGGTACCGACTTAATGGGAGGAATTTAGAGTCTAAATCTTGAACTCTTACTTGTGATATAGACAAACCTTTGAGATCATTTTGCATGCTTTTAGACAAGAAATAATACGACCTCTAGGAATAAAAATTTCTCCCTTTCCACTCAACAACGGATTCATTTGGGAAGTTAAACCTCACAACTCTAGTCCTACAATCAGTGGAGGCAAAACATGCATGCAACCAATCCATACCCAATATAATATCAAAATCAAACATATCTAGTTCTACTAGAACAACATAAGGAACTCTATTGGGCAACATTATAGGATATTTTTTGTATACACGTTTTGCAATAACTGAATCACATACCAGAGTAGACAATATAAAAGGTTCATGCACGATGTCGAGTAAAATTTCAAACTTTATAGCTACAAGAGGTGTAACAAATGATAAAGTAACTTTATAGCTACAAGAGGTGTAACAAATGATAAAGTAGCACCGGGATCATGTAAGGAATTAGCATCAATAGAGAAGACACTCAACATTTACATCATGATTTTATAACTACATCCTTCGTCTATCATGATTTCAAAGTGTGATCAATATTCCAACATTAATATACATACAAGTATCATAATGGCGCGGGAACATTCTTAAACGAGTTAGAAAAGACCAGGGATCGTATCATAGCATTATAATTCAAAATGTATCAAATAAGGTCATTAAGGTTCTTTATTTGTGAATGAATTTGTGGATGTACCAATACAGCGGCACCCATCCTTCTGTAGCAGTGTTGATGTAGCAGCACTCATCTCATTGTAGCAATGTCGCTGTAACAACACCAATTCCTCCGCAGTGGCACATTTTGAATCAGTGAGCTCTCGTCTTAAAAATCTAAAAAATCATATAATTTCATTCCACGACTCGTCCTCTCTAGTGACACCCCTTCCACTGTAGTAGCATCGCTGCAACAGCAGTAGTCTCGCTGCAATTGTAGGATTTGAGGCAGTGAAATGTTTAGAAAGTTTTAGTTCTTTCTTTTTGCAACACACTTTTAACCCATTACGCTCACAAAATACCCTTGAGGCTTAAATAGATTTATAGAGATCTTATCCAAATTCAATTTCATAAATTTGTACGCATTACTCGATCATCTACCAAATTATATAATTGAAATAATAATTACTCCACTTGATTGCAACAAGATGTCCCTAAACCTTGATGACTCTGATGTCCTCCAAATATGGACAACGCTGGGAAAATCCAAGTATTATGAAAAAGTTTTTCTGGCCAAGATTTTCCTTTCGTCGGCTTTTCTATAATCACGGAACCTTATTTTTACAATTGAGACCAATTTAACCATCACTCATCCCCGAGTGACAAAACGTAGGAAAGTAATCTAAGGAAAGATCAAAGTAATATCTCAATCAATAAACAATTGCGGATACTTGTCTCGCATGTCCTTTATTAGTCTCCCAAGTAGATTTCTTGATCGAACGTTGCTTCCATTAAAACTTCATGGACTTAATTTCTTTGGTCCTCCAGTTACGAACATCGCAATTAAAAATGGCAATCTATTTTGTTGTTGTTGTTTTTGTTGTTGTTGTTGTTGTTGTTGTTGTTTTTGTTGTTGTTGTTGTGCGGTTTGTGGCACGTTTGTTTGTTTTTTGTGTTGTTACTGTTGTGTGTTTGTTGTTCTTGTTGTTGTGTTGTTTGATGTTGTTGCGGCTATATTGTTGTTTTTTGGTGGTGCTGTTGTTTGTTGTTGTTGTGCTATTTTGTTGTTTTCTTTGTTGTTGTTGTTGTTTTTTGTTGTTGTCTGATGTTGTCCTTTCGTTTTGGTGTTGTTGTTGTCGTTTTTTTTTTTTTTTTTTCTTTTTTGTTGTTTGTTTTGTTGTTCTTGTAAACACCATGTTAATTTATATCACGTATCTTAGGCTAAGTCAATTATTTCCTTATTTTTTTTACTTGTGTAGTTATTTTGTCTATTGGGGATTTGTCTGTTGGTTGTAACTCTAACCCTATATAATTTTAATTTACTTTATTAAATTCCATAGAAATGAGCTGTATCGTTTTTATTTTAGTTTTACATTTTACAATTTTATATTTAGTCCTTTATGTGATAATATTTAGTCCAAAACATTTATTTATTCATCATTTAATTTATAAAATAATTTATCATGATTAATTGACCAATTAATCTTGAAGCATGCATGCTGGAAAGTTATTCAATAAATCTTCCATAATATTTTGTAAAAAAAGATTTAAATTTTTGGGATCTGGTATGTCTTTATCAGTTGTTAATCTTAGGTCTTTTTAGGTGCTACCCTAACCTTTTAAAAAATTTTAGATCGCTGTTCAAATAATCAACATTAGTTTCATTTTTTTATGAAACAGAACCCCAAGAAATCTTTGCTTTTGTAAAGTTTTAAGTTATTTTTCCAAAGTTAGTCAATATGTTAACCTAGAGTCCGTATGAGTGAACCGCGTTTAGCAGCTCTGTTCAGTGCTAAAAACCTTCTTAAAGTAGTAATAATAACCTCTTACCCATTCTCCCTACTTTTTTTTACGACTATCTTTATAGTCTTTTTCAAATTAATTGTCTGTTACTTTCTTGATAAAGTAAGTGACTACTCGGTGTTCTATGTTTGTTATCAATGGTTTTATCTTTACGAACATGTTAAAGTGATGTTTTCTGAGAGATATTTCAATACAGCATAACCCTTAGTTTTTAGTCAAGCACAACCTTGGACGTATGGGGAATTACCAAATAATGTCTAACTATCTCAAATTCATCCAATCACATAACCCAACATAAAACCTAGTTGACATTGCATAACTAAGATTGGGCAAGTATGATAGATGTGGGTGACTTTGAATGAATCTTCATTGGGGGTAGAAATAAAAAGAGGCATCAACGACCATCACAGCGCATCGTCAGATTTAAAGGCAATCTCACAACACAAAAGAGTAGGGAGTATCATAGGAGTGAAATAACATATTAGTCATCGATCACAAAAAAGAATAGTACGTCTGATCACTATATCAGATGCCTTTGCCTCAGTTTTCATGTAAAGCAATAAGAGATGGCGGCTTTATCATCGCTCGGACGAGCTACCTGTCGAGCTCGTGTTGCCATGAGGCTCTACCTCAATAACCAAAACTGTTGTACCTCCACGGCCTGCTCTGGTTAACCTTCTGTCTGGGTGGCGGCCACGCGGTGTGGACGTCCCTAGGCTTATGACTATTTTTGGGCGGGGACCAGGGGTCGAGAATGATGCTGTCCGATCAAACCTGTGCGGTTAAGGTGGAGCGAATCTAGAGTCCTGCTTGTGTCAAAGTTACCCCACATTAAAAAAGTTGTGAACTCATCTGATATAGCTTCCCGTCGTATTCGAAGCAGGAGCGCGTAACATGTCTGAAAATTATGATATGAGGCCGAAGCATATTACCTTTAGATGAGGTTAATGGCGGAACTGAGATGTGGCTTGGACTGAGCCATTGGGCAACCGTATGCCTTCTACCATAGGAGCCTTGAAAATTTCCAGAACTCTTACCCCTTGACAATGTGGTATTGCCTGTGACCTGATAGGGTCGTGCCGTCACCCTATTTAAACTTCACACATTTTGTTACTTCATTAAAAATCTTCCCTCCAGAAGTCATGCGAATAGACAAAATTTGCAAGTCAGAATTCAAACCTTTATCAGATAACCATTTCCTCTCCTCTTTTGTAGTCACAAACTGTGTCGCATATCTTGATAAGACATGAAAGTTAGCTTCATAAGAAGCCACAAACATACCGATTTTCTCCAATTCCATATACTCATTCTTCTTGCGATCTGTCAATGTCCCAGGTACATACTTTTCTTTAAATAAGGCATGAAATTGGGTAAAATTAAGTGGAGGTAATGTAGAGGATCTACATTTCATGTAAGCTCTCCACCATTTCTTTGCTTCACATTGATGTGTGAAGTACAAAAACTCAACCCCGTGAGGTGAACCATACCTAATTTATGCAGCCTTTTATAAAAATCATGATCAACTCATAAGCATCCTTAGTCTCTGAATCAAGAAATATCAGAGACTTGAGGTTCCGAAACATGTCAACATATCATTCTCATTACCGGACACCACAAGACAAACAAAGAACTAAAAATACATCGTATCCTCCTACTTCACCCATAAAGGGCACAATCATAGCTTTAAGAGGATTAGTATGGGCTTAAGTGGGTGGAATTATCACCAAACCAGCAAAACCTTACAAGAAAGATATGAACTGTTGAGATAACACTGAATCGATGGGAGGAATTCCTATTGCCTTAGCTTGCACTCCTTCCTCTTGTTCAATTTCATCGACATCCTTATCTCAACTTCCTATTTTATACCTTATTATTTTTCGGAGGGTTCTAATTCACCAAAATATTGTCAGTTGGCATTTCATTTAGAGCAGACACCACTTTTGCACGACCTTTAACTCTAGCTCTTCCTCTACCTCTACCTCTACCGCGGCCTCTCGCTGCATATTCCTCTGTTGGAGAACTGACGGGAGCTACGAGCCTAATGCCGTTATATCTAGTATTAACCATCTGCGGAGACAAAGTGAAATAACTTATTTACCAATTTGAATTGACAAATACCAATTGGAATCAAGTCCACAGCACGAAAGAGACAATAAAAAATTGGATATATCCTAAATGCCTATAGGCTCTCAAACAGAAGTGAAGACATCCATGTACCATTCCACAAGACTCAATTAGACTAATTTTGGTACATCGGGATCAGTGAACCTAGTGGTCTAATTAAAATTGTCATGATCAAAATCCATAGTGATTTGCATGTTCAATTAAAAGTCGGTGGGAAAACCAATACTACTATACACCTAAGAAAATTAGTCAAAACTAGGGAGTTTAAGTTATAAAAATCAATGTTCCATCACTAAACAAAAGATCTAACAACTAACAATTGTGGAAGATAAAGCAGAACGAATGAAGTCAGCTCTTCTATCTGAGAGCAGCACCTCGAACGTTCACGGCGATTTGACCTCATCATAGTGTCCTTATACAGGCCCTAAGCATTCATCATCACGTAGGCATAACAATAGTGCCGAATTTAAGAATTTTCACAATGAACTTAACAAATGGAAAATAATTTATCATAACGTATGAAATACTATGTCTCAACATAGCCATCTTAGACATCACAGCTGCTTTATATAGAAATTTCTCTTTACTATTTAAGGAAAGCAATCAGAAGTATATTACATAAATTCTAAAAGAAAATTCCTAATATGAGTGTCCTTGGATCTAGATCACTTTTTAACTCCTTTTTCTTTTCTTCAAGCATAGACACTTCCATAGATTGAGCATGCACCATGAGTCAAAAGTTGTTTATATCATCATAAAGCATTGCCGAACAATACTCTTTCTTATCTAGGTTAGAAATACTGGTCATAAACCTAGTCATCTAATCTCCATAGTTTGATACCAATGAAGGGGCATACTTAGACAATTGGATGAATTTTAAGGAGTACTCTTTCATACTACGCTACCTTGCCAGAGGTTTATAAACTCTTCATGTTTTATTCATACAAAGGAATGTTTTCTTCAACTCTTCCCACTCGAAAGGACCCGCTTCAACTGGTCTATTGAACTTACATTGGGTAAAAAAAAAATTTGCAACATCTTTCAATTGATAGGAGGCAAGTTCCATTTTTTCCCTAAACCTAATCCCCATGGAACTTACCATATTATACCTCTCATCAAAAAACTCTTGGGGATCCTCCAACCTTAGAACCCACAAAGATCGGAGGATTAATCCTTACAAAGTTCCTTAACCTAGATACCATTTTACCCCTTCATTGGCATTCACTCTTACGACATATTCACTATTTACTTGTGCCTTCATAGATTGAGTTTAAGTTTTGGCAGCTTGAGCTTGAGTTGTCATGTGTTGATTTAGCAATAGAATTAAATCCCTAAATTCCTTTAAAGTCACATGCACCGGGGCTATTGGAATATGCTGGCCTTGAGGAGCTTGTGGATAACAAAAATCCCTAATTCACATTTTAATCTGGATCCCTCTTTTTATTAGACCTTATCTTATTAATAATCCTAAAATAAAAAGAATAGGATAAGGAACTCATAAACATACATACTAAGGAACGACTTTAAGAATATAAAAGAACTATAATTTCTATCAACCAATAGCGTCTCTATCAAAAATGTGTCACGATTTACACCGATGAACAAGAATCTAATAGACGTGGAATATGAGACTTTGAACCCTAAAACCATTAACCTTATACGGTTATACAATGTTTATCATGACCTAGAGCACCCTCTAGTCGTAACACACTGTATTTGATCTCTCAAAGGTCTTATACAAGCCCTAGAATTCATTCATCACGTAGGCATAAAATAGTGCATAATTTCAAACTTTTCTCAATGAAGTCAAAACGTGAAAACTCATTTATTAGAACGTCAAAAATACTAAGTTTCAACGTAGCCATCTTAGACATGATATCCATTTCACAGAGACAAACGAAATACGTTACAATAAGAAACTATTTAGATAGTCTATTAATGATTTAAAGAAACTCTTAAGATGTGTGTCCTCAAATCTTTGAAGACATAACAAAGCTTGAGGATAGCAACTCCATGAACTTTACTATAGAAGAAACCCTTTAGATACCACCATCTATACTTGCTGTAAAAATATGAAAAGCTTGTGTTAGTACAAATATGCACTAAGTATGATGACCATGCAAAAACATCCGAAAAAGGATATTTAATTGAAAGCAATACAATTATGTTATTTTGGTAAATTTCATGAAACACACGTATAAGAAACATGGTATTCAATTATAACCATTGTATAAGTCATGTAACACATTAGATACATATTCAACACATAGAGACCATTACCTTTACATTACCTCTTCACCTCAAGTAACTCTCAAGTGTCCCTATGTGTAATGTATTGATAATGTCCCTTACCACTATAGACACCTATGCATCACTCTAAAGTAACCTAACGATTTACACACATGCTTCGTGTTTTAAATCAACCATATTCATTCCTAAAGAAATAAACATAATACAAGGAATAATCATCACATAAGAACCATGATCCAAAATAACTCTAAGTTACACTATTGCATTGTCAAAGTAGCATTCCATACTACTTCTTACACAAAATATTTCTTTAATGTCACTAGAGACCTGGAACATCACATTCAACAAGTCATACAACATGCATCAACATTAGAGATAAAACAAACATTCTTCATGATCATCATATAAGACCACATTCATTCATTACACCATCATAAGTATACACCAATGCCCCCTTCAAATGTCTACTTGTGAAATGCATGGATGGCATCCTATACCACCACCTACCCTATGTAGTAAACCTTCAGGAATGCGTGGTTAATTATATTATTTTGTGGGGGTAAAACTTTACCTACATAGACAATGAAGATTAACAAGGAATCCCAATAGTAACCCTTACAAGATGAGGGATCCCCACCTGCCTAAGCTAGGGTTCATTCTTTCTAGTTTGGAGAGTCATTAGCTAAGACCTATCGGTCATATTACGTAATACGAATGATTACAAATACTCCACCATAACAAACAAGAGGGTATACATTTCATGAGATTGTGATTAGGTACCCCGCCTCAACTCATGGGAGAGCTCTAATCTCTATCATATCATCTCGATGCGTCGCATTAATTCCTACTAAGTATTATACTTAGAATACATTCATTCCTTATAGTTTAAGATATTGCAACAAAATACCCCACACAAAATAACGTGAGGAAAACCATCCCTAACCTATTAGTCATTCAATGGAATTGTCTTAGGAATATTAAGCTTGTTACTAGACACTCCTCCTCTACTTACGTGAGAGTATCCATCTCAAAAAACCCTATTCATTCATTAGAGTAAAATTGTAAAAACCTTTCAATTGACTAACATGCATTACATTATCATTAGCTACATTCATTCAGTCATGTGCATGTGTGAACATGTTAGAAATTTTTGCACATAATAACAATCATTCATGACATTATCTTCTAAACATAATCCTACTACATTCATCACTATCCACACATAAATATACTTCACATTCACATCATACTTTAGGAATCATCCTCTCTTCAAAAACAATACTCATAACTTTATAATTCACCCCCATATATATGCATCTCGACATCATTTCCCTAAACCATCCAATGTATTCAAAGCAATGATCACAACATATATAACAAGTAAGAACCTCCACCATGTAAGAAACTCCACCATAAGTGGATCAAACCATACGAGAACATTTACAATATTAACAAGCAGTTAGGTTAACTTACCAATCTCAAAAGCCAAGATCAGCATAACTCAAATCTCTACAAATTAATCATCAATAAGTACAGATAGAAATATGAATCAATAATAGAATACAATTCAAGTAAATTCTATAAATATGTTATTATATTAACAATACAACTACATAAATCAATTTAGGAAATTAGGACAAAGCATGGGGTTTTTAAATAATTCCATTGAAAATCATCTTAAAATTTATGATTCATTATTAATACATCAATATCGTAACTTAGAAAACATTTTCACAATTAACCCATGCTTAGAATAAAAATTGGGATTTTTTTATCATTAAACATCTTTAAAAAAACCTCTGATTGAACTCCTGAATAAAAAGGAAAATTAATGATCAAGAGACAGCATACCTCTCTAGTAGAAAGCCCATGAGAATTGGAGAAGAAAGCACTTGAAATCCCTTCTCCTATCTTAAATTAGAGTTTGACCTTCAAAGGTGTTCTAGAGAGAATCTATTTGGAGGGAATGGTTTGATTTTGATGTTCAACTCTAAATGAGTGTTTCACTATTTAGGGTTTAGCACTATAAAATACTCAAAATAACCGTCCATGTATTTATTCATCCAAGGGTGGAATTTACCAAACCGCCATTGGCTTGACCGACTTGCATTAGAAAAATAGTGTGATTTACAAACGCTCCACCTATAGACCACACGTGGAGTGACGGGTTGTCATGACCTGGTGTGGCCTTGATAATAGACTTTGACATTGAAGATAATGCTCCCTAGTCTAAGTCTTTACCTATAGACGTCACTTACGGGGCTTAAATGGACCTACTGTCTGTAAGTCATAGTTGTAACTCAAGCTGTTTTGACAGTTTTTTAGCCAATGATTGGGTCCTCCTCAAGGACCCTTAGGGTGTTCCTTGGGGAGTCATACCCGTATGTTTTACCCCTATACATGTTCCTCTAAGTACTAGGCTCTCTCACTGATTTTAGACACCAAATTGCATGCCAATGTAAGGAAAACATAAAAAACACACTAGCACACAAACAACTTGTTTTTGAATGTCTTGGTCGTCCATTGGCATTTTACCTAAGATCTATTTAAATATGACTTCAAAATTTGTTCCTTGTTATTTTGACAAGTTATCAACTCATTAAACTCATGTGAAGCTCTACTTTTTCCTATTTCATTTTTATCATTCTTCCAATATCCCCACTTAGGAACATTCGTCCTCGAATGTTACATAACAACATTTTCTAGGGTAATGACACAAGAATAGCAGCCCAGAATACACAAAATCATATTAATGCTCCAGCTTACAAGGAAACACTTCTTTATCTCATCATGCACTCAATACAACACAAGCAAGTAGGAATTACTTCTACAAACTCAATATGCATCAAAACTTCTCATTCTTCATTTCATTAGAACATGGAGGAAATACCTTTTAAAACATTAGGCATGATCATCATTTCATCATAAAGAAAACATGAAATTTTCATTTAAAAAAAGTACACATAGGCATGATCAACATTTCAACTCATGGGGAAATTCAGCAAATATAACTAGATACACCCTAACATGAGAATGTATAAATCAACTACTAATCATTATCATGAAGGAAATATATATCATAAAGAGAATACGCAACTCAAACTCATATACATGACTCCAAAACATGAATAAGCTAGTACGGCCTCTTGCTCTTAAGCTTGACTAAGAATAGAAGGAAAATATAAAGATATCCAAAATCTTACTACTCAACTAACCATGCCCTACTTAAGGTAAACCCATCTAAGGGAGAGTTAATACAACCATAAGAAACTATAGCTTACCGGGGCCTTCATTCTGGATTAGCTCCTTTGTAATCTTGAAGCACATAGAAATGGTAAATTCTTTAGAGCATTAGGATTCGGATTACCATGAGTAGATTGGTTGGTCTCTCTCCCCTTTTCCATGAGTAAAGGGCTATATCTTCTACAATGACACTTCTTACCACACCCAAAGTACACATCCATATAGGCAAAAAACTTACTTAAATGTTGCTTGCCACCCTTGGCACACCTAGATCTTTTTAAAGAAGAACAACCTCTATTTTCTTCTTGAGATTTTAAGTCTAAAACCTTATACTTGTTTACTATAGGGGATTATCAGATATGAAACCTCATCTTAGACTTAGGTTGACTTGGTTCATCGGATATGGATCTCTTCAACTCCTTGTTCTTTTCTTCAAACATACCTCCTTTCATAGATTGCGCATGACCCATGAATCTATAGATGTTCATATCATCATGAAGAACTGCAAACCGACACTCTTTATTAACTAGGTCAAATATCCCGGTCATAAACATATTCATCTCATCTCTATAATTTGACACCAAATAAAGGGTATATTTAGACAATTGGGTGAATTTCAAGGAGTGCTCATGCACACTCATTCTACCATGCCTATGGTTAATAAGCTCTTCAACTTTCACTTCCCTATTCTCACGGAAGAGTAATTAAGGAGAAATAATTTCTTAAACTCTTTGCACTCTAAAGGACCTGATTTAAGTGGCTTATTGGCATTCTATTGGGTACATAAAATTTAGGCAACATCTTTCAATTAATAAGAGGCAAGTTTTGCTTTTTCCCTATAAGTGATCCCCATGGCACTTACTATCTTATGCACCTCATTCAAAAAAATCTTAGGGATCCCCCCCCCTAACCTTAGAACCTAGGATGATTGGAGTATTCATTCTCACAAAGACCCTCAACCTAGATTTCATAGTATTCTCATTGTCATTCACTCTTAGATCATCTTCCCTATTTGCTTAGGTCGTCATTGCTTGAACTTGAGTTGGGATGGCTTGAGCCTGAGCCCTAATTTCTGGAGTTATAAATAGCATAGAAACGCTAGATTTCTCTTGACTCACATGCACCGGGGTTGTTGGAACTTTCTCACCTTGAGGACCTTGTAAACCTTGGGGAATTTGAGTGGGAACCTCTTCATTCACATTTTAATCTTAAGCCCTTATTTTAATCTTAAGCCCTTCTTATAATATCCCTTCTCATATTCATATTCAGAAAATCATAAGAATAAGGTTGGGAATTCATAGACATACATACTAAGGCACAACTTTAAGAATATGAAAGTAGTGTAACTTCTATCGTCCTATAGCCTCTTTCTCACCGATGTGTCCCGACTCACAACCATTACAAGAATCTACTAGATGTGGCATGTGAGACTTTGAACGCTAAGACAATTTCCATGACCTTATACTCTTATACCACTTCTTTCACGACTAGAGAGAACCCACTAGTCGTAACATGTCATAGTTTACCTCCCTAAGGACTTATACAAAACCTTAGAATTTATTCATAACATACGCATAAAAATAGTGCGAAATTTAAAGTTTTCTAAATAGAGTCAACAAGTGGGAACTCATTTATTAGAGCGTCAAAAATACTAAGTCTCAATGTAGACATCTTTCACATGACATCCACTTCATAGGTGCATGGCCCTTTAAAATTTAAAGAAAACTATTAGAAGTCTATTACATGAATTTTTAATGAAAACTCCTAAGATGAGTTTCCTAGAATCTTTGAGGACATACCGAATTTCAAGATAGGAACTCAAAGCACTTTACTGTATAAGGAACCGTTTAGTCACCATCACCTACACTTAGGGTAAAAAGATGAAGAAGATGGTGTAAGTACAAATATTCACTCAAAGTATGATGACCATTATAAACATGCTAACAGGATATTTAGTTGAAAGCCATGCAATTATGTCATTTTGTAAACTTCATGACATTCAAGTATAAGAAACATGGTATTCAATCATAACTAGCATATAAGCAATTTAAAACATTAGAGATATTTTTAATCGATATATACAATTACCTTGACTTTACCTATTCACCTTAAGTAACCCTCAAGTATCACTTTGTGCAATGTGTGGATAATTTCCTATACCACGATCCACACCTAAGCAATACTCTAAAGTCATCTAAAATGGACTCTTATACTAACCCTTTCAAATCAACCTTATTAATTCATAAATATATATACATAATACAAAAAAATAATAACCACATAACAACCATCACATAAGATAACTCTAAGTTATACTAGTGCAATGTCAAGTAGCATTCCATACAACTACTCACACAAAATGTTGCTTTGAAGTAACCCTAGACGAGGAACATCATTTTCACAAGTCATACCACATTCATTATCATTAGACATAATAAAAACATGATTCACTATCATCGTATAAGACCCATTCATCCATTATCATACTAAGTACACACCAAGACCCTATTCAAATGTCTACTTGTGCAATGCACAGATGATGTCCCTTTCAACCACCTACCCTAAGTAGTACACCCTTTTCAATCACATTGTTCATTACATTATGTTGTGGTTAAGCCTTAACTAACATAGACCATAAGAGCTTAACATGGAATCCTGGTAGTAACCCTTACTGGATGAGGAACCCCCATTTTTCTATGGTAGGGTCATTTTGTCTTGATTAAGTAGATTCATCTAGCTATAGGCCTATGCGGGAGCATAGTTAAGCGATAGTGAGATTTTATCGGTACCCAACCTCAAATCAAGGGAGAGCACTTATCTGTATCATATCCTCTCTATACTTATATTTAATCCCTATGAAGTATTAGACTCTTATTAAATTCATTTTTTATAGGTTAAGGGATTGAGATACTAAATACCTCGTCTCAACTAACATAAGGGTATCCATCCCATCCTATCATTCATTCATTGGGAAGGTCTTATAAGTATCCAAATTGTTAATAGACACTCTGCCTTTACTTAAGTGAGAGTATCCATCTCAAAATTCCCCCTTCTTCATTAGAGTAAAACATAATAAATTTTTGAATAGACTCACGTTCATTACCTTACCATTATCTTCATTCATTCACTCATGTGTGTGTGTGCATATGTGATAAATACTTTTAGATAACCACCAATATTCATGACATTATATTCTAATCATGATCTTACTCCATTCATCCTAATCCACATGAAAACATACTGCACATTCACATCTTACTATAATACTCATCCTATCTTTAAGAACCACATACATAACTTTATAATAAACACCTATACATATTAATCTTTGTATTACTTCCCTAAACAATCCAATGTGTTCAAGGTTATTATCACAACACATTTAACAAGTAAGCACCTCCTCAATAAGTGGAAACCATACAAGAACATTTCCAATGTTAACAAGATGTTTGGTTAACTTACCAATATCCAAAGCCAGAATCAATATAATTCAACTTTCTATCAATTCATCATCAATAAGTATACATAGAAATAGAAATTAATAATACAATATAATTCAAGTACAATTCTATCAACCTGTAATAATAATCACAAACTCCACTTCATCAGTCAATTTAGTATATTCGAATAAAACATGGGTTTTTCAGCAAACTCTAATGAAAATCGTCTTAAACACCTTGATTTAATATTAATACGTCAATATCATGACTTAGAAAACATTTTAAATATGAACCCATACTTAGAATAGAAATTAGGATTTTCGATCATAGAAACACCTTCGAAAAACCATTGATTATACTCCTTGAAAGAAAGGATGCTAATGTATCAAAATTTTCCATACCTTACTAGTATAAAGCCCATAAATATTGTAGAAGAAATTTCTTGAAATCCCTTCTCCTAGCTTGAATATGACCTTGACCTTGACCTTAAATTGTCTAAACTTAAAATACCCCAAAATACACAAAATAATCGTTCATGTATTTATTTAGCCAATGGTGCAATATATCAAACCATACTTGGCTTGGACAACTTGCACCATAAAGATAGTGTGACTCACTAACCCTCAATCTACGGACTGTATGTTGATTGACGGGCTGTACTTCTCCTTAGTGGTCTTGATCAGAGACTTGGATATGGGAGATAAAGGCTCCCTAGGATAAGTCTTGACCTATAGAGGTCATTTATGGGGTGTAATTTGACATAATGGACGTAAGTCATGCCTGTAACTTATGCTGTATTGACAACTTTTTGGCCAATATTTGGGTCCTCTTCAAGGACCCTTACAATTGTCCATGGGGAGTCGTAAGTAGAAGTTTTACCCCTAAACATGTTCCTCTAAGTAATAGAGTCTCCCACTAATTTTAGACTCTAAAAGACAAACCAATTTAAGAACAACACACTAGATCACACTACTACACAGACAAGTAGTTTTCGAACATCTTGGTCATCTATTGACATCTGATTAAACTCAAAACGCTTTACACCTGACTCCACAAGTTATTTCTCATTATTTTAACAAGTTATCAAGTTATAAAACTCATGTGAAGCGCTACTTAGTCCTAATCAGGTTTTTTACATCAATGTACAAAAACTATTATACGATATCCAAGTCTAAAAAAAAGTAGTAATGAAATATTCAATTAACTAAGGAAAATGGTCTAAGTTAGAAAATGGTGGGCTTCGACAACAGATAACTCCATGGCTTGCCGAAAGATGTGAATCATCCTTAAAATTGATATGATAATCACTAATCTATTCAACGAGAGTTGTCAATAGCCTCTTGAAGATGCCCTGTAATCATGAAAAATAAGAGCAAGTGCAAAATAAATACACTATAACCGTCAACTTCTAGGATCACACATCTATCCCAGTATTTTTATATAAGCTAGTCGAACAATAATATAATCACATGTATATATATCAACATAAACAATATTATCAACATGATGATTCGGCAACCCATTTCACATTCTCAACACATCATTGGTCCTCTTACAGAACCCGAACTCCAACACTTAGCTTGTTGGACCATGGAAATTTGATACCAAGTATACTAGAACATGGCAATCTAATCCAAATTAATGTTAGAACATGGAAATCCTATCAAAAGTTATCTTGTCGGAATGTGGAATTTGGATCTCCAATCACACATCATAATCACACACAAGTATATCATCAAGACCATAAATTAACGTCACGATTTCATAGCTACATCATTCGTCTATAACAAACACAACAAGTGTGATCAATAGTGCAACATTCATATACATACAAGTATGGCAATAAAGCAAGATAATGCATACACCAATGAATCATGATATCACAACCATAAGCTACCTCGAAACATGCTTGAAGCCTTAAGAAAATTGATGTTCCCTCTCAAAATTCGTTCCACTTATTGTTGGTCTACAACTATCACAATACCACAAAATTCAACAAGTAATCACAAAATACTCGAAACAATAATAATTCTATGAACCCTAGACTAACCACATCATCCTAACTAAGTCATACTTTAGGGTTAAACGCCATAGAATATATCAAGAAACTCTTCCCTAAGTAATTTACCCATTATTTTTCATTCTACTGATCGAAAAGTAAATTTGGGGTGTGAAAAGCTTACATTTAGCTTCAAGAACGGCGGAAATGATTTGAAATAGCCAGTTTCCTTTCGTATCTCTAAAAGTGTAAAAGTGTCAAATATGATTTTATAGGTTTTTTATTTATGACTTTATTCGTGCCTGTCTCGCTACAACGGCTGTCATCCCAATATAGCGACATCGCTGTAGTGGAACCTTTTAAAACAGTGATCTGTCATCTAAAAGTATCAAAAATCTTATAATTTCAATCCCCTCCTCGTCCTCTACAGCTAGCCCTTCCCACTATAGCGTCAATAACCCTTGTGCAGCGGTAGGATTCTATAAAGTGAGCTTTTTAGATAGTTTCACTTCTACCTTTTTACAACACATTTTTAACCCACTACGCTCAGAAAGTATACTTAACACAAAGATAGATTACTATAGATCTATTTATCCAAATTAAATTATGCTAAGTCGTACAAATTCCTTAATTAGTCATCTACCCGATTATGTATTTGAAATCATATTTTATCCATCCGAATTCTACAAGATTTCTGTACAGCTTCACGACTTAAATTTTCTCCAAATCTAAACAAGCTTGGGTAAATCCTAGTACCATGGAAAAAAAATTGGCTTTGATTTTTCTTCGTTGGCATTTCAATAACAACAGAATCGGGTAATTACATTTATTGAGGTTGATTTTCGCCTTGATTGACTTCTTCAAGTAAATAAATAAGTTTTCTAAACTAATCCTTTTCCTTCCGGAACCTCATTTTCTTCTTCCATTTTGTCCTAGAAGTCTTCCACTTTAATTCATTTCCTCTTTTAACTTGGCTTACAACTTTGGACACGTTTTTCCTATTTCATCTCTGCATGAAAGAACTTTTCTTTCCTCTTTATTTTAAGTCTGGTATGTGTTATGTGAACCTGGTTTATGATGTCATCATCAAAAGAATTTGGAGAAATTCATTATTCATCAAATGGTATACCCTATAAAGGATAGACATTAAAGGTAGTAAAAAATTAGGTGTTTCCAAATTTAAACCTATTGAAGGATGTGGAAATGGTATAGCATGGTGACCACAATTTAAGTATTAAGGCGGTGGTGGAAGATAAAAAATATTACCACCCACTGCAGCTGCTGGTGGAGGGGGCCTATTCAAGGGTGGAGCTAACTTTGGGGCTACAGAGGTGGCATTCCTCGGTGCATTTTCTGCGACATAATACCAACTGCAGCAGGTTGGGTGCATTTGTGGTGGCAAAAATGATGGAACAGAAGTATAGGACAATTTGCAAAAGGTCGTGGGGAATAGGATCACCAACCACACCATTTACTTCCAGAACACCGGGAATTTTTTTCTCCATAAAGTTCAGTCTTATTCAGTGCCTTTATTGCATAGTCAAAATCTTCTTCACTTCGGAAATCCACAAAACCGTATAAATGATGAGCAGTAGTAAATTTGTCCTTAGGAACATAAACATTAACTACTAAACTTGATTGTACAAGCCACTCCTATAACAATACTTCAGTAATTTCATGGTCGAGATTGTCAACATAGGCGGTGGTATCTTGGTTGTGCTCTACCTAGTGTTGGCCCAGAAGGTTTGTCTGAATTCAAAAGTACCTACAAATAGTAAAACTTACCATCTTTTAAACTAAACTAAACCATAAATTTCAAAATTAAACATGATATCCTGGAGGAAGCAAAACTAAATAAATACTAACTTATTTGAGTCTCCGAGTAAACATTTGTGCCTTCAAATTCGTCCCAATAATTGAGTAACAACTATAAATGTATCTAGTCGTTGTAGTAACATAATAGTAAACATTAACCACCTTGAGCTTTTTGCTTTTTGGTTGTAATTAGAAAAAATAAAATCATATGCGCATTTAAAACATAACATACGGGTTTTACACATACTCTTAATTTTTTACTTACAATAGTTTAATTACGGGTTGTAACATATCAATTAAATTTAGCTTTATGAAAAAATCAATTAAATATTAACTTATTAAAATATTTATCTTTTTATTATTTTATATTATTGATAATATAATTATATATATTATAGTTCCCTTTTTAAACTCTGTAATCATCAATTACACAATATTAGGGATTTCTATCGATTACAATTCCATTTTTACTGTTATACACCATACCACCCACACCCTTTATTCTGACACCCCACACCTATCATTTACATCACGCGACCACCACACTACCCCACCTTCAGAAATCAAAAATTACTTATCTCTCTCAAATATAATTAATTTAGTTTCTTATCTTGTACATGTAAAAGAAACCTATTATAACTCCTCCAAAGATTCCTCGACTAGAAGAAGAAACTTTTGCGGATGAAATATATGCTCTAACATTCAACATGTTGACTAAAATCCCGACGCCAAAAAGAATGAAATTCTTGCAAAGGATGGTTCTTCTCAATTGAAGAATTAGATTAGACAAAGAGAGAGAAATAGTCAAGCAAAGAAAACAATAAGTCTTGCAAATCCAAAGGGAAAAAATAGGAAGGAAAAAAATGTAGAAAATCATTCTGATTCTGATTCGAATTTTGTAAGTGAGATAAAAAATATAAAAATAAACTAAAAATCAACAATTGTAAAAATGAACCAGTCTTTTCCAACAACCATCAAGCCAGTCTAAGAATAGAGCAACGAAGGAGGACTAACAAATCCCAATATCCAAAAGATAAAAGAAAAAAAAATTGGTCAGGGTAAGAATTAATTTTAATTTGTTTTTAAAATATTATTCAAATTAGTTGTTTTTTTTTAAAAAAAAACGATTATATGTTAGGCCATATTTGTTTAGTTATAACTTATATTGATGTTAGAACTTGATAACAAACTGTGATAATATTGGAATGAATCTTACTTTAATTATCAACTTATTACTAAGGTAATAAATGTAATTTTACATATTGTATTCAACTGGAATCCAATAAGAGAGGGTGTTTTGACATTGGTTTTGACATTAGTTAAGATTATTCCGTCAATAACACCATTAGGTTGTAATTGTTATTGCAGTTTTGTAAATTAACTCGTTTTTTGTATGAAATATGGCTTAAAGTAGACTAGACCTACGTCGTTTACAACACATGGTGGATCGCATTGAAAAAGAATATGCTTAAGATACATGAATCCATTTCCACCAAAACCAGAAGATTCAAAATTGATAATGCTTATTGGCCAGCGTAGAACTTGTTAGTCTAACAAGTGTTGTTTTAAAACTTTGGATGATATTTGGTGTTTGATGTATGCTATCGATTCTGCTGAGATATAATATCAACGGTTTTCCCTTCCTATTCAATACAAACTACATATCAAATTCAATGGGCTATTATAATTTTAGGATATGAACTGTGTACACTTTGGATTCAGTATTTAGAGTTCGTAAACGAACATTTTTTATTAACTGACACAAACAAACAGGCCAATTGGAGTTCCCCTGAACTACATATGTACATATAGGTATCGAACTATTTTAACTTTTCGCATCCATATTGATATATGAAATTGTAATTTTTTTTACTTTATATTTTAACCCAAAAAAATAAAAAATAAAAAGTAAAATACATAATTAAAATTGTGTAAATCCAACCTATATAAATACCTTGATCAAAATGATATGCCAGGTAAATATTGATCATTGTTCAAATTTGTGACACCGAAATTACATCGTCTTTTAGAATTTATTTATTCCATGTTGTGACCCCTTATAGATCCAACTTAATACTAGTTATAATTACGTTGTTTAAACAAGTGTGGGATAATTTTATTTAATAGTTTAGGGAGTTGCTATGCAATATGTTAATCAATAATTTTATGAAATAATTAAATGGGCCAATAGTTAAAATATGATAATGTTTTTGGTAACAACCTCATGTTTTACAACTTGTTTCCATCATATTTTTCTAGTCAAGGTCCCTTATGGTACTCAAAATAAATTTTTTGGTTGTAAAGTATATTGGTCATAATCAAGCGTGGATTAATATTTTCAAAGATGTACTGACTTGTACAATCTATAAAATACAGGCTGAAATGAATATAATAGGTTTAAAACATCGAAGATTAAATTTTGCACAAAATCATTAGACAACAGTCCTATTTTATTTTGGTTTATAGTATGACACCAGTTTGGATAACCAAATTCATACTCATGGTAAATTACAAGAAATACTATAATGTTACTCCGTGCCTACACATTGATATCAAATGGATATCGAATAAACCTTATATATTATTCCATAATATAAACCAAAACAACACCCTATATATTTACTTGTATAATACTGAAATGAATCTTGTATCACACATTAACTGAAATATTAACACTTAGCTTAGAATGCCATTTGATATCATTCATATATTTAGATATGCAATTGTCACTAAAAATTATTGCAAACATGAGTCCTAAAGACAAAAATAAAAAAGATATTTTTACTAGTTTAACCAACTTAAATTTTTTAATAGTTTTAGACAACAAATAAAAACTATCAGTTCGCGGGCAGATTCGATTTCGAACATGTCCTTCCTATGGCGTCCCACTTGAGGGAATCTACTGCAGTACTTTAGGGGCCTCTTTTTGATTTTACATCAGCAACTTCTTGTCCAACATTACAAGTTGTAGGTCTTGTACGGTTATCTTAGAACAGGAGACCATAAATTTGGCTGAGAACATACTTTGGATTCACAATTGTACTCTTGCATGGGAGAGGTTCAACGACTGACATATCATCTTTAAAATTCTTCAAGCTATAAATAAGAAACAATAATGTATTTTATGTAGTAACCACAACAGTATCTCATAATTTTTCTAAATTGTCCACCTACCTTATTCTATAAAATTTCATGGTCAACCTCTACAAATTTTAATATACAAATCAATAGTTCCCCTTACTGATATTTTTTACACAATAATGATATTTATATGATAGAAAATAATGAAGTAAACTACACTATGAAATTCACTCAAACATATACCTTTTATTTTTTTTTCAAGAAAAATAAATATCCCCAGATTGTCATTTTAAATAAGTACCAAATCCCTATCATTATTAATTATCAAAGTGACTAAAAAATATCTAATTTCATACATGTTAAACCATTTCGTAGAATTAAACACATTTTTATATATCTTTGCTCTTTGTCCAAATTTTATATCTTTACAATCATTGATAAATTAAGACTTCCATACTTTATAACTCAAATTCTTAGATATTTAATCAATATCGCACAAAATTCATGGTTAAAAGTATAAAAAAATAACAAAATATAGTCATACGCCTTAGTAAATCCCAGTTTTTATATAAGATCATGTTGTATGAACAGATTATTGTTCTGTACAAAACATTACAACTTAAATCTAGTTACTATAAAAAAATTGTCCGTGTGCATTTTATTGTTATTTTTTTTTACTTTCATTAATCGTCCACCCTGGTTTAGGGTGTCGTTTTGAGCAGAAGATTTTATTTCTGGAAAACTGGCAGAGGCAACGGATGCCACGACGGACCGTCGTGGAGTCTCAGTCCCATGACACTTAGAAATTTTGCAATTGGGTACTGAAATTTCGACCTCTCTGACCACGCCACGACAAAATGGCAGGTACGGACCGTCTCAGGCACTACGGCCCGTCCATTACTTTTTTACTGAAAATCAATGTCTCGACCCTTGCGACGGACAGCATGACGGACCGTCGCAAGGCACGACGGCCCCGTCCACGGGCTAGCGTAATCCCAGGCGGGGTCCCGGATTTCTTATTAAATAATTTTAATGGGGTCGTTTTGGAACTCTTTCTATTTTCTGCTTTAATTATAAAGTAATGGGTTTAATGTTTAATAAAGTACCTGAATTACTTTAGGGATAAAAGAGGTAACCTGAAAAGTTTATTAGTGGCATTCTTAGTGCCTCTTTTCCCCCTTCTTCTCTGCCCATCCTTCCCGGGTCACCGCCATGGGTTGGCATCCGCCACCATCCCCCCCGCAACCGCAAGAGAGCGAGGGCATCGCAAGAGAACAGAGGAGAAATCGAACGCGAGAGGACAACACAACTGGCTTGGTAAATTCCTTGCCCCTTTTTTGAGCACCTAGTCTTTCTTGGAGGTAGGTTATGGTTTTTACGCTATTTGTAGTAAACCTTAATAGCGAATGATATGTGTTGGTAGTATTAAATAGAGTCCCTTATTTTATGCTTAATTGTGTGTATTCTGATGTGAATTTTATATATATGAATTGTGAGGAAACAAGCATGATGGCAGCTATTGCCTCCCAAATCTTGACTAAAAACCGAATCTTCTTTGTTAATGAGAATGCTTGATATAAAAGAAGGCCTTTATGAACTTAAAGTGAATGTAGAATGAGATGCCTGTTATAGAAAGAAGGACTTGATGAATTTAATAGAATGAGATTAGGGGATCGGAGTGTCACGTACCGAACACATAGAATGATGGTAACGGGTTGTTCACGACCGACACGTAGATGTATGGGATCGAGTGTCACGTACCCGACACATAGAATTAGTGGGGACGGGTGTCACAACCCGACACGTAATTAGGGGATCGTCGTTATAAACATACCGACACATAGAATTAGTGGGACGGGTGTCAGAACGACACGTAGATTAGGGGATCGGAGTGTCACGTACGACACATATAATTAGTGAGACGGGTGTCACGAACGAACACGTATATTTGCAGGATGAGTGTCACGTCATCGCACATAGATTAGTGGGGGGGGGGGGGGGGGAAACAGGTGTCACGAACCGCACGTTGAATGTAGGGGATCGGAGTGTCCCGTACCGACACCTAGAAATTAGGGATCGGAGTGTCACTTTCGAACACATTGTAGTAAGGGGATAGGAGTGTCACGTTCCACACATAGTAAGTGAGGGGGGAATCGGAGTGCCCACGTAAACCAACACAAGAGGAATAAAGATAATGCATCTTGAATAGATGCTATATACTCAATCTAAAGAACATGTTCCTCCCAAAACGAGTATGGTAGGAGGCTTGAGTCCTCAAATATATGTTCCGGTGATGCTATAATATGTTTGTCACTTGTTTTTACTATATCACCATGTTAAAATATTAGGTTGATTTTATTATGTTATCTGAGATATTTGCTTTCTATTTTCAAGTGGCCGATGATATCTACTCCGTACTTGTGGTTATACTGACCCCCCTACTTTTATGTTTTTTCTTCTTGTATATTGTGGAAATGCATCAAACCGCCCGTCATCTTCGACTCAACAGTAATTCTAGCCAGTCTTTCGTCACACCCGGATCTTCAGGGGTGAGCTAATTGCTTCTATGCTTGGACGATATCTCCTTTCCTCTTTCGTTAATGCCTTGAAGTTCGGCATAGACTAGCTTTTTTTATTTTGTTTTAGCTCCTTTAAATACTCTTAGTTTTAGTAAAATTGATCATAGGATGTTCTTGTGGTATGACTTCCTCCAGATTTTTGTGGGAATTAATAGATGATTGAATCGTAGAAGGTTCTTGAATTTGTCTTTTCTTTATGCGTTTAAGTAAGTAAAATGGTCTTCGCATTGCTTTATGTTGATATTAAATGGAATATAAGGTTTTAGACTTGGTTGGTTCGCTCCTCAATGGAGGTAAAATTGTGGGTGCCAGTCCGGCTCGATTTGTTGGTCGTGACAACTTGGTAATCAGAAGCATCTAGGTTTTCGTTGGTCCTCATCACACAAGAACAGTCCTTAGTAGAGTCTTAAATACTGTAAGGGGGAAACCGCCTTTCTTTTCTTCTTTGAGAGGCCTATAAACTTTAGGAAAATTCCATTCTTTCCTTTCTTGCTCTTTTCCGTGCTTTACTTGGATCCATTTTGTATCTAGGTGATCCCAAATTTGGGTAATCTGACCATTTCACTCATATTCGCAGATGGTTAGAAACTAAGCCACCGACTACTCCAACATCAACACTCAGCAAGACAAGATGCATCTGGCCAGCCATAAGGGCTGTATCTCGAAGTGGAACAGTAAGCCACGAGGCGCCATAGAGGGTCGTGGTGGGACGTCCTCTAGAGGAGAGGACAACACCTAGCCCATCGGGCTAGTGGTCGGTGAATCCCTCCACCGACTAGGAAAGTAGTAAGTAGAAAGGGAGGAAATTAGGGAGAATGAACAGTACAGAATGGTGTAAATGCCACCCCAACCTACCCCTGAGCTGATCAATCGAGGTTCTCGCTTATCTTAGTTGGTGTTCCTGATCAGCGGTCAGGCAACCCCCAATGTTTTTCTGTCACTAACACACCTCCTTTCATAGGTAACACCATCTAAGCCACTATGGCCCGGCCCCTCGTAATGGTGATTCCTCATTTGCACGGACATAAGCACTTTCCCACGCCTGACTCCTGGGCCCTTATGCAAAATGATCAGCATAACTTTTTCAGTAAGATTCTTGAATTTAAAACCTCCAAGTTCTTCAAGGGTGCAAAAGAATCTGATTGATGCTTACGATTTTTCCTGGTTTACTGTCATGATCTCTACACCAAGATGGGTATAGTAGAACGGTTTGGTGGTTGGTTTCGTGAGTTGTCCAGTTTCCAGGGAACGCCAAAATGTGGTGGCGGTCACATGTTTTGAGTGTCAACCACCAGAGGCCACCACCTATGACTTGGCTGGGCCTC
The DNA here is from genome assembly GCA_027704765.1 of Solanum habrochaites. NCBI lineage: Eukaryota > Viridiplantae > Streptophyta > Magnoliopsida > Solanales > Solanaceae > Solanum > Solanum habrochaites. The sequence goes on from JAKWJA010002500.1 coordinate 46,446,802, forward strand.
ATTCTCTAGCTTTGTTTTATGGAGAATAAATATCCCCCGGACTTTGAGGGATAAGGAAAAGGGATTATTTCTTAAGCTAGAGCAAGGTAGGATGTCGTCCTAATCATATGAAGGGCCTAAGTTTCGGCACTATCCAGATTGCCCACCCACCTTTGTTTCAGTCCACAAGAGCGGATTCGCCGTTTTGTTAGAAGGGGTTGAATCAGAAGTTGCGAATTTCATTTAGAATAGACTGTTACACCGCGTTCGAGGTTGAGTGCGGGCCTACAGCGAAAAATCGTTTTTTCGCAAGAGGAGTATGTAGACCTCGTAGCAGAGGCGTGAAAGGAGTGAAGCCCAGATTGATTTTCACCATGGCCATCGACTCAAAAGAGGTTTCGAAAGAGCGATTGGGGTGAGTTTAAGGGCTGTTAATGGTTTCATACTCTAGAGGACAAAGGGTTCCGGAGGGTTGGTACTATCCAGTGCACCCCTTCGTCTTCAACTCGAACTGTATTTGGGGGTCCACCTCAAGACCGGTCAACATTTCTCTGAGAGACCCATGCGTGACATCTAGAGAAGTGTTTATGGATTTTGGGGAAGACTGTTACTATTAGGAGGAATTGGGTCCAAACAGAGTAATAGACCCCCAATAGGTAAGGTAGAGGTGGGTCATGGCAGAGGCCGTTTATTATGGGGGGGCGTGGTGGCCGAGTAATGTGTGGTCACCACAACGGCCGGGGTGTGGGCCAACATGGAGCACCTACATCACAACATGTTATGACCGACGACAAACAAACGAAAGGGAGGGCCCATTGTTAATGCTTTCCCTGGGAAGATCGGAGGCAGAGGCCATCTGATGCTGTCATCACAGGTAATCTTTCTGGTTGGTGATTGCATGGCCTTCTGTATTTGTTTTGATCCTGGATCCCCACATTTCCGTATGTAATCTTCCTCTTTGCTAATGTCCTAAATTTACATTGTGATTTTACTTGATATGCCTATTCGTGTTTTCTACTCTCCGGTGGGTGAGTCTGTGGTAGTTAAAAGGTTATATAAGGTCGTTGTTATGGTTAATCTTTGTGGGGAGCAACACTTATGTAGATTGGTTAGCTTAGAACTGGTTGATTTTGATGTAGTTTGTCTGGTATGACTTGGTTTTCTCCTCTCTCCGCAATTTTGCGATCTTGATTTGTATGCTAAACTGTGACCGTTAGACCACGCCTGGGCAGATCCGTTTTGTGGGGAGGGTGGACTACACTTTTCCAATCCGTGGCGTATAATCTCCTTTTCTTCGTGCTAAAGAAATGGTTAGTAATGGTGTTTAAGCCTTTCTTGGCACTCTCTCAGGATGACACTACCAGTACCGTTCTTGAAGTCGGTTTCGGTGGTCCCGTGAGTTTCTTGATGTGATTGCCCTGCATATCTTCCGGGTATTCCCACCAGAATGAGGGATATTGACTTCTTGTATGATCTTGAACTGGGTACTCTCGCCCCATTTTCTATCCCCCTTATATAATGGGAGGTTTCTTCGGATGTGCAATAGACTAGTATACCGAAAGTTGAACAGGTGAACCATAAAGAACAAGTTCCTCTTCCTCGCAATTGATGACTGTGTTCGATCAGTTACAAAGGGCTTTGTGTCTTCTCTAAGATTGCCTTGCAAAGATCTGGTTATCATCAATTGAAAATTACGGCAACGGATGTTCCACAAGACTGCTTTTAATAACCAGGTAATGGGGCCAATTAACGAATTTTGTAGTGATGTCTTTTGGTCTTACGAAGCCCCGCTTCTGCTTATTTGCGTTCAATGAGTTTGATGAACGGGATTTTTAAGCCCATATTTGGATCTCTTTGTGATCGTATTTATTTGATGATATACTGATTACTTCTAAATAAAAGGCAGGAAACCTGAGGAGCTTTGAGAAGGTATTTGAAATGTTTGAGGGACAAAGGCCTTTATTGCCAACTTCTTCTCTAAGTGTGAGTTTTGCTAGATGCAGTGTCTTCTTGGGGCACGTGGTTTTCCAAGGATGGCGTGATTGGTTGGATCCCTTTAAAGATCGAAGTAGTGAAGATTGGGTAAGACCTACTAAATGTGTCAAGATAAAAGGCTTTTGTTGGTTTAGCCAGTTACTACCGCGATTGTCAAGGGATTCTCTTGTATTGGCTTCCCAACTGCATAACTGAACTAAACAAAAAATGTTTCCATTTGTTGGTCCGGATTGAGTGTGCGGAAAGGCTTCAGAAGCTCAAGACTCTGTTGACTACCGCTCCTATCATTACCTTATTTCCCATGGAGGGTAAATAAACTTTCATTGTTATTACGTGATGCATCCTATTCTGGTTTGGTGCAGTCCTAATGCAAGAGAAAATGTGATTGCTTATGCTCGAGGCAATTAAAGGTGCTGGACGTAAATTATCCGACCCTGATTTAGAGTTGGCCTGCAGTTGTGTTTTTACCTTAAAGCAATGAGACATATTTACTATGGGGTTTTAAGTGTGAGGTCATACGTATCATCCGTAGTCTACAGATGCTTCCTTAGAGAGGATTTGAATTTGAGACAGAGGAGATGGGATGGAACTGACTGAAGGACTACGACATCACTATTTTGGGTATTAATCCCGGGGAAGTCGAATGTTGTAGCGGATCTTTATAGAAAGGGCGGGCAGCATGGGAGTCTAGCTCACTTGCAAGCTTCTATCAGCCCATATGGCTATGGATTTTTCAGACTCTGGCTAATGACTTTAGAAGGCTAGAAGTAAAGAGAAGGGAGATGTTTTTAGCTTTGTGTGGAGGAAGATCTCCTTCCTGTGACAAGATAAGGTAAAGAGCAGTTTAATGATAAAAAAATTGCATTCGGGATCCGAGATAAATTTTGGCAAGGAGAGGCTAAAAGAAGCGAAAAATCGATGAGGAAGGTGTTTTGATGATAGGGAAGGGTTATGTGGGTACCTCGTCGATGATTGATCCACACTAACTATCTTACAGAGCGCTCTAGTTTTTCCGGATATTCTATACATCTGGTGCAAACCCAATGATGTTACCGTGACCTAAGTGCAACACTTTGGTGGAGTAGAATGGAAGCGGACATTGTTGGAATTTTGTTTGCCAAATTGTCACAACTTGTCAACACGTAAAGTAGGAACACCATAGGCGGCCTGATGAACACTTCAGAGAATGCCCATTCCTGATGGAAGTGGGGGAGAATTGCAATGGGACTTCGTGGGTGGTCTTTTCCAATGACATTGGGTAGTTGGATTCATTTTGGGTGAATTGGGTTGGATAAGGTTTAACTAAGTCTGCTCATTTCATTCCGGTCAAGTTGACTTACAATGCGAGAAATTTAGCCAAAACTTTACATGCAGAGATTTTTCGGTTTTGTGGCATGGGGTTCCACTATCCATCATATCAGATAGAGGGTACGCATTTACTTCTAAGTTTTTTGTCGAAAAAATTTGCATGAGGAATTGGGGTACTAAGGTTTGGACCCTTAAGTCCTCAAGCGTTCCATCCTCAGACCGATAGGTCCAAGTCTAGCGAGACGATTCAAGTGTTGGAGGATATCTTCGTGCGTTGTGAAATAGATTTGGGGTGGTCCATTGGGATAACTTCTTACCCTGATCGGAAGTTTTCAATACAATAATAGCTATCACTCGAGTATTTAAATGGCTCCCATTTGAAGCATGTATAGGTAGGAGATGTAATTTCCCCCCCCATTGGTTGGTTTGATTGCATTTCGAGGTTATGCCTTGGGGTACGGATCTTCTTGAGGGATTCGATAGAGAAAGTGGAAGTTCATTCACGAAAAGCGCTAGCGTTCGGCAAAGTAGGCAAAAAGAATATGCAGATCGAAAGGATTAGAGCCTTAGAGTTCAGGGAGGGTGAACAAGCTTAGTTGAGAAAGTTTCTCCAATGAAAAGGGGTGATGCGGTTTTAGGTAAAAGAGGGCCAGCTCACCCAGGTAACATTGGTCCCTTTTGGAAGTACTTAAGGAGTAGGGGAGGGTGCTTATATGAGTTAGCCTGCCCTCCAGGGCCTGTCCCTGAGTGATCTGGTATTCATGTGTCGATGTTTTGGAAAAAGAATACAATGCGGATGGAAACTACATTAAATCCATTGGTACAAGTCGTTTTTGCTTGATGAGACTTGGTCTTATGAGGAAGAGCCGTTTGCTATTTTAGCTCGAGAGTTCGCATTTGAGGTCAGGGAGAATTGCAATCCATCAGGTTAAATGGAAAATCGACCGGTTTTGAAGAAGCCTACTTGGGAGAAGGAGGCAGATATGCAAGAAAGATCCCACACTGATTAAAGACTCAGGTAAGTTCCTTTCACTCTTGTTTTCTCTCGTTAGCGTTCGATGAAAACTATTGTTAAATTTGGTATCTAGTATTAACTCTACCACCTGTTTAGTCGTTTTGAGCAGCAGATTTTATTTCTCGAAAACTGGCGAAAGAGGGCAACGGATGCCACGCGGACCGTCATGGGTCACGACGGACCGTCGGTGGAGGTCTCGTCCCTGACTTAGAACTTCTGAAATTGGGGGTACTGAAAATCACTCTCTGAACGCCACGACCTAATGTAGGCGAACGTCTCAGGCACGACGGCCCCGTCACATGGACTTTTTAAACTAAAATCAAGTCCCTCTGACCCCCCTTTGCGACGGACAGCAGGCTACCAACGCAAGCACGCCGGCCCGTCAAACGGGCTTGCTAATCCCCAGGCGGGTCCGGATTTCGGATTAAAATAATTTAACAGGGGCGTTGTTGGCCTATTTCCTACTTTTAAATTATAAAGTAAATGGGTTAATGTTTAATAAGTCTAATTACTTGAGGGATAATAGAGGGTAACCCAACCTTAAGTTAATTAATGGATTATTAGTGCCATCTTTTCACCACTATCATTCATATGATAATTAGTTAAAAGAAAGATGGTTGTTTGAATAAGAAACAGCAAAAAGAACAGCAAGAGATAGAGCGGAATCGACGAACTGACGAGAAGAGGGAGAACGACGGAAAAAGGAAACACAAAAGGCTTTGGAATTCCTTGCTTGATCACAGTTCCTTTGTGTAGGTAAGGTTTCATGGTTCTTTACAACCGCTATCGTAGTAAAACTCCTGAATATGCGCAATGAAATATGTGTTGGGTATATTAAGAGCTTCTTTTATATAACATACTTGTGTGTATGGCATGATGTGATTTTTATACATATATGTTTGTATTAACAAGCATGATAAGCTATTGAATGTCCCCAAATCTTGATAAAAACCTACATCTCTTGTTAATGATGGATAACCTTGATATAAGAATAAAGAGCTTGATGAAGCGTAGAAGATTACATGAGATGATTACTCCTTGGGTAAAAAGAAGGCTTGATGAATTAATAGAAATGAGAATTAGGAGATCGGTGGTTTTCACGTAACCTACACATAGAATTAGTGGGACGGGTGTCACGAACCGACAACGTAGATGTAGGGGGATCAGGAGTGTCACGGACGTACCGACACCTAGATTAGTGGGACGGGTTTGGGTCCCACGAACACACGTATATGTAGGGATCGTAGTGTCCCGTAAACCGACACATAGAACTTAGGGGACCGGGTTTCCACGAACCATACATGGAGATTGTAGGGGATCGGATGTCACGTAACCGACCATAGAATTTACGGAACGGGTTGGTCCCACGAACCGACACTAGACATTGTAGGGGATCGGAGCTGGCACGTACCGACACATAGAATTAGGGGATCGAGTGTCACGTTTCCGACACATTGTAGTAGGGTATCGGAGTGTCACGTTCCCGACACCTGTAGTAGGGGATCGGAGTGTCCCACCGTACCGACAGACAAGAAGGAATACAGATAATGAATCTTTATAGATGCCCTAATATAACTCAATCCTAAGAACATGTATCCCCAAAAAAATAGTTGGTCATGGAATGCTTGAGTCCTCACAGATATTGTTCGGTATGCTATAAAAATGAATATTTGTACTTGTTTGGTTGTTTTGCTATCACATGTTTAAGATATTAGTTTATTTATGATGTTATCTGAGATATATTGCTTTTCTATTTTGAGTTGGCCCGATGATAACTACGCAGTACTTTGTGGTTGTACTGACCCCCTACTTTTTGTTTTTCTTTTCTTCTTGCATATTGGTGTATGCAGCAAACCGTGCGTCATCTTCACTCAACAGTAATTCTAGCCAGTCTCGTCATCCCCGGATCTTCCAGCAGGGTGAGCTAAATGGCTTCTAGCTTGGACTGGATCTCGCTTCCTCCATGTTACATTGATGCCTTGAAGTTTTCCGAGCAATACACTAGCTTTTATTTGGGGTTTAGTTCCTTAGAATAACTCATAGTTTAGTAAAATTGAGCCATAGATGTTCTTGTTGGTTGATGACTTCCAGATTTTGGGGAATTAATAAGATGGTGATTTTTAGACGTTATTGATTGTCCCCTTTTATTTATGGTTTTAATTCTCCGCATTGCTTTTATTTTGATCTTAAATTGAAATGATAAGGTTTAGAATTGGTTTGGTTCTCTCAATAGGAGGGTAATGTGGTGCCAGTCCGGCTCGGTTTTGGGTCGTGACAATTAATATACAAATCCATCTCAATAGAGAAGGTCTAAAATAAGTCTTTAAAAATATTGAAATTGGTATAAAATATAACCCTTTATTTCCTTTGGCTCAACAAAATGACCTTTATGGTTTTCTTTGTGGCCTTTAAACAAAAAAAACATTAACAACCGTTTTCACCCACAAGGAATAATTAGTCCCATTTGAGTAGCATTTTTCAGTTAAAAGGGTGGCTTCTATCTGACATTTTGTTTGTATTAATAAACTTACTAACTCTAAATTAATCCAATTTCCGCTGGCGGGGGGGGAGGGGGCGGCGTGTGCAGAGGAATCCATAAAACAAACCGTAACATGGCGGCGCACGGTAGTCTAGCCGGGTTGGCGCTTTCGGGCGTTAAAAATTAAACTATCTATAGGACTGTATCTTGTTGAGACATAAACGCAAATAAATAGCTTTTGTTTCTTCTGGAGACGCCGCTTCCCCGGGTGTGTCGCCTCGAATACTCAATTATTTCAAATTCATTTCTAACTAAGGGTACCAGATAAAGGGTACCACCAATGAGCTAATTAAGATTCCACAGAAGAGATACTAGGTGTTCTAAAGATCAAATGCTTCAGTGCTAATTGTGCTATTTGTGCTCTTCCTGCAACCCGGAACAAAAAGAGTATACATAGAGCCCCCCAAGAGCAATGACTTTTTTTTCTCTCTTAAATCTATTACCAAAAATTAAAAGCAATAAGATCTTTTAAAATAAATAAAATCAACAATTAAATTAATGTTAGAAGGGTATTCCATACTTTGCAATCGAACATCAAATACATTTAATAAAGTTATCTATATCGTCTAAGGGCAAAAGCTCTCATCCATCATTTAATAACTAGTTCATGCATTGAAACTCTTACTTCCTTGATTTTCACAATCTCTAGCCTTGAATACAGTAACACTCTGAATTTTAAGCAACCACTCCATATCTTCAACAACCTCTTTTTAATCAATTTTTTGGTTCATAGGTTTTACGCTCTGTCCGGTTCTGCTAACTCTTGAAATGCTTCCCAGGGCATCTCTGATGTTTTCCAAATTTAAGAAAGCCTCAAACTCCCTGAATTCTGATTGATATCATTTTTTCAAAAGGAAAATTATCCCATTTACATATTTAAGAGATCATATTACGAGTTTTTTCAATGCCTACTTTTAATATATTCTTGCTTGAACTAGTTAATCATGGGTCTAACAATAGCCCTAATTTGCATATTAAATTAAATTTTACTGTTTAATTAAATATTAATCTTTTAAATTTATAATATGTTTTAATTAATTAAACAAACAAAAGTAACACCACAATAATCATTACCAATTAATCCAATCGAGTATTTACATTGATTATTTTTTCCATTTTCGCAATAAATAATATTTAATCTTTTTTATACTTTTTATATTTGTCTTATAATTATTTAAATAAATAATTCAAATTCACCATAATGATCCTTTACCCACAACTAAAGGGGACAGTTACATGATTATCTGTTTTTTTTTTTGCAGTTACTATCCAATTCCAATTTCCCACCACCCCTAAAGCAGCCAGAATGCCTCTATTACCCAAAATGCTACAGCCACATCCAGCGTGTACAAATTTAATCTTTCCAACTCTTTCAATGTATATTTTTATTCAAACTGTGTTTTTAAAAATTCTAAAATTAATTCGGGAGAAATTTTTTGTCATACAATCAAAAGAAAGGGCGAATTCACAACTCAATGAATTAAGATTTTAAGATTTTTGATAAAACATGTCAAAGAAATATGAGCATACTCCTCAAACGATTCCCTGATTAATAGAATTGACATATACTGCTGAAATAACTGCTCCAATTGAAGTCAAGCAAATGGCTAATGTGCCTCAACAAGAGTCAAATTTAAAGTATGTCTTTCTATCCTTTAGTAATTACAATATATAAATTAACTCATATTTTTAAAAGTTATTTTTCTTTCAATACCATTTCAGTAATTGTGGCATGTACACATGTTTATTTATTGAATGTAGCAATGACGTTTTTGGTATGGATTACATTGATGTAAAATTTCACTAAAGTTACAGCACAATCCCATAGCAGTATAAAAGAAGTGAGAACGTTGACACAATTAGCAAGAGTGAAGTAACAAGAACTTTTGCTAGTAAAATTGAAGGGCCGAGCATAGAAGAAGACCATAATCTGGATACCACCTATTATCCTACACCAAGACAAAATAGATCATTCGTCAAATAGAAATTCTCTTAGACTTTCATTATTTTAGGAAATTGTATATTTTTTCTTCAATTTTTGGATATAATCTATACTATGCATTATTGATACTATGCTGTATTAAACAAAGATTATTCATTTTCGTTCATGATACTTGAAAATGAAGATTATGTTTTATGTTGAGTATATAAATATACATTGTTAGACATAATTAAACTCATACTCCCTTCGTTTAATATAGAATGACATAGTTTGACTTGGAACGAAGTTTAAGAAAAGAAAGAAGATTTTTTTAATCTTGTGGTTATAAATTAAAGTTGTGTCAAATATACCAAAATGCCCTCAAAACTTGTGGTCTTAAACATGCCATATGGAAAGTTAAAGTTAAAATGTTGCCAAAAAAGAAAAGAGTTCATTCTTCTTTAAACAAACTAAAAAAGAAATAGTGTTATTATTTTTAAGACAAAGAGAGTATAAAATAAAGTTTGCCACTAGTTGGATACCAGTTTCAAGGAGTATTAGTCATAATTTGTAACCATGATGCAAATTAGATACAAAATGGATATCAGCAGTACCCATTTTAGGTTGAGGATTTTGTTTGAAAAAATGCATATACAAAATAATAAGAATTAAATGTCTTAAAATTCTATTTAGTTACCAATTGTATACATTGTTATAATTAGATTTTTGAAATGGATACCAATTGGATACAATGTTAACTAGTTTAGAATGACTAATTCAATTTAAATCTTCATTATATGTTGTATTTTCAGCTAAATACAAAATAGATACCAATTTGGTAGAACTAGACTTAGTTTTCCTAGTTGTATACAAACTTGAAATCCTACTGGACACCAGTTTGATACTAATTAAATACCAATTGAGTAAAATTGACTTAAACTTTTAAGATGGTTACTAGTTTAATACAAATTAAAAATATCAACTACATTCTGTATTTTTCAATTTTCAAGTGACATATTTGTTGGATTCCAAATGGATACATTATTAACTTGTTTTTGGTTATCTTATTTGGTTGAATCTCAATTACATGTCAATTTTTTAATTTTTACAATGGGATATTAGTTACATACCAAATGTATAACCAATTGAATACATATTACTTAGGTTAATATTGATTATTTAGTGGAATCTCCAATTACAACCATGTTTGGTTTTTTAAAATGTTTCCAATAGGATATCAAGTTTCGATTACCAAATGTATGCCAATAGGTAGAAAATTAAACTAGTTTTTAGGCTTACTACTTTTAAGTTGAAAGTTCAATTTAACCTGTTTTTTTTTTTTTTTTTTTCAATTTTTCCAATTGGATCAGTTAGATACAAAAATTTATGCTAGTTAAATACCACATTATATCAACTAGATTTAGGTTGGCAAAAGTTCATTTGAAATTGCAATTTAATATTTTCTTTTCAATCTTTCCTATCGATGTTAGTTCGATACAAGATTTATAGAAATTTGATACTACATTAACTAGTTTTAGGTTTTTTGGTACACATAATAAATGTTAGGAAATTATAATTTATTAACTTTAAAGACGAAATAAAAAAATGTGTTTATCACAATATAACAACTAAATCATAATAAAAATAAATTATGTCATCTTTGAGCATGATAATTTGAACATATTTTCCTATTGTGTTCCTCTTGACAACATGCACTGCATGTAACCATAGTTCTCTTGAACTTTACATCAGCAAGTCCTTTCTAACGTTCAAGTTGTGCTCTTCCTATCATTCTTTCTGAACTAGGCTGCAAAATTTATCATCCGATACTTTTTGAACTGATCCATCATAAATTTTTGTGTCGATATTATATCATATAAAAGTACAAATAACTTTTGTACATATGTTATATCAGTATAAAGTAGAATTTCATATATTTTAAAGAAAACTTTTTATACCTATTTGATGCCAAAAGTATATATTGATTCATACCTTCTACTGATTAAAAAAAGAAAAAGAGATTATGAAATTTAAACCTAAAGCTTATTATTTTTATAATAAATCTTAAAAAAATAAACCGATTTCGTTTCCACTATTAGGCACACTCCACACGCCAACCAATATAATGTCAAAAAATAGAAATTGAATCATATCAGTTCGCTCCATTAAAATTATAAATCTTCATATTTGATCTTACTATTGTACTGTCACGCCTCGAGCTATCACCGAGACGCGGACACGGGACCTAGGATTACAAGTAACCCCAAGCTAACCCTGCTGGGAAGACCATAAACACATTAAAGATAATAAACTAGATGCGAAAGCCAAATCATGATGTAAACTTAAAAGATGGAGAATACACATATTCTATATCTGAGATATTTGAAACTGATGAGTTTAATCCAAAGAAAATATTAACTTAATAATAAGCTGAGACTAACTTTGTTTGAAATAAGCGTCTAACTCACTAGAAAATTGGAGAAGCCCCAACTATGTCTAGCAAAAACTAAAAATAAAAGACCAAAATACTAAAAGAAACTCATGACTATTATCTTTGGAGAATGAGGGCTCACCACTGGTTATGCTGAAGTGGATATCGAGAATCAATCTAAGCGTGATATGGATGCTGAGAACCTACATCAGTACTTGAAAGTTACTGAGCATGTACGATACAGTAAAGCTGAAATAAAGTATAATTGAACAAGCACAAAAGCAAGTATAATATTCTGAAGATGATATACTGAATTGTGAGCTAATTGGATGCAATGACCAAATTTATAGCATGCTGGGACTGAATACTAACTTAATTGTAAATATGGCCAGTGCAATAGAGTCTTTCTTAACTGTAGGAGATACTAATAACCGATAATAAAACAACATGAGCTAAATATGGAGTCCGATATATACGCCTCATCGAGAGGCCTCAATATACCCTACTAGAGGTATAAAGACATGCTGTCGTGATAACCAAATTGATGCCCATAGAGGGGACTTACAACCTACTTTGTTAGATGTTCTAGCACTATTTGGGTACACTAAACGCTAGTCCAGTATTATTCTACTTCAATGAAATATCGGCTTAAAGACATTAATGGACTGAAATTTCTGTAATATACTGGATCGGTCAAAACTTAAATGCAAAACTGAGAATGCCTAATTATTTGATAACAATGCCTTAATAACGAGTATGGCTATCTGAAGTAATTGAAATATCTGATCTAGCATGTGTAATAATGAAATGCATAGCTAGAGTTTTGAAATTCATGCAAAAACTAAGTATTAAAATAATAATCTTATTTGGATCTTTATAATAGCTAATAACCCAACAATTCTAACATTCAAGAAACTCTAATTCTAGTCATGATATGGGAATTAAAAATCTTACTGAAAACTAGGGATCTAATGGGTGAAAGGAAACCACTAGTGAAATCCTATATACATGGTAATGAAATTCAAAGAGAATATTTAGATTTCAAAGCTTGAACTGAAGGAACCTTGTTGTGTTTCTTGAATTAGGGTTCTTGACCTTTTTCCCTTTCTCCCCTCTCTCTTCTCCCTCTTCTCCTTTCTTGATTCTGACTTTTTTAAGTTTTTGAGTTATGATTTTTTCTTCGTTCAAATTATTGTATAATTTTTTCTAGGCTTAAACTCACTAAATCTATGCTTTAGGGGTTAACAAAAACGCCATCCTCTTAGGGTTTAAATGAGAAGGAAAGACCAAAGAACCCTTAGTTAATTTTTTAATAAATCCGGACCAACGATGACCTGGACTGACGCGGACCATTTTTCAGTCGAACGGTCCCTCGTTTTTCAAGATGTCTTTTTTTTTACACTCCCTTTTACTAAATGGGCATAAATTTTTACTCGGATGTTTGATTTTAGTAAACTCGATAGTTTTGGAATTATCTATCATTTCATTGGTCATGAGACACCTAATTACTTTTTTGCTAAAAGTTATGATCATTTGAAGTTGATCCAACAATATTTTCCCCCTAACTAGCTGCTAACCTTCACCTATGGTCAGACCTACGGAAGGTAGATCAAACGCCGATTCGTGGTGGTTATCCGTTGTTTGTGTCAGAGGCTGTGTAAATGGGGTGTTGATCAATGGACACAGACTACTGACCATAGCCATTCTTACGCACCATAGGTCTGTTCGTGGATCGTCACTAAGTCAATTTTGCTTTGCTGCGGTCATGGAAGAGTTTCAGTAACAAACGAAGGATGTGCAATACGGGCCATAGATCATACTATGGTTCGTCGATAGTTATCGTCGATTGTACATGCATATTTCTGAAAAGCTTATTTTTAGTCTGTTTTGAATACAGGGTGTTACATATACACATTTAATACACATAAATATTTATACAAGAATAATACCAAATAAATAATATTATTTTTTACAATTAATGACTATTTATTAGATAAAGAGTATACAAAATTCTTTCAATATAATGCTAAAATCGCACCAACATGGTATACCTAAAAAACCATTTTTTAAAAAAAATATGTATTTTTCTTAACCAGAAACATGCAAAATAACTAATGTTCATACCAAAATCTATATCAATTTCAAACATATCTTATGGAATATTTATATGCCATAATTAGAACTGACATACACAAACAAAATCTCAATAATTTATAAGTAACCAGTATAGACCATTCATTCAAATATAAGTCCAAAATTGTCCAAAAATTACATTCCTCATTTCGTAAAAACTTAATACACATTTCATACAAATCATCATACTTCTTACTCATAGATTTTTACACAATATTGAAGAATGTCATTACTAATTTCCATATCCAAATGCAACTACCTCAATCATTCCCAACCTTACATTGTTGTTTCTATTTTTAGATGAAAAAAAACAATATCCACGTTATCTTGTAACGCTGGCATACTGAATTCATCTCATTATATTTATATTCTTATTATTTATAATTGGTTTATATATTATTATTATTATTATTATTATATATTATTATTAGAATAAAGACTATAATAATATAATAAGTATTATATATATATTATCACAATTGACTCAAAGAAAATAATTTGCAATACATCATCTTAACAACACGAATAATACTTTTTTGTTTTCACAAATTTCGTAACTTTACAAACATTTTATTTGTTTAATATTCCATACACTTATATTCAAATAAGTCATATATTAATTCAATCTCGGTCAAAGCCATGGTACAAAAATGAACAAAATAACTATGAAAAAGCTCAATTGTACCAATAAAATCAGAGAATCTGAAAAATTACAGTTTCACAAAAATTAATATGTATATGGAAAAAATGACGTTTAAACAAAACAAATCACAATATTAATATAGTATACATAAATGAAATCAGAAAATGTCATTTACATTTTCAATTTTTTTTACTATTCAGTAATATACAAATACAAACAATAAATCATAAAGAATTCATATTAAAAGGATCTCATCTACCAACAAGTTTAATTAGTATAGATGAGTAGCTGTCCATTTCGCAAAATAAAGTCTTTTCAAACAAAGAAAAGTGGACTCATGAGTGACGTCAAATTCAGGCAAAAAAAGAAGAGATAGAAACTATGAACAAAATGAATAAAATCTACTTTTTTAAATTAATGTACACATATTAGAGTGAAATAAGGAAAATAAATATACCTAATTATTTTTGAAATCCCTAAATTTATTTAATAACATTATCATCATGAATTCCAAAATTAATTCGTAACACACATTATCCCCTTTTTTTCTTTTTTTTTCAAAACCCGATTTGTTTTCACTTTTTTTTAAAAGTTGATATTTTTACACAGATTTTAAATCATTTATTTTTAATGAATTATTACAATTAAAATATTTTTATTGTCACAACATGAAGGTTTTATACTAAACTGCTATAACTTTCAAATATTAGTCCTACTAATGTCATTATTGAGCCTTAGTGATGGGGAACTTGATAAAAACGTTTTTTTGAAAGATCTTCACCATTTTACAAGATGCAAATCTACTGTGTTCTCGCAAAGAAGATAGGAATGTCTGTTTCCGTTGATCCAAATCAATCGTTATGGGCACCCATACATACCACAAGTGGTGAGAAACCACTGCTACAATCCCAACTAGCCACTAACCAAAACTAAGTCACTTAAGTTACGAAATACGTTTTAATTACCTAAACAATGAGATTAAAGACTATAACCTGAAGTTAGTGTAACCAAAAACTCTAACAACGACAACCCTTATAATAAGAAGTACAACCCATAAACTATAGAGCACATAAAATAAATAGTCTCAATCAAAAAGAGTGGACTTAAACAAAAGGAGAAACCAAGGAATCCAAAAAGATGTAGCTCACCCTTGAATTAGAATGATCAGTGATCTTCTACAAGGTGTATCAATAGCAGCCGGAAGATTCCTTATACTCTACAAATATAAGAGCAAGTGTAGTATCAGTACACAACCACTGTCTACAAGTAGAATCAAACAACTGTCATCTCAGGGAAACATAGACAACTAATTACAACAATATAACCATGTAACATAGGGAATATCAAAAACGTTGATTAACACAATCTTCAAAACCTAAGAGAACCAAACCACAACCACTTTTAAAGTCCATTTGTTCAATGCATGAATGAAGTCTTATTCCCCACTTACACTAAGTAGAATTCTTTGAGAAGTCATAAGTCACAATCCATGTTCATAAAATAAGCCAATATATAAAAAGTGAATGGTACTGTCATGTAACCCGATCCGATCCAAGTTAGTTATGTCGTAACATGACAATCTAATTCAATTTTTATGTCGTAACTTGGCAGTTCAATCAAAGTTAGTTATGCAAAAATGTGACAATTATATCCAATGTTTATGCCTGAACGTAGGAATCTGATTAAAAGTTAGGCCACAATGTTGCAATCCGATTTAAGCTTGAATCCCCTAAGGCACTTGAATCTTTCCCGTTCCTTGATTCTTTTCCTCTTATTCTAGGTCTAGCAACCAATTAATAAACGCAAAGCAAGTATAAATATTTGAATTATAAAACAAACCCAATCAGCCTAATCTAAACCTCAGATCAAATATCCAATTAGGGCTTTTTCCGATAAAATTCTCCAACTTTATAACTCTTTACCGGGCGAGTAAATTGAAGTATATTGGTGGTGCCACAATATTTGCCGATGGTCCCGCACAATACTAACCTGCTAGTCCTAACGCTTTTTATAAAGAGTCCCAACATATCACCATGACCTGGCAAAAAGCAAGCCATAAGGACTTTGTAGATCGCAACAATGCATATTCTGATACTTGCACGGGCTCATATTCTTCCAACAAAGTGAGTTTCACGGAAGGGAGGTTAGAGAGATCCTAACTCTTTAGCTTTATTTATTGTGAAGGTACGGAAGAATGTCACTTAGATTGAGTCCATAGTAAAACTTCTTCCAATGTTTTTGCCCCGTTCTCGGTTCATTTTAAAGACCCATAGTAGCCGCAAAGCCAAAATCGTTAGTGCATGCCGTTTTTTCCATTTTCACAGGTGCACACTTTGAAAAGTTTTATCATTCCATCACGTGTGTTATAAATCATTATAGTTATAAATCTCCATACGTTGTGAGAAAAACTGCTCGGAATCTGATTAAAAGTTTAGGCACGAATGTTGCCAAGCCGTTTAAGCTTGAATCCCCTAAGGCACTTGAATCTTCCCTTTCTTGATTATTTCCTCTTATTCTAGGTCTACAACAATTAATATACGCAAGCAGGTATAATATTTGAATTATAACAAACCCAATAAGCCTAATCTAAACCTCAGATCATAATATCCAAATTAGGGCTTTTTCATAAAAATTCTCAACTTTATAAAAGCTTTACCGGGCGGAAGTAAAATTGAGTATATTGTGTGCCACATATTTGCCGATGGATAAACGAACAATACTAAGCCTGCTAGTTCCTAACCTTTTATAAAGTCCAGCATATCACCATGACCTGGCAAAAAGCAAGCCATAAGGACTTTGTAGATCGCAACAATGCATATTCTGATACTTGCAAAACGGGCCTCATATTCTTCCAACGAAAGTGATTTTTCACAAGGAGGTTAGAAGAGATCCTAACTCTTTAAGCTTTATTTATCTGTGAAGTACGGAAGAATGGTCGACGTAGATTGATCCATAGTAAAACTTCTTCCAATGTTTTTGCCCCGTTCTCGGTTCATTTTAAAGACCCATAGTAGCCGCAAAGCATCGTTATGTGCATGCGTTTTTCACAGGTGCACACTTGATTTATCATTCATCACGTGTGTTATAATCATTATAGTTATAAATCTCATACGTTGTGAGAACTGCTCAGGAATTCATTGATAATGACTTTTCCATCACTCGGATGTAAGACTCCCACTATTCACTGATGTCCCATACAATGTTTCGTGAACATCTATGCCCGATAATGCATTATAATATTAAATGATTGTCGAGGGGATAACGTGGCCTTTCTTCACCTGGATGATAGCGTTTCACCTTACAATTAAGAGAGATACTTCCTTTTTGTGATCAGTTCATTGGAAAAAACAAATAGGCAAAACTAACCTTCCCCATCGATACTAATCAAAGAAAATAGGTTGTATGGATTAAATAAACGAAATTGGGGGGGTTAAATGTTACCTTACCTCCATACTGGTGACAAACTGTGAGAACTCATCTTGGGTCTGTCTCTTACTTTAAATAGATAAGGTACCAAATAAGATCGTTTAAGGGGTTATTAGAAACTAAAAGTCCCGTCTGGCCATCCACGATACACCCATCCCGCTATAATGGCTCTTCTCTAATCTACCACCTTCTCAAAGAAAAAAAAATTTACTGTTCACCCTAAATGCATTTTTTTGGAGTTTCTCCTTCGCACCAATTGCGTCCTAAATCATACAGGTTCCTTATCGTCTTATATATTTAATAATGCAAAGGAACATATAACTAGATCTCATTCATTATCACATTTACCCTACACCTTAATGACTACGATTTCAAAGTTGCTACAAAAGAGTTTTCTGGCCCCAAATACTTTTTTCATTAGCTTTTCCCTAACGATAGAATTAGGTCGTTATAATAAATACTAATTTACCCATCACTCATACCCGAGTGATCAAGTAGGAGAGGACAGTTAAAGTAAGGGTAGTGTAGTATATGAATTGTCGAATTTTGGGGATACTTCTCGCATGCCATTCTCACCGAATCCCATCACCCCCTAAAGGTTTCATATCTCAAACCTCAAACCAACCATTTGAATACCTACACATCCTCCTTTACAATGCCTCAATTAAGTCATCTCATCACTCTAGTGATAATTATTGTTGTATGTTAACTTAACTAACAACTAAAACGATCCTCGATAACCCCTAAGGTTGAGTGCTCACATGTTTGCAACATGTAATCAATGAATTTAACACAATCTTCGGACGAATTATTTCCCACATAACAATGATAAATTCTATTTCAATACTCGCTAAAATGAACTTTAACAAACCAGCACGCACTCATATACCCCAAACCATCCGTAGTTCTTACACTCATATACCTAAACAATCTAGGTTCTTTTCAATGATTTTCAATCTTTAGACCATTGATACTCTTGGAGTTTGTCCAAACATATAAACCATCAAACAACAATAGAGAAAAGTTAGATTTGGTAATTGTATATTACCTTTTATGAACAGTAGTTTTGATTCAATGATCCACACATTCGACTACAAATAATCGATAAATGAACTTGACGAAAAGATAAATTTCATGATTGTCAAACAGTCATACTTATTAAGGGTAGCTCCTTAATAATATCTAATAAGCAGGGTGGTACGTGTAAACAAAATTTTAATAACTCCAAGACAATAAAAATGTGTCATCTGAATGAACCAAGTCTTTCCAATCATTCCACTGATATAGGAAAACATTGCAGTAATGGTAAACATGATCCTCCACTAGGGATCCACCAACAAAAGTGAGAACACACATAAGCATAGCTAGTGCATCACACTCAAAACCATGTATAAAATAAAATAAATGGTCACATCATAATTTATCAAATAGCAGATAAGGTTTTCCTTTGAGGAGTCGATACCGGATTTTTCCATTCACTTGACCCCACATACTCTTAAAATTGTTTCACTTAATCCAACATTCTTAATGTTAATAACTATCGCAACAACTACTACAAGTTATCTTACTCTGAACTAATGCTCCTTAAAAGAAACCTTTCTTGGGTACTAAACTGTCAATAATAATCAAATTTATGACTCAATACATATGGAAGTCTTTTCAAATTCTCAATACATGATACGATTGATCATTATTCACCTTGAAATTCATACATTAACAAAATATATTTCCACAAACGTAAAATTTTAATGAAAACCTAGATTGTAAATTGTACCATATAACACAATCCATTTATTTATCAATATTAGCTTATACCACAACGATTTTATAAATAAATGGATCTTCGCTTTTCATAGATTTCATCTCCATAGATTTCACATCATCTTCATCAACAATTCAATTCTAATCATTACCAAACTCAAAGCATAACAAAAACACTTATCATAACCTTTGAGATAGTATTTCTACACTCATTTCTCAAGTCATTTTCATTATTATAACCAATATGATGTACTTGTGATACTATTATTACAATAATCACCATAAAATGAATGAAATTACTTCCCTACCCCATTATGTACACCTCAAAAGATATCTCTTTAGACTTTGCAATCAATACAATATTGTTGCTCTCGCCTCTCTATAAAGGTTGTATTATATCCCATTATTTTTCCTCAGTATTACTCTGGCTCTTTAATAATCCATTCAAGTGGTGTCCCAAAAAATCTTGAAACATTCCATGCAACCACATTACTCACCTAATATAAGAAAAACACAACCGTAGGCTCTCGCAAGTCATAATTACTATCCCAAATTTCCTTAGACACAATCTTATTATAATGTTACATTCTGTAAAAATCTACCACGAAGTCTTATTACCATTATTCTCAGTCAACCTTGACTATCTATATAAAGCCAACATTTCATTAACATGACACCTTAAACTCAAGCAAACTTATCAAATTCAAAGGACTAAGCCAATCTTTGTACACACTCTGTTAAAAAAATCTTCAATTTCCTTCAACCAAGTATAATGGAACTTTATTTGACCATAAGTATATCATTCCGGTATTAAACCATTCATTTATGGAATAATATAAAATAAGCAGTCCTCCTCCTACCCTTCTTTTTTTATTCAAACAGGACAAGGGCATCTAACTTGGAAACACTAGGACAGATGAATCCTTTAAAAAGACGCTCTTGGATTTGAGCCTTAATCTCTCTAAACTATGAAACCCCAAGAATATACTAATGAATAGGATTGGGACCTCAACCATCTCGTATATGATCCCCAATACTGTCAAACAATATGTCCTAACCAGTTCTACCGACCACAAAAGATCAAACCCTATCGACGTAGGCTGTATCCAATTCCTACTATAAGCTTTCCTTACCTTGAATCTCTAGAGTTACCGATTTCGTATTACAATTATGTGTGATATAATAGAGGGAAAACAAAGTTATGCCTACGATTATATCAAAGTCAGTCAAATCCGGCATAACCAAACCAACCAAGTCTAAAAATCCATAAACACAACAAATATACACGATACACATGGGTAACTATAATTGACTCTTCAATTAGCCTAGATAAATTGATGAGGGAATTAAATATATCACAAACCATATGAAAATGAAATCCAAAGTCTATTGGAAGTTGACATGTATGAATAAGTATAATCTGATCACACACAATTAGCCCTTTTGGTCCTGATGACACCTCAACTTTACTTCTGAAATTAAGTCAAAGCGTCACATCAAGGTAAAGAACCCAACCAGTGAGGTTATGATCCATTCCCCGAGAAAAATGGTTTCAGACTTAACTTTATTCTATTATTATTCTATTTATTTTCATTATTTCCCAAAAACAAATAACAAAAGGGTCTCTTGATTAATTAAAACAATTAGCTAAATTAAAGTAACAAGTGACAGGTTTTCATGTACTGGAGTTTAATAAAGTAATGAGAGTACTAGGCCTAAGTTTCCCACAAGCCCTCACTCTAACTCTTGCTATAACAATCCTTTCTAGTATCTAGCATTCAAGTGGATAAATAGGTTATCTTAAATCCTTGTCTACAAGCAATCTAGAGAATTTCACTTCGCACCTTGATTCTGCTACGGGTGTTGCTTTACTAAACCTTATCTTTACCTCATATTAAGCATCACATTCGATATTTGACTAAGTTATTACATTATACAAACCGACACTAGGCTATTAGATAGTATACACGCAATTTATGTTGATAATTATTTTCCTATTATCTACCTAATTGGTCCGTCAAGTAGTAATAAGGTGAGTTCTAACATTGGTCATCCTTTAAAAAGACATCTAAGCAAAAGAATTATCAATGCATGCAAGACAATATTATTGAATCATTAATTTATCTAGGTTTTACCTTGTTATTTACCCATAGTTCCAACAATCCTAGTTATGAGTTTAGTTACCTATGCTAATAATCACACAAATGAACAAAATCCAAAAATTTACTTGAATAAATCACAAAACACCAATAATCAATTCCGGAAAAGTAATGACGGACCGTCGTGGTCTTCTGTCTCTCCATACTTAGCTCTTTTTCTGCTGCTTTTCTTCATCAACTCTAATATACCCTCGACGGACAGGTTTGACGGACTGTTGCAACCCTTACGGTCCGTCGAGGGTCTTCATTCCACGACAATTGGAATAATCTGAAGTTGGATACTAGGACTACTTTCTGTTAGCATTGACGAATGTGCATGACGGACCGTCATGGCTATGACGGTTCGTCGTGAGCTTCCGTAGTCCCACACTTAGTAAGAATTCCCTAACTTCCTTCAACAACCATTATCTTCTCAGGACGATTGACCATTACGGACCGTCATAGTCTCGACGGACTGTCGTAGGGTTCGTAGGTGGTCAATTCTCCAATTTTAGCTCAAAATCTCCGCGTTCTCTTTTGAACAGATTTCTTGGAAATAAATAGGAAACTACAATCACAAATCAATACAAAAAGCTTAGACACAGACTGAAGCTTCATGCAAGGCAATTGAAGTACCTAAACCATGGTACATCGACACCTCAACTTAAGTTCGTTGTTGTCCTCAGCGACGCTGCTATATCCTACAAAATCTTTGTAAAGACTATCCATATTTTAGCTTTCGCAAAAATTTGTCTATCAATCATGATTATTCTCAATATGTTCCTGCATTCTATCTTATTATGCTTGAATTATGTGGATCAGACCGTGACCCAGACTCACCACAAACAGACACCTATCCTCTTCGATCTCTCACCTAGGTGCTATTTTTTCTGGTATTACAACTAGTGTTCTCACTTCTGAATAATATCCTCATTTTTCACATAATCATTACAGTTTGAGTATAAGGATCATATTTCAACACTCTCTCTTTGAAACAATTTCACAACTCATTTACACATATTTCCATATGATTTCCCTTATTTTCACAACTTTAAGTTTGCTATAACAACTCATAGGATCATGATAGGACTTTCTTAGCTTGTAACATAGGCTCAAGGTCAGGTAGGGTATATTTAGGTATATTTTAGTGACTTGTTTTCACCTCGTGACAATCGGCTAGCCATCTTACCTTTTTAATCATTTATTTTGCTATTTCTCAATTTTCTTCACCTTGATATTTCTCCCTTTCTTCTCATTATGTGTAAGTGACTGTTCTCTTTTCTTAAGGTTTATTTGTTTTACTATTGAGTTACTAATTGTTTTTTCTTTCTTCCTCTGTATACTTTCAATCGCCCAACTTTCTAGAGTATTCCGCATCAACAGCCACTCTCAACTCTGCGTTGCATGAGTCAAGGTTTCACATAACCAAGATTGGGTCAGGTCACCGACAAAGGTTGTTTATGATTAGTCGCCCCAATCTTATGCTTGACATAAATGAGGTGCAATGTCACTGAGCCCAGGGCCAATAATTTTGTCCCAGAAAAGATCAAATGGGGTAAAAATAAGAGATTATTTTAAGCCAAACTATTTGGATCAATAAGGTTATTAGTTCATATTGGTTTCTGTTATTTAGGATAAAGGATGGCGCTATTTCCGAACAAAGGCCTATGATCCTTTCCTAATTGTCTATTATTACTTACTTTTAGCATGACTAACCTGACAAGTTCTAGCTCAGTACCAATGGTGGAATATTCAAATTTTCCTAAATCTCACTTGACATCTCATTACTTTAACAAATTATCATACACCTAGTTCAAATCTTAGATTTAGGGTCATGCAGTAGTGTATCTTTATGTCATGTTTAGAGCAACACATTTATCAGTTACTACGCCTAGTCATGCATCATTTTCATTTCATCGGCATATTATTTCTATTTTAGACATAATGCTTAATAGTTATACTATGTACACAAGATATAGACATGCCGGTTAAACAATAAAAATAATTAATCTCTCAGGGAAAAAGAACACAGGCAAGAAAACCTCAAAAGAGGATCGTGAGTTGGGCTACTCAGACTACACTGTAGCATTCACTTTCCATTAATCCAACCCCCCTAAAAAAGATATGCAATTGTCCCTAATGCATAAAAGAATCTAAAATAATAGAGTGGTAGGTGAAGCAAACCTGAGGCGTAAAGCACCGGCGATCAACAAGCTGGTGGGTCCGGTATCCCAGAACCCACTCCCTTAGTAGTCTGGACCGTCGTGGGGTTCCGTCATGCGTGCTCTAAATTAGAAAAATTTTAAAAACATACATAGGAATGAAAGATTCTTGCGACGGTCCGTTGCAAGCATGACGGTCCATCGATGGGTCCGTCAAAGTCTGCGTTAGACCAATTTTCTACAGATTTTCTTATGATCTGATACCTGCAAATTTAACAACCATTAAGCTATTCTTTTTGTATTTTTTGGACATTTTTTTGGACACAGACCCTAAATTATGATTTAGCAAACAATTTTAACAAAAAGAAAACACATATTTAGACGGGTTGTTTAAGGAAATAAAAGCAAAGAAACATGAAACTATAACTACAAAATCACGAAAAACCTATAGTTGCCTTAGAAGGAATACAATGGGTTTTGGGTTGCCTTCCCAATCAACGCTGATTTAGACGTCCTCGGCACGACCTAGGAACCTTGATTACTCAGCTTCATCAAGGAATGGATGCCTGCGATCACTTCATTCGTATTTAAGCGTGCCTTAGATAGTTTGATTCGTTGTCGTTCACCTTCAACCGCACACCCTCCTTTTTCTCCAACTCAATTGCTCCGTGAGGGAATAGTTGGGTGATCAAGTAAGGACCAGTCCATTTGGACTTGAGCTTGCCTGGAAACAAACGCAACATATATTTGAATAAAAGCACCAAGTCCCTAACCATAAAATTGCATTTCTCAATCTTTTTGTCAAGGTACTTCTTTATCTTTTCTTTGTAGAAGGTTGAACATTCATAAGCTTTTAGGAGAATTTCATCAAGCTCATTTAACCCACTTTACATATGTTCAGAAGCTTCATTCCAATACATTTTCAACTTTTTCATTGCACATAAGGCTTTATGCTCTAATTCAACCGGTAAGTGACAAGCCTTCCCATATACAACTTTGTATAGGGACATACATATGGGAGTGTTGTATGCTGTCCGGTAGGCCCAAAGAGCATCATCAAGCCTCCTTGACAAATCCGTTCTACTAGCATTGACTAATGTAGATAAAATCTGCTTAATCTCTCTATTTGATAACTCAACTTGCCCATTAGTTTGAGGATGTTAAGGAATTACCACATTAAGGCGAACCCCATATTTCTCCAATAATCCCTAAAACAATTTGTTGCAAAAGTGGGATCCCTCATCACTAATAATAGATTTTGGGGTGGCAAATCGGGAAAATATTTTCTTTTTCAAGAACGCGGTGACACTCTTTCCTTATTTATTTGCGAGTTCGATAGCTATCACCCATTTATACACATAATCGACTGCTACTAGAATGTACTTCATCCAATGAGAAGTCACAAAAGGGTCCATAAAGTCAATTCCCCACACATCAAATAGATCAATAACAAGAATTGGATTTAAAGGGAGCTCTTGCTTTCTCGATATGCCACCATCTCTTCGGCATCTATCACATGCCTTCGCAAACTCATGAGCATCTTGGTGGATAGTTAGCCAATAGGAGCCACATTGCATGATGTTGTGAGCAGTACGGATACCACTATGATGTCCACTTATGGGTGAAGAATTGCATGCCTCCAAAACACTCGACATCTCAACTTCTGGCATACAACACCTAAGAAGCCCATCGACACACCTTCAATACAAGTATGTCTCATCCAAAAAAGAAAATTTTCAAATCATACATAAACTTTTTCCTTTGATGAAAGGACAAGTCCGGTGGGACGATATCGCTACTCGAATATTTCGCAAAATTTCCGAACAATGGAATCAAGTCTTGAGAGGCGGCCAATAAATGCTCATTGGGGAAAGTATCATCAATTTCAGTATTATCCCCCAACTATCTCATTGCCTCATCTTCTAAACGGGACAAGTGATCGGCAACATGATTTTTGGTCTCTTTTCTATCAATATCCTCAAAGTCAAATTCTTGGAATAGTAAAACCCAACGAATCAACCTCGGTTTCACATCCTTCTTTGACATCAAATATCTAAAATAAGAATGATCAGTATGCACTATAACCCTAGTACCCGTCAAATAGGAGCGAAGTTTCTCAAAAGCAAAGACTACTGCAAAGAGCTCTTGGTTTATCACGGTGTAATTCTTTTGGGTTTCATTTAGGGCTTTACAAGCATAGTAAATGGGGTGAAGGATTTTGTCCCTTCTTTGCCCCAATACAACACAAAGAGCAACCCCACTAGCATCACACATTATCTAAAATGGCTAGCTCTTATTTCGCGAAATAATGATAGGTGCAGACACCAAATTTTCTTTCAACTCACCAAATGCATCAAGATAGGATTCATCAAATTAAAATTTACACTCTTTCTCAAGAAACTTGCACAAAGGATGCGCAATGTTTAAAAAATGCTTGATTAAACCTCGGTAAACCCTGCATGCCCAAGAAAGCTTCTCACTACCCTATTACAAATAGTGAGGGAGTTCTCTATACATCGACATTAGCTCGATAATCCGATACCCTTCTCTGTATACGATGACACAAGACAAGAACCTTTTTCACCATGAGTGACATTTGTGCCGAATTTCGGACTAGATGGGCAATCTTCCACACTTCTTAAGAACCTCAAACAAATGACTCAAACCCGCGCAAGAGCACCAAACACAGTGGAATCATCCTGAAACACAGCAATGGGGGGCCCTCCACCATATCAGAGAATATCCACATCATACATATCTGAAATGTGGCGGGTGCGTTGCACAACTCAAACGACATTCTCTTGAACACAAAGGTACAATATGGACAAGTAAAGGTGTTTTTCTCTTGAACTTCCGGTGCAATAGAAATCTGATTATATCTCAAATAACCATCAAGAAAGTAGTACAACCCTTTTCCGACAAGTCTATCCAATATCTGATCCATCAATGGCATAGGAAAATGGTCTTTTTCGGTCCATGCATTTAATTTCCGGTAATCTAGACACACCCTCCGCAACCTAGTGCAGCCAGTTATTGGAAAGCCATTTTTCTCATTGGAACCAAGGCATTCCTCCTTCTTATGTACACAACTGAACCGGGCATACCCAACTACTATCAGCGATTGGATAATCCTCCTTCATCCACCACTTAATAATTTTTCCCCTCTTCACTACCTCTTGCATAGGTGGATTTAATGTCTCGTGATGCTCAAATACTTTCTTATGATCGAGCAGAGTAGGATTTTATGAGAACAATACGGGAGAGATCCCAGTAAGATCTGCCATAGTCACCCATAGCTTCTTTTACCTTTTTAAAACACTTTCACAAAAACTCTCACTGATGCACTTCAAATCTGATGCAATTAATAACCAACAAAATGTCATCTTTTCCGAATAAAACATACCTGAATAGGTTCTAGAGGCTTAATTCTAATTTTGGAGCTCCTCATAGACGGGTTGTGCGGTGGAAAGATCGTGAATGTTTGCATATCTAACTCAAATTTCTTTGGTTTAAAACTAACATTACCTCGATCAAGTGCCGCTACCAATGGGCCATACTATTCAATGCCATCACTATCAAAATTAACGATCACTATCGCAAATGCTTCTACACCCATACTCTATTTAATTGTACCTAAGATGAACGACTCCACTTTTACTAGCACATTGTGGAGTATAGCAATGGGAATTTTTACCGTTTGATCGTCCATAAATAGCTGCATCACAGTAGGCTTTGGGTCACCCAAACCCAACTTCTTGTAAATCGAAAGGGGCATGAGATTCATGCTTGCCCCAAGATCACATAATGCTTTCACAAATTGTAATAACCCAATTGTACAAAGAATAGTGAAAGCACTTGTATCTTGTTTCTTTTGCACTAGAGATCTTGTAGTAATAGAGCTATATTGCTACATTCGATCATCATCCCCAAAAGTGATAGATCTTTTAACCGTAACCATATCTTTCATGAACTTGGCATAACCAGGCATTTGTTCAAGAGATTATACCAAAGGGTTTTTATATAAAGTTATTTCAACATCGTTATAAAATGCCGATATTTACCATCCTTGATCTTTTTTACTAACCTTTGTGGGAAAAGAGGTGGTGGTCTAGGCATGGGGGTCACCTTTTGGCGTACCTCAACATCATTTACCATTTTATCTTCTAACTCACCACTAACCTCTACCCCCGTATCATCATCTCTTATCACCTTTTCTACACTAGATGACATAAGTGGATAAATGGTTTTCTTACAACCCCGAGAAGTGATTATCATACAATGCCCATCATTTTTCAGATTTTGGATAGTGTTTCTAGGAAGAGTGTCGATTACCGTGTGTTCACAGTTGCAGACTGTTGGGAAATTTCCAACTTAAGATGCTTAATCAAGATTGCATGTGTATCAAATTTTTACCCTATTCCCGCTAAGTTATTCCTTTACTTTTTATCGTGCTCATCACTAGCATCGATCATCCTCATCATTTTCCCATCTTGGACATAATGACCCTCGTGGTTATGATTATAATAATTCCGACCTTTGTTTCCTTTACCTTGGCTCCAATTCTCCTAATTGGAGCCTTCGACTTTCGCTCGGAAACCCCCCGTCTGATCATTCACTACATAGGAGTCCTCCTCATAGTAATATTCATCATTTGGCGGTGGTGGTTTACACATGTAGTTCATCGCATTTACCTTTTTGCACCCCCACTAACATGTTTCAACACTAACCCAACATCAGTTCTAATTTCATCCATTTCATCACGAAGTTTATTTGCGACTGAGTTTTGTACAGATTGGACTGCGAAGGTGTTTCTCCCAGTATCTGACTTCCTAGTACTCTAAGCTTTATTATTTTGGGAGATTTTCTATAACTTTTCTGCAATCTCGGCACAAGGACACTCCCCATAAGAACCACCCGCTATCGTATCCAACACCGCTTTGTTATTATCATTTTGTGCTCGATCGAAATACTCTTTCATAGACTCATCATGTATGCGGTGATTTGGGACACTTCACAAGAATGAAGTGAATCTATCCCAAGAACTGCTAATTGAATCTCCCGGTAGTGCCCCAAATTTGTTCACTCTGTCTTTGTGGTTTAGTTTCTTAGACACCGGGTAGTAGCGTGCTAAGAAAGCATCCCTCAGTTGATTCCAACTGAAAATTGAGTTATATGGTAGCTCAGTAAACCAGATAGCAGCCTCTCCTGCCAGTGAGAGAGAAAAGATCTTAGCACGATTACATCCATATTCAAATCGGACCTCCTACACAACTTTTGCAAACTGCTCTTACCTTAGCGATGTGGGCATGTGGATCCTCAAAAGGTCGCCCTGAAAATAAACCTCTGGCAGTGAGCATTTGTATCAGACTACTAGTTAACACAAAAGTGTGGCCGTGTGGTAGAGGGGTCAAGACGAGTGGCCATCAGAGTCTACGATATTTTCATAGACCCTATTGTAGTCTTGAGGGCGTGGAGCGGGAGGTTGTCTCCGTATTTCACCTTCCCCATGAATATAAGGTAACACAAGGTCATGAGTGTCAACCAATTGTGGCATTTGCGGGTCGACCTCATCAACTTGGCTTCCCAAATTCTGATTCATTCTTCTTAAAGTACACTCAAGTTCGGGGGTCAGAAATTAAAGAAAAGGTAAAATTAGGAAAATGTTGACTAAACTTCGATAATAATCTTAAAGTTAATCTAAAAGCCCATGTCCCCGGCGACGGTGCAAAAAATTTATACGTTCAAATTTACTTCTCTAAATGAACTAAAAGCGATCGCATCAAGTAAAGAACCCAACTAGTGAGGTTGGTATCGTTCCCACTAATAAAATGGTTCAGACTTAACTTTATTTTATTATTAGTACTATTTAGTCAATTGTTTCCCAAAAACAAATAACTAAATGGGGGTTTTGATTAATGAACGCAATTAGCTAAGTTAAAGTAACAAGTGACATGTTCAAGTATTGGTATTTAATGAAGTAATAAGAGTAACTAGGGCGTAAGTATACCCCACAGGCTCCTAACCCGATAATTCAACCTATAACAATCCTTTCCTAGTAATCCTTGCATGCAAAGTAGATGTGAAGTTAGGTATCCTCTAAATCCTTGGTACGACATCTAGAGAATTCACTCTGGCACCTTGGTCCGGATACGTCTGTTGCTTTACTAAAACGTTATCTTTACCTCAAATGAGAATCTATTGATATTGATTATTGTTACTTCGTACCAACCGACACTAGTCTTATTAGATAGTATACACTAAATCGATGTGATAGTTCTTCTTCCGAGTATCTACGTTCTTGGTCCACAAGTAGAAATAGGGGAGGCGAGTTCTAACGTTGGCCATTCCGTTTAAAAAGTCTTCTAGGCGCAAGAATTATCAACACATGCAAGAACACTATTCTAGAATAATTATTTTAATCTATGTTTTACCTTTTATTTACCTCGTGGTTCCCAACAACCCTAGTTATGGAGTTTAGTTACTATCCGAATAATCCACCAATTCATAAAATAATTTAGAATTCAGTCACTTACTTTGATGAGAATTAACAAAATCCAGAATTTACTTAATAAAAATCCCAAAACACAATAGTGATTTCGGAAAAGTATATAATCCCAAAATCGAAAGTTCAATACTAAGACATTAGAACTGAAAACTATCCAAGAGTCTAACCCCAAAACCGATATTTTTCGAACTATTTATAATAAACAAAACCTAATAAAAGAGGGAGATCTATTTAAGGAAAAATGTGCCCAAAATACGCCTGAGTTGACGACCCTCGTGACGGACCATCGTGGTCATCCGTCACACCATACTTAACTATTTTTATACTGCTTTTCTTTATCAACTCTCTGTTACCCTCAACTAACAGGTGTGACGGACCGTTGCAAGCAGGACGGTCCGTCAAGGGGCTTCATTCCATGTAACCTAGAATCTTCTTATGTTGGGTACTGGGACTACTCTTTATTAGCATTGAAGAATGTGGAGGTTGGACCGTCGTGGTTATAACGATCCATTGTGAGCTTTTGTAGTCCCACACTTTATTAGAATTTCCCGACTTCCTTCAACAAGCATTATCTTCTCACGACGGTTAGCCCTTACGGACCGTTACAGTCACGACGAATCGTCGTGGGGTCCGTAGGTGGTCACTTCTACGATTTCAGCACAAAATATCCGCGTTCTCCTTTGGACAGATTTCCAGGAAATAAATAGAAAACTACATCAGAAATAAATATAAAAAGGCTTTAGATGCACACTAAACTTAAGGAAAAGGCATCGAAAGTACCGTGAAACCACAGTATATCAATCACAACAATTATAGTACTTCTGATTACAAAATGCAACCCTCATGTGCCCAAGTACTCCACAATGAACTTAGAATAACTTATATTTGATTGTTGACCAATGAATTAGGTAGCGTGGGTTAGTTCGGATCCTATTTAGTGTCTTATCGGATAGTTTAAAAAACAAGAAGACCTATGCTAAGGTTTTGCATTGCCTCATCCCACTCTGTTGGTCCTTTCTTGGTAGAAATAATTCCGCCCAACGGTCAAAATGGAAACAGAACCTGGAAAAGATTTTTCTGGGTTTCTTTTTTTTTCTAAACTTCCACAAATGTTCACAACATTACTTAGCAATTATTGAATAATCTTGATAAATAGGATAATCATTCTCTACCCCCCAGCCAATCATAAGGAAAAACGCTCCACAATTTCCCTTATGTTACATTCAACACTACAACTTACTTGTTCAAACGACACAACCAGATTTTCACACGATTAGTAGTTGGTCATATTACATATCCATATTTCTCACTTATGAATCACAACATAATTTATCTAGACCTTTGCGCCTAATCTTATGATGACCTTCTTTTCACAGTAAGTCTCACGACCTTAAGCGGTTACAACTGGCACTTTTCTAACAAATAGGCTAGCATATTACACATATCAACATTCATACCCACGCATTGTCACATGATCATATCATCACTTCCAAGCTAATAAAACTCTAACATGGAGTATTAGTTCACGTAATGAGGAACAAAATTCAAAATTTTCAAGTTATAACTCACAGACAATCCCCATTTCTAAATAAGTTTGTTCCATAGATGACTATTATTGATAATTTATGCCTTATACGGTCCCTAAGGCAAGATACCAATTGGAACCTTCTAGGTTCCGATTAACTTGCTTATGTCCTTTCATATGGAACTACGACATCTACTTCACTTTATTAATATAACAATTATAATTAAGATATATCAATTGGACTCAACTCATGCCACAAACAACAATAGTAGCTAGCAAGTCGTGCAAACTGCTAATTTCAATCACAGATCTTGGTAGAACCTAATTCTTAACAACCCTTATCTTTAACTTATGGTAACCAAGCCTTAAAATCAATTATAGAGATAACCGATGCACCGTGTAATTGGTAAAAAAGTTCATATATCCAAGTAGTGGATACTTGTTCTAAATGTGACCGTATATGACCTCTGATAGTCTATACGTAATCCACTTTTGCAAGTGATGACGTTACCACTTCTATTGCTATTGCTAGGATCATATAGTGAAGGAGGAAATATATCAATTTGTATCACCTAGATACCAATTGGATTAAATTCATAGAATGAAGGAGCAGATATAAGTGAGTTTTTCTACAGTCTTATAGCCTCTCCATGAAAGGTATGGACGTCTTAATAACATTCTTCGAGATTCTACTAGACTCATTTTTGTTCAACGAGATCAAAAAACCTAGGGATTTGATACAAACTTTGTCACGACCTAGACTGTTATGATTGGCACCACACTAACCATGTGGTGGGGTAACAATTATTACAACCCAAACTAGGTAGTTAAACCAAAAATAAGGCAATTAAGTTACGGAATCAAGTTATTTAACTAAAAAATGCGAAATTAAATGCCTAGAACCTAAAAATCACTGTAATAAAATTCAAACAAAGACAAGTCTAAGAACATGGGGTACAACCTCAAAAATAAACAACACCTTAAACAAATATTCTAATTTCAAAAAGAGTGGACATAAACCAAAACAAATCCAAAGGTTGCCCAGAAGAACTAGCTCACCCTTGAATTTTAACGATAACTAATCTTCTAAATAAGGTCTGTCAATAGCCATCGGAAGATGCCTGACTCAACAAAAATAAGATCAAGTGCAATATCAGTACATAATAACCATGTATTGGTAGGATCACATGACTATCCCACTAAGTTAAACATATATATGTAATTACAATATTATAACCATGTAATATGCCAAATATCAAAGCATTGATTAACAAAATATTCATAGACTAGGAGAACCAAACCACAACCACTCATAAATTCCACTTGTGTAATCCTTGAATGAAGTTCCAATCCCCCACTAACACTAAGCAAAAATCTTTGAGAAGTCATAAGTCCTAGTCCATGTTCATAACAATAATAAATTATATAAAAAGTTAATGGTCCTTTCAAGGAACCAAAACACAATAAATTATCATGTCGGAATGTAGCAATATGATCCCTTATTTATGTCGGAACATAGCAATCCTATCCATGTTAATTATACAGAAAGTGGAAATCCGATCCAATTTTTCTGGGGGAATATGTCAATCAAATCTAAATTTAAGTCATAACATGGCAATCCAATCCATGTTAGTTATGCCGGAACGTGGAAATCTTATCCCATTCACACGCCATAGTTACAAACACAAGTACATCATCAACATCATACGACAAGAGGTGATTCATGTTATAAAATTATTCACTTATCCTTATTTAAGATTAGGATGATAAATAATGCAACATTCTCTTACATACATGTATTAAAATGAAGCAAATACAAACATATATCACACACACATGAAATAAAAACCATCACCTACCTCAAATCCCCTAAGGCACTTAAGTCATCCAATTCCATATTCTTTCCGCTTGTTCTTGGTGTAAGAAAATTATTTATGCAAGGATCAATAATCAAAAGTATAATTATTTAGATTATAATAAACCCAATAACCCTAGACCAAACCCAAGATATTAATAACTATATTAGGGGTTTTCCACATTTATTCTTGGATCAAAACTCTTTACACTAACTCAAGAAAATAGAGTCTACGGATTGAAAAATGGATTATGACAGTTAAAACTGTAAGTTTAGCCTCATGAATGGTGAAAAACTTTCAAAAACCTATTTTGGGTCGTCCCCTTAGCTCTAACAATTAAAAAGTGTCAAATAAGGTTGTTTAGGGGTTTATTCACAACTTTAAGTCATGTATGTCTTGCCACAGCAGACCTATCCCACTATAGCGACCCCGCTATGGAGGACTTGATCCCGTTATGGTGGCCTGCTCAGAGATAGAATGCTATTGTTCAAGCTTAGATCCATTTTGGGAGTTATGCTCACCCGAATATATTCTATAAAGTCTTACGGGTTCCTTATTATCTTAGCTATCCACTTATATAATCAAAATCGTATTTATATCTCTCTTTGATTATTAGATTTTCCCTACACCATAATGTTCTCAGATTTCATCTAAATTTGGACTAGGTTGGAAAATTAATGTTACTATGACAGAGTTGTAACATCTCGCAACTAGAAAGAAAAAGAAGGAAGTCAAAAATATGGAAATAGTCACTTTTGGAAAGTATAAGGAAATCCGGAAAATAATTTAGTAAGTTAAAAGTGAGTTTTAGGTCCACTTCGAATGATTATAACTCCTAGCTTAGGACGAGTAAGATGTAGTTCCTGAAATGGTTGGAAAGCTCTTGTAACGTTGTTCCAAACGCAACCATGTTTAGGAGATTTTGAGTTCGTATAAGTGAGCTATACCCTTTAAAAATTGGGATGTTGGATTTAAAACTTCTAAATCTTGGATTTTAAGCGGTATTTTAGTCTTTTAACTACCCTGTTATATTAATACTTTTTTAGGAGTTTAATATGGGTCAGATCAAAACTTGGTTAATTTTAAAAATTTTGAATTTCAGGCAAGGGCTAAGGAGAAAAGGAAAAAGAAAAGAAGGAGAAAAGGGACGAATTCAACAAGATTGATCAAGGTAGTTGAGATTTTCACAAAATAATTATTGGTATTAGGTATGTGAGACTTCCATAACGTTGGAATAGTCCTCCCACATGCTAAGCATATTATTTTAGTTTGGATTTGTCATAAAAGTGTTTGAATATTGACGATATTAATATATTATTCTTGAATTGCCTGAGTTGGGAAGTTTTTGAGTTTGTTGCATTGTGTAATAGAGTCGTTTCTACTTAGAATCGTAGATACATTTGTTTGATATATGTATCTAAGAATAATTTATGAAAAATAAACTAGTTTGGGTGATTTGACGAAGAAAAATGAAAAAGAAATTTCAACGGATGGAATTAGAGAATGGCCACGTGTCGCGGGCCTAACGCCACATTTTGAAATTTTAGCTCTCACACCGTGTAGCTGACACGATTTTTTCTGCCTCAAAAAGATGTTTTTGGAACCAAAAATTAATTATGCCTCTCAGTTATGCACCCATTCTCAATTATTGATTTTAAGTCATTACACATGTTTAGCTACTAAACTTTCCATCATATCTGAGCTCTTCCAAACACAATCATAATCCTTGAAATCCAAAATCACTGAACGTCAGTTAAGACTCATATAAAGACCCTGAGTAATAACCGTAGAAGAAAAGGCACCCATAGTCACCCCACGGCATACTGCTAACTCTTGACGGTCCTATAACAAGCCCTTCCACATCAGTTTATCGCTACTATAATAATATATATATTATATATATATAATATATATAAGTAGTCCATAATAAGCGTTTCACAACAATAGTTCAATTCTCTTTTCATAGAAAACACAGAAAGCTAAGTCTCTTTATAGCCATCTTAGACACATCAATATCTTATGGTCACAACCCACACATAAATAAAATGGACATACTAAAGTGTAATTGCAACGTCTTTTGAAAAGGAAAGCTAAAACATTACTATGTCCTCGAATCATGTGAGTACGTACCAAGATTTTCTTAAGAGGATGCTATTTCCAAGCTTTGCTTCCAAGATATTCCTAACATTCCACCTACACCTTTAGAAATTAAATTACATATGGAATTAGCACATCGAATGCAGTAAGTATGGTTACATGCAACCAAACCATTCTAAAAAGGACATTTACGTATAACATGTTTTTTTATATTCTTTTGATAAAAACATAACAAAATAAGTACAAGAACCATATTCATATCAACCTTCACATATAACGCATATTCAAGTAATCCACAAATTGCTACTATCATCACTTACAAATCATACAAGCATAGAAACCTTCTACCAAAAGTTAGCATAAGACATACTTACGTGATTAGAACATACCACCCATACACCCTCTTCAAGCACACCTATATAAGCCTTAACACTAGTTAAAGTAAGATTATTCCCTTTTCATCAAATATTCCTTTTTCATCGCATAAACTCTCTACCCAAGGTCACATTAAGACTCACTTGAGTGAGACATGAAGAGACCGCACATACACCCTCTCCAAGCCTACCTTATTAATCCTCAAAGCTAGTCTAGATAGTGATGCTTCTATTTTACATACATTAACTTAAGTCAACAATAATCATAACGACGTTTAAGAGAAATTCAACAATTTAGGACTTCACATAATGGTCTTGAAGGACCGAGGGACTCTCTTTAAGTCTCTCAAACCTACCGGCCATCAGATAACAACTCATTCCCTACCTACACGTGTAGAACCTCCCACATAGAATGCCATCCCACATGATAAGAGTAGGCATTAATCTCCATAGACCATACTTGCTAGCAAGGAATCCAGAGTCTACCCTACTCTGAGGTAGGGTGTTGTACTTGCCATGGGTAGAATTAGGATATATCCCATGTAGACACATGGTTAAGGAATATCAAGGGTTCCTTGGCATTCTAGTCTCGTGTTACACAGAGTTACTACCACAACAATATTTACTCATTACATTGCCGTATTTTTCATAGAGTAAGTTAAATCACAATAAGGTATATGAAATGTTAACACTTCTTAGTCTTTCCAAAACGTAACACCTTACCAAGGATGGGTCCACTAGGGTGGACACTCAATGGTTGTAAGGATAGCTCTTATGAATTCCTTAGACAAGGTTTCATGCTATTCCATCCATCCTATATCTAAGTCTATCATTCACTCAAGAGGAATAACATTATGGCATTCAACTTTAGGGATTCTATAACCTTCTTTCTGTATTGAAAGTTCCAAGTTATTCACCTTGTTTACATGTTTGAAGTCCTATATTACTACTACATTAATTATTCATAATCATAAATGTCAAAGGTCTTTAAGTCTACTAAGTCAAGAGTTGACATTCACCTAATTTCTATGTATCAAGTAGAGGGACATAAGTCTACCAATCAAGACACATATGTTATCATCATATAGAGACATCATCATAGTCTATCATAATCACATATATACAATTAGAAGAAATAATGCTTTCACTTCACACATACACATGCACCATATAATCCTTCACATTGATCATCTATATAAGACATAACGACATTATAACACAATTCATAAGAATTATGCGACAAGTACATGAAGCAAAATATTATAACACATAAACAACTGCCAACCTAGAATTGGACCATACTCAGATTAAAATTCCAATCAGCCAATTCTACCAACATAGAGAGTTTAGGTCATCTTACCACCTTTCCATTATCAACATCACTATTTCTTAGCCTTCTCAATTAATTAACATCATAAAGGCTCTTACAAATAGCCATATACACAATTATTAAACAACAATCAAACCATACCAATGCTCCCTATAATATACTATATGACTATTATCAAGTTAAGTTAGCCTATAAACAATTCTATCATGATCTACGAATAATTCAATAACTCAATACAATCTACACAAGGATTGAATACAATTAGGTCAATATATTAAATTTTTCTATCATTAATAGTGAAATTTAGAAATTTATTTTTTTCTTATGATTTCTCATGTTTATTTTTCCTTTTGAATGATTACAGACAAATGTAGCTATCAATTTTTTGTTACAGTGGAAGTTGTGACACATAAAAAATGAAACGCATTAGATATTTATGAAATTAAAATTGAATAGAATTCGTAGCTTCTTTATAAAAAAAAGTGGGAGATTTATTCTTGAAAGCATATTCTACAGTTGAGTACAATAGTATAAATGGACTATGTGTGATCATTGGTTACCAAAGTTGCAACCAATATGTTCTTCAGTGATGGTATCGAGTAGATTTTGCATCACAACCCTGTCACAATACGTAGGAATGCACAACTGGTAAAAACATGGTTGTGTAGAAGGGAAGTGCTGACAAGACTCCAATTTTCTAGGGATGCAAAGTCTAGAAGCTAAACAGTAAAAATTCTCTTGAGTTAGATACATTACTGAAGTCCTGAAGAAAAGAAACTCATTTTTCTTCTTATTAGGAACAAAGAAAAAAAGAAAACAAATATCCATTAGAAAGACAGGGTTAAAGTGTGAAGCTTATATACTGTGACGATATAAATTCTACCTTCTGAAACCAGGATATTTGATGATTATTTTGTTTGTATCAAGGGTAATATATATGTTCTTTCCAATCTTCGATTAAAATAGCAGTTTAACTCCCATAAAGTATTTTGTCATGATAACTCTGAAACAATGAAGTTTTTATAATTAATCTAGTTATACATATCATAAAACTCTTGAGAAAAAAACGCTATCTGCGAAGCAATAATTGTGACAAAACGATGTTGAATAAGGAGAATAACATACTTATTTCTAGTCATAATGTTCACAACAGTATCTTTCCAATTGGAATAAAGTTCCACTGTTTTTAAAGATCCCAACTATTCAACATATAAGTTGATCAATATATACTTAGCTTGACCTTCACATATGATGTGGAAGAGTTGGGATCTAAAAACACAGTGGAGCTTTATCCTAATGGGAAAAATATTGTTGTGAATATTTTGAATAGAAAGAAAATGTTAATCTTTATATTCAACATCATTTTTTCACATCAATTGCTTCGCAGATAGCTTATTTTTCTCAAGGTTTTCTGATATAAAAACCTCAAGCATCAAAACTTCCTTGTTTCTAATTTTTCTAATTTTCTGCTTTTTATAAAGAATGAAATTGGAGTTTGATCAGTTTTCTTTCATTTTTCACTGGTACCGCGGTGGTTGTTATCATCGTCGGTCATATTGGAAAAGTGATGTGAAATGGTGTAATGAAAATGGTAGTGTGGTTTAATTTAAAACTTATGAAATCTATTAATAGGGGGAAAATGAGAAATTGGTCAAAATACAATTAATGTACAAATTGTTTATAAAATCAATTTTCTTTAGATTTTTCTCAAAAATAGTAAAAATATTATTTATTAGATGTTCTTCTAAATTAGTGGTCTTATTATTTCTTTTACTCATTTCATTTTGGGATATTTTATTTAATGATAAGTTTATCTTAATGAGAAACTTGTATGAGTCATTATAATGGTTAATCTAGTTTGTTAGTCGTCAATGTCGTCAAATTAATATATTTACTACTGGTATACATCATTAAATTGTGTTATTTGTATATGATATAATGTGATAAGTACATATTACTTGAAATAAAAAAATAATTGACTAATAAAATTGTTAGAGCTTATTGTTTAAAAGTGAATCAATTACTTTATAAATAGTGAACATGATGAACAACTTACTTGGGTAAAGGGTTTGAAATATATTTGTACTTAGAACGAAAATGTTGTAACAATCTCAAATTTTTGGGCGTTACTTATTAGTTATCACCCCTTGACTATTTAATAGTGTATTTTAAAGATATATAGGTGCCCATGTGGACATTAAATCTTGCATTATTATAAATACTAACTTGTCTAGCTAAGTACTTATTCATCTTTAAAATATATTTTTAAATAATGGATTTGAGTATAGTCCTACTAAATTTTTGGATTGTTAAAAAATTTTGGTTCAAATAATAATAATAATATGTTATACTATCTACTCAAAGAAAGGGGGTCAGATGTCCAATCGGTCGATTAACTTTTTGGGTTTTCGATAGTAAACAACGTTAAAATATTGTTACTAGGAATGATAATGAGTCACGCCTTGAGGATAACTCCTAGACATCACACGTGACCTACTGTCACACCCCGAGTCTTAGCCCCTAGAGATAACACGGGACCTAGGATCACGAGCGACCCCAAGCTAACACTGAATTTGACATATCATGAACATAAATAAACTAAGAAGAAAATAAATTAACTATATCTGAAGAGGAACAAGACTAACTAGTCTAAATATTAATAAAACATAACATCAGGGTTTTATTGAAGACTAAAATAACCATCTAACAACTCAAGCTTAATCGACTACTATGTCCTAAAAACCCTCTACTAAATTTAGTTGCTAGGACATGCGCCTATAAAAACTCTAACTACGCTGAAACTAAAAATAATCACTAAAATGAAAACATGACTATTTTCCTCAGAATATGAGGACTCAACATAAAAGTTGTTGAATTCAGACCGAGATTTAATCGAAGTATTATCTGGATACTGAGTACATGAACATATATCATGAAATGATGTATAGAAAAGTATGCATTAGTACTTGTAATGTGAAGATCATGCATGATATAGATACTAAATGAAATAAAATATATAGATGAAAAATGCATAACTAAGCAATGATATAATACGAGTGAATATCTCGACATGTATTTAAGTGTAACTAAAAAGAACTAATCAAATGGAATGAAAAAGTAGAAATCATAAATGTATATGTTGAATTGAATACAAAAATATATATACTGAAATCCTGGTCAAAGAACTAACAGTCTGACTATCGGAGCTACTTTTAACCGACAAAAACCACATGAGATAAACATGTAGTCTGATGTATGAGCCCCATCAAAAGGAACCAGTATACCTTACCAAAGTATAAAGACATAACTATGGTGTGATCACTAATATGATAACCAACATATGCGACTTAATATTCTATGTGGCAACATAGTTTATAGACTATAAAGATGTGTTGAACCCTAGTCCAACGTACTACATCAGAAGATCAAATGCACTAAATATTGACTACCTCAAAATAATTATAACTGATAATGCCAAATTCAAATATT
Source organism: Solanum habrochaites (assembly GCA_027704765.1). Taxonomy (NCBI): domain Eukaryota; kingdom Viridiplantae; phylum Streptophyta; class Magnoliopsida; order Solanales; family Solanaceae; genus Solanum; species Solanum habrochaites. The sequence goes on from JAKWJA010002500.1 coordinate 46,487,429, forward strand.
GAGAATGTGACATTCGAAATCTGAAGCAAGTATAAAACCTTAACTACAAAAATTTTCACAAACTAGGGGTCTCAGTTTTAAACATGGTATTGAGTAATGTTTCCAAGAAAACATGTTAATTAGACTATGGATACTTTAGCAGCTGATATCACAGCATATTCTCAATATTTTTCAAACCCCTAAATAAGATATGCGGAATCAAGGAATTGACTAAATTATATGGAGCTAGTGGATGAAAGGAGCCCACTAGTGAAATCCCACATAAATGATAAATTCCCGGATAAATTCTTTAGATTTTAAAGCTGAAAATTGAAGAACACCTCCGCTTGTTCTTTAAAAACTGACACATCTATCTTATCTCTTTGCTCATAGTTTTGGTGATTATTTTGAATGAGGGTTTTGAGTAGGTTTTAACTAGATTATTAGATTAATACTAAGTAAAACTACGCAGTTCAAGTCTTAAACAACTTAGTTTTTATGCCAAATGCATAGGGTAAAATACTAAAACAATCTGGACATAAAGATGACGAGGGGAAACCCACGTGTAACAACCTGTATTAAAAAACCAAACTTACTATAGATTTCCAGAAGTTGCATGTGCAACCCACAGTTGCCACCTACGTACTATACTGTGGCCCAAGACCTATGTTTGTGGTTTTTGGTTGACATATGTACCCATCCCTAGAAATTCAGACAAAACATATTCTAAGGAATGGCCCACAAACTCACATGACAGATCGTTAATTTATCGAAGGATTGTGGATCCATCGAAAATTCATCGATCATCATTTAGGACAAGGCATTCAGAACCTGGACGCCAAAGTCAATCAATAGACGGACATAACAGATTATGGATCCATCGACAAATCATTATTCAGTCCATAGGTAAAGATCTTCATAACCTTGTCTCTAAATTCATCGACGTACTGATTGAACGGATCTTGGATATGTCGATCTGTCCGTAGTTTGCTTTAGAAAATTTTAAGTCAGGGGTCTTTTGGTCTTTTTCCCATGCATTAGACCCCTAAACGTTTTGGTTAGTTTTATCCTCGAAACATAACTAGAACTTACCTAAGTCAATTTATCAAAAATAACATAGAAAATTAGAAGCGTGAGAGAAGAAAAGAGGTCAAGAAGCTTAGTTCAAGAATGCATCAAGGTTCCATTAGTTCAAAACCCGAAATTGAAAGAACTCTCTGTGGAATTCATCCACCAGGCATGTGGATTTCACTAGTGGGTTTGTTTCACAAATTAGGTCTCTAATATTCTGTCAGTTTCTTGATTTCCTTATTATGGATAAACCTAGATTTTTTTTAATATTAGCATTATTGTGTTCTTAGCTGTTACTATGATCAAAATCGTATTAGTATGTTAACATTTAATTTATTGCATGGATTTCAAAATCCTAGCTATGCATTTCTTTAGTTCTTTAATTACACATGCTAGGTCAGATTTTCAGGAATTCAGTTATATATGCCTCAAATATTAATGCATCATTATCAATATAATAATGTTGCATTCATAGTTTGCATACTTAATTTTGCGATATCCAATGTTACTGATACTCAATCATAATGTTTTAACTACTTAATTTATTGGTAGTAGCCTAATACCAAGTTGGATTAGGGTTTAGCGTACCCAATTAGTCCCAGAATTACTAGCCACATAGGTTTTAAGTCCCCTCTACGGGTATCATTTAAATGATCACGGCACCATGCCTCTATACCTATGTCAGGGTATATTATGTCCTCTCAATTAGTCTTATACATTAGACTCCACATTTATCTCATGTCATTTTACTATCGGTTATTAGTAGCTCCCATAGTTCAATCAGATTCTATTGCATTGACCAATTATTAGTACATTCCTTATTCGAGTTCAGCATGTTATAAATTGGTCATTGTTTTAGTTAGCTCAATATTGTGAATATTTATCATGTACATATCATCATTGTTATATTTCATTGTTGAATTATATGTTAACTTTATTTCTTAGATCGGTGAGTGCTCATTCTTTTAGTAGTAGTGACATATTTATCTTTATCTCTTTTAGTCTGTAGTTTCATTTTTCCTAGATCAACTTGGGGCATGTTCCAACATTTATAGTTAGATTAGAGTCTTATTAAATACACAGTAGATTTAGCTTAGTCTTTCTAGTATGATATTTCATTTTATGTAAACTCCCATATTTTATATATTCAGTTATTATGTGGGTATTCCCCATCATTTCCGATTTACTTATAATTAGCTTATGCATCAACTTTATGTCTAAATTTATTTTTAGTATTCTCATGATTATGCTCGAAGGATTAGCTTAGGGTCACTTATGATCCAAGGTCCCGAGTCCACATCTAGGGGGTAGCTTGAGATGTGAAAAACTTGATATCTGAGCACTAGGTTTATGTATTCTAGTAAATCCAAAAAATTGTTCTGGGTAGAGTCCTATTCATTGATATGAAGTTCACAACATCTAATGTGAAGGAGGATACAAATTGATCTAGGAAAAATATTCATATCCTAGTTACTCTTATCGTGTTGAAGGTATGATCTAATTTCTCTTTCTAACTCCATGTTCTGCGTTTCAGTGATCATGCTTTTTCGTAGAGTGAATGCTTGGAATGCTAATCTCAAATCAGGAAGTCTCTAATGTTGAATTCACGAATGACATCGAGATATTGGTTCTAAGTATCATGAATCACAACAATCAGCGGGTTTAAGCTCATGTGAATGCTAATAGTGGATCAGTAGTGGCAAAGGTTTGTGACTTTGTTAGAATGAATCTTCCTTGGTGAGGATCCTCAAAATTTCATGGATGAGATTAAGAAGATCTTTGAGGTGATACAGGTCATTAGGAATGATTGGGTTGAGGTAGTATCTTACTTCCTGAAAGATGTGGGTCATATCTGGTACACTTAATCGAAAGAAAAAAGGGGTACATATGTAACTCCTCTTACTTGGTATTACTTGAGTAAATAGTTTCTAGACAGGTTTTCCCAAGAGAGATAAGGGAGGAAAAATCTCAAGATTTCAGAAACCTGATGCAAGGTAATATGACGGTCCAAGAGTATGGGCTCAATTTCACCAAACTCTCCAAGTATGCTCCTCATATGATTATTGATTTCAGATCTTAGTTGAATAAGCTCTTGTATAAAGTGTCATATTTAGTGATAACAAAGTGTAGAAATATCACATCTGGGAGAACCCCCTAGAAGTAGAATGGCGTACTTGACCAATCGGAAGTCTTCTACAATCCCATGTCTATCATTCATCGCATTGACAAAGTAAATTTAGCGGAAAATTTAAAACTTTTTATAGCACATCATATGCTAGAAACTGTACTTCATATATATAAAACATAAGTTATAATTCATATTAAGATCTTAAGTCTCTTTGCCGTTTTATATTCAACAACATTAGAATACATTAGGTACACGACCCTTAAAACATAAGACATAACTATACAACATTTAATAAACTTTATATTAAAAATGAGTAGGGAATCCTTGGAACTTAAGGACCCTTTCGTTGAGCTTGGGAATTACAAATCAAGATCCTTAAGCATAGACTTGCTTTAAGCATCCATAACCTACACTTTGTGTAAAAAGTAGAGAAGAATGGGATTAGTACAAGAATTCACTAAGTATGGCAAGCATGCAAAAAACATGCATTTAAAAGGCACATTTTCTAGAAATCATACTTCATGACTTTTTGAGTAAATCTTCATAAAATCCTTAGAAAATTTCATTTATGTTATTTACATACTTCATAAAAACATATTCAAAGGTAAAACATCACATAATATCACAGATAGAATTTAAGTAACTTTTGAGTTACATTATAGTGAGCTCTTTTTTATGTTACAGTGAGCATTCTTTCCTATTATTCATTAACTTCCCAAGTAACCCTCTAGTGATACTTGGTGCAATGTATCAGTTTAAGGTCACAAGAAAGCATACATACACCCTACATAAGTCATCACACATCATCATATAAGTACTACCTATCAAAGACACATTTAGGTCATGTCCTTAGGAATATTACAGTAAGCTACTCCAATTTGTACATATATTTACTTATCTTCATATACATAATTTTTGAGACCTTGTTCATGACCCCAATCTTAGTCTACTAGTTCACAATAGACTCAACAGAGCTTCAAGAATTGAAATAGTAGTTGAAAGACAATCTAGATAATTGCTTCATCACAGCTAGTATTTTTCCATGGGGTGCACAAGTGTTGTTCATGAACCAGAAAGATGGTTATCTCATAATGTACATTAACTATAGACAGTAAAACAAGGTTACAATAAATAATAAGTATCCCCTCCCCAGGATTGATAACTTGTTTTACAAACTTTAGGGTGCTATGCATTTCTCAAAAATAGACCTTAGATCAGGTTATCATCAGCTTAAAGTCTGATATAATGACATTCCAAATATAGGTTCAAAACTCAATATGGTCATTATGAATTTGTTGTTATGTCTTTTTGACGAACCAATGTTAATGCACCTTTCATGGACTTGATTAACATCGTATTAAAGCAGTAATGGACGATTTTGTTATCATATTTACTGATGATATCATGTCTTAGCCTAGGAAAGAGGAAGAACACACAATTCATTTGAGGTCTGTCTTATAAACTCTCAATGATCGCCACTTATTCGTAATATTTAACAAGTGCGAGTTTTTGTTACAATTATTTTCTTCTTTGAGCATAATATCCAGTGAAGGGATCAGAATATTCGTGGGTCTAGCAGGTATTTGAAGTTTCTTGGGTCTAGCAGGTTATTATAGAATATTCGTGGAAGGATTTTCATCAATAGCCTTACCATTGACTTAGTTGACTCAGAAGATGGTTAAGTGTCAATTGTCAAATGATTGTATGAAAAACATTACAGTGAAAACTTGGTTGACTTGACTCTACCAGAGGTTCATACATTTCTATGATTTAATGCGATTCATCCATATTTGGCCTAGTTTATGTGTTTATGAAATGATATAAGGTTAAAGTTTATGCTTCTAGACAAGTTAAGGCGCATAAAAATAATTATTGAACTAATGACATTGAGCTTGCAGTAGTGGTGTTTGCACTCAAGATCTTGAGACACTACTTGTATGTTGTTCACGTAAATGTGTTCACTAACCGTAAAAGCCTTTCATATTTCTTCACCCATAAAGCTTTGAATCCTCACTAGAGGAGAAAGATTGAGCTTCTTAAGGATTATCATATGAGTGTGCATTACCATCCCAATAAGGCGAATGTAATAGTAGATTCTCTTAGTAGACTATTTATTGTTACTGTAGCCCATGTTGAGACAGAAAGGAAATAATTAGTGAAGGATGTTCATAGGCTTGCTTGCTTGGGAGTTCACCTTATGAGCATATTATATAATGGTATCAAAGTTCAGAATGGGTCAGAATCTTATTCAGTAGTAGAGGTTAATGAAAAACAAGACATTGATTCAAGCTTGATAAACTTAATGGTGTAGTCCACAATCATAGAGGTGAGGTTTTCTCCCAAGGGGGATATGGTGTACTTCTCTATTATATAGATTGTGTGTTCCTGATGTGTTAAGTTGAGACAACATATTCTTGTTAAATCCCATAACCACTGATAATCTATTCATCCAGGCTCCACTAAGATGTACCGTAATATGCAGAAAGTCTTTCTGTGGAATTGTATGAAGAGGTATATAGCAAATTTTGTGAGTAAGTGCATCAATTTCTAACAAGTGAAGGTAGAACATCAGAAACCAGGCGGTATCCCTCAAGAGATTGACATTTCCACTTGGAAGTGCGAAGTGATCAACATCAAATTTACAGGATTAGCTCATACTCTTAGATAGCATGACTCCATTTGGTGATAATTCACAGTCTGACTAAGTATTCTCGCTTATTGGCGGTTCACACAACTAATTCGGCGGAGGATTACACCAAGCTTTACATTAATGAAATTGTGAGTTTGCATTTGGTTCCTTTTTCTATCATTTCATATAAAGATCCTCAGTTTACCTCTCATTTGTGGAAGTCATTTAAGAAAGGTCTTGATGGTTAGACTAACCTTAACACGACATTTCATCCACATACAGATGGTTAGGCAACACATACCATTGAGATATTATAGGACGTGTTATGATCTTGTGTGATCGACTTTAAGGAAAGTTGGGATGATCACATTCCTCCTATTGAGTTTTCCTATAATAATATCTACCATTCCACCATTCAGATAGCCCCAGGCATTGTATGGGCATAAATGCAGATCTTCTATTGTTTGGTTTTAAGTAGATGAAGCAACCTTAATAGGACCAAATTCAGTTCATGATGCTATGAACAAGGAGAAACTCATGAGAGATAGACTTAAGACTACCCAGAGTCACCAAAAGTCTTATGAGATGTAATAAAAAGGGAGCTATAGTTCCAAGACGATGAGTGGATTTACCCCAAGGTGTCACCTATGAACGAGGTGATGATATTTTGCAACAAAAAGAAGATTACTCCTAGATATATACATTTTTACAAGATTCTAAATATGATTGGTAAAGTGGCTTATGAGTTAGAGTTTCCATTAGCACTAGCAGCGGTGCATCCTGTATGACACATCTCACTTTAATTAGCAGCAATGCATCCTATTTTCCACATCTCAATTTGAATAGTGTGTCAGCTGTCCAGCATCATGGTTGCCATGAGAGTGTGTTATTAACGTCTAATAGAATGTAACCATTTGAGATTTTTGATCATCATGCTAGAATGTTAACAAACAAAGAAGTCTCTTCAATCAAGGTTTTCTAGAAGATTGAGTCCGTAGAGGGAGCTACTTGGGAAGCAGAACCAACCATGAAGTCCAATTACACTCTCCTCTTTCCTTCCAATTTAACTCCAACTTGAGGTAATAGATCTTAATTAGTTTTTCGGTAATTCTTGTGCATATTCAGTCTTAGTGTTACGTTCTTTCAGTTAGTACATGCATTTTCAGTGTGTTTGCATGTTCTTGGAACTTAGTTCATTCATAAATTCAATTTCCACTGCTTAGTAATAGGGTTTGAAGCTCTTACCCTCCGTATTAAGCTAGTTTAGTATTCATTAGAGGATGAATGTTCCCAAGGTGGAGATAATTTAACACCCCATATTCGAAAATAGAGCTTAGTACAAATTTCTAGAAGTTGTTGGTGCAACCTAGAGTTGTCACCCACGGACCGTAGGCTGACCCACAAGTTATGATGGTGGTCTGTGATTTGCATCTGTAACCATCCCCATAAACTCAGACCAAACCATTCTAAGGCATGACCCAGAGACATACATGATGAATCAAGTATCCATCGACATATCGTCGATCAGTCCGTAGGTTGAGTCCTTCATAACCTATCTCTAAAGTCAATCCACGGACTTACACGATGGATCGTGGCTCCATCGATGAATCATCAATCAGTCTGTAGGTCGAGACCCATACAACCTGGTCTCTAAAGTAATTGACGGACTGACAGGATGAATTGAGGATCTAACTGCAGATCGTTGATCGACACATAGGTCGCTTCAGCAGATTTTATGTAAGGGGTCTTTTGGTCTTTTCCCTTTTTCGTTGGAACCCCTAAACTAGGCCTTGAACAATCAATATGGGTTTTTTTTTGTGTAGTTTTTTTGCAATTTATACATAACTAGAGTTTACTTAAGTCAATTCATTAACCAAAACCTACATAGTAAGATGTTAAAGAGAAGAATAGAGGTCAAGAACCCTAGTTCAAGAACGCAACATGTACCATCAGTTCCAACCCTGAAATTAAAAGATTTCTCGATAGAATTCGTCTTCAGGTATGTGGATTTCACTAGTGGGTTTCTTTCACCCATTAGGTCCCTATTTTATATTCTTTTTAATGATTCCATTATTATGAATAGACTTATGGTTTCTTGAGTGTTAGAATAATTCGGTTATTAGATGTTAGAATGATCCAAATCATATTAATATGACAACACTTAGTTTATTGCATGAATTCCAGAACCTTATCGATGTATTCTTTAGTTCTTGAATTACAAATTTTAGGTAAGAAATTTCAGTTATTTAGTTTTACATGCCTTAGTTATTAGTGCATCGTTATCAGTATAATAATGTTGCATTCACAATTGAGATCTATCTCGTGTCTGGTACTGCATGGTTCCACTCTGCAAGAACCCGAATCATTCTCTTGAAGCTCATCCTCTTCATCATAAATGATCCGCTTGCCCCGAAATGACCTGGACCAATAGGGAAATCCCAATTCATTGGGCCTTCCGATGCATGTTGAGTTTTCAACTACCAAATATTACAGAAACTCAGTCATAATATGTTAACAACTTAATTCATTGGGAGTAACATAATACTGAGTTTGACTATGATTAATTGTACCCAAATAGTCCTAGAATTACTAGCCACAAAGGTAGTAAGTCACCTCTGTGTACATCTAAGTGATTCACGCTACCATGCTTCTAAAACTCTGGAAGGATATATTGGGTCCTCTTGATAGGGCATATTAATCGAACTCCACATTTAGCTAATATGGTTTTAGTATCGATCATTAGTAGCTTTGATAGTTCAATCACATTATATTAAATTGACCAATTATCAGTATATTCAGTATTCATGTTATATATTCGTCATTGCATTTATTTATCTCATTATTCAGTATATCATTGATTTATATCTTTGTTCTGTTATATGTTATTTCCACTTTATTCTATCATGCATTCTTAGTACCATTTAAGTATTGACGCATAATTTGTGCAACATCTTCTAGTGATATAGGTTTAATTTCTCATCATAGAGGTCATGCTTAGATCGATTTTCGATCTTCAGATCAACAACATTAGTTCTAAGTCAGTATTCTTTGAGGAATAGTGACTTGTTTATCTTTATAACTTTTAGTCTTTAATTTCTGTTTTGCTAGATCTTGTTGGGGCATGTCCCAACATTTTTATCATTAAAAAGAGAACTGTAGAAATTCTGAATCATAAGATAAATATAAACTTCAAATTTTTAATAGTACTGGTTGACTCACCCACACACTTCATAAACAAACAAATGTGAAAGACTGGTTCAACCGATGCTAGTTCTTCTGGATAATCGAACTCATAAGATAAATATAAACTTCAAATTTCTAACCTCATGTAGAGATTTGAACTCCGTAATAATCACATTATATGATACTCCAAGTGTGGTTTTCTCGATATTTTAAAAAAAATATAACACTACTATATATGATATGAGGATGGTAGCATGAGTTCCATTAACCCGTGACCCCTCCTTGGATTCCTCCTGGTCTTTGAAGTGGTTTTCTTTTGTACTAGACCGTACATTCTTTAGGAGTTAGTTAATAAAAACAATTCAAAAAAAAAATATTAAATAAACAAAAATTAAAAAAAAATAAATTAATAAATAAAAAAAAAAAAAGAAAAAAATAATGGATGATATGTGCTTTCTATCACTTTGCAGGACTATTGGAATATGTTGATTTCTCATCTCTAATAGTCTTCATGGGGTTTTCTATTCATCTGTGATAGATTATATTTCTTATTGGATGTTAGTTCATGTAGAAGTTTCACTTTTGGTTGGGTAAGGTAGTTGACCTATTAGAGGAGGTTTACTGAATGAGAAGTTTGGTATGGCTTGATCTGGTTTATAATTGTTGTTGGTAATAAAATAAATATTAGTTAATGAAATGATACTATGTTGTGAATTGTTGCTCTCTGATCTTAACGTTACTATCCACTCACGCTTCTCGCTGCGCTTCCCTAGTCCCTTCTCTCACCTAGCTACTCCTAGCCCCGTATCTCTCCTCGCTCCTGTCTCTATGCTATGACGCCATCACACACGCCTACGGATCTATCTCATTTTGCGCACTTCACTCCGGCTCATGCGCGTGTCCTCGCTACATTTCATACCTCCTCTCTCTAATTCGTATCTGTATTTTAGTCAGATGTAATGGGTTGGGTATGTATTACTTAATGATAAAAAAATCTTATAGCTAAGCTATGATATCCATATAGCGTGGACTACAAGGATGCTTGGACCAACAGGGTCGTGCTGGTTTGTTGTTTCTTCTCAACTAAAATTATAAGTTATTATATTCTCCATCAAACTCTCTCTCAATGTTTTACCTTTTGAAAAAGTGTGGTGGTTATGGTTTCTTCCTATCATTTACCAAACATCTAGGATCCAAGATATAGAATTAAAGAAGGTAAGTAGTGTTTTTAACTTGTAGGTAGCCATCTTGCAGGTAGAACATTACACAATATGATTGTGCATAATCTCATTAGAGAATTTATATGATTTGAGTAGTTGTGACGATTTTCGAACAACACTAAGTTGCAAGAAAATTACCTGTCTATCTCCTATTTTATAATTATGAGGTGTCTGGAAAAAACAACAAATTCCTTTACAATATAAGTTTCACGCATTTTCATTTTAAGTGAATATTTGTACTAATACAATTTTTTCCATTGTGATAGAGAATCTATGTACATTTGAGTCCAAAGGTAGTCAATTGAGTTGTATTATCTGATTATGAAATTGATGAATTAATTAATGTTAATTGAAATGAAATCAAGTAGTGCAGTCCTACACAAATCATTGAGAGAAATGGTCATTGGGTTGGAGAATCTGATGAAGCCTTCAACAGTGGGGGTCCTAATGTGTCTAATGCCTTTATAGAGTGTTTTTGGTAAGATTTATTGCTTAATGTGATTTATAGTATTATCTAGTAGTCAAGTGAAACATTTTAAAAGACTCACTCGTGTTGTCATTGTGCATGTTTGAATGTATTAGCTAGCATGTTTGAATGTATGCGTCAAAATAACAGTGCAGAAAATAAATAACTCAAAGTTAATCAAGCATAAGAATTTTACATGAAAACCCTCTTGCTGCATAGAGGTTAAAACCATGACATGTACTCAAAATATTTCAACCCAAACTCCATTTCACTTAAATAGAGCAATGTCTTAGAGAGAAAAATCTAGACATCAAGAACACAGCTAGGCTAAATCTAGCCAACATCTCAGATCTCGAAATAAGAGCTAAGAAAGCAGCAACTCGGCTTCACCAACACATTAACTAACTCTAGTTGACCCAAGAGAACATAACAATAATGATGTGAAGAGGCTTGACTAAAACTTAGATGATTAATCTAACTAACTCTATGTATTTGTCTCAACCTAAAAACATAGATAAGCATAGATCTACTATCCTTCATAACATAGAAGTAGATTTTCAATATAAGAACACAAGACATAAATCTGATAATATAGAAAAGATGCTTCTGCACTCCATCAGGTCCCTTGTTAGATCTGAACAATATTCTTCCTTAAATATGGCTTCTTTTTTGTAAGCTTTTAAATTTTCAGAATTCAAAAAGTGGATTTGTCTTTAGAAAATATACTATTATCAAATGGAAAAAGCTCTTGGAACCAAGCCATGTAGAACAATGATATACCTTACTGATAAGAGGTCGATTAGATTTTTTTGTTCTTACCAAATTCCAAATAATATTGTTAGATTATTTACCATTGTTTGTAAGATCCCAGAAAACTTGATCCACCTTCTCGGGGTTTCCAATCTCTATTTTACAGATATATGCGCAAATATGGTTTGGAAAAATCATTCCAACTTTATTGTTGATGAACATCTTCACTTGAAATTTTGATCTTTTGGGTTAATCGGGGGCTTGATAAGCTAAAGGTCCCTTAGAGGTCCTATTTCCCCCCCCCCCCTCCCCTAAAAAAAAGAGTTAGTGCCGGAATTAACCTAGAAAATCATATGTTTCTCTGCATTTTATCTAACTTAATGCATTGTGTTTCTAAGTATGAGAATTACCTGAAGCCCTTTTTTCACCTACCACATGAGCTCTGATGTGGTACTTCTATTTGGAAAATGAGGCCCAAAGAGAATTTAAGGTTCTCAACCTCCACCATTTGTACATTGCTAAAGTTATTCATACTTTTGAACCCAACAACCCCTTTGTCACATGGAACACATAAATTTAACCAAGAACTCCGAAAAATATTACAACCTTGGCTATTAACCTAAGATAAATCAACTAAATATTTCTCAATTAACTTAAGAGTATCTCTGAGAGGAGTCAAAACAGACAGAGTATAAATAGGAAGTTATTAGAGAACACTCTTGATAAAAAAAATTTACCCCCACACCAACCCTACCCATAAGTATTAAGCTTACCATGAAAACCATTATGCCTTTTGACAACCTTACGAACCAAATAATCAAAATATTCTAGCTTCTTTTTACCAACATACAATGGAAACAAGAGATAAGTAAAAAGAATGTTTTTTCCATGAAATTGGTACATTTCCTTCACCTATTAACTTTTGAGGTAAAGTTTTAGGAGCAGATAAAATAAACTTTTATATCTATTAACTAGCTGACCAAAACTTTACTCATATATTTTGATACATTTCATGATGATTCTCATAGAACGAGTTTTGTCACTACAAAAAATAACAATGGCATTAGTATAATCTAAGTGATTTATATCAGGACAATAAGGATATCTGGAAAAAGGGATGAACATATTATGATCGTTCATATCATTTAAAGATCTAGAGAGGACCCTTATATGCAAAACAAAAAGATAGGGGGAAAGAGGATCACCATTACTGAAACCTTGAGAAGAAGAGAAAATTATATCTAGCGCCAGTAATGAAACATAGTACCGCAGAGATAATATTAAAGACATGTTTGTCCATTGTTTAGAGAAGACAAACTTAGTCAAAAACATATATCACAAAGTTCCAAGACATTTTGGTCATATACTTTCATCCTATCAAGTTTTAAAACACCATTACCCCACCTTATTGAGTCTTAGTAAATATTCGAATAATTGCTGTGAGCTGAGAGGAACTCTCTCTATGATTAGAGTCTCCATCTTTTACAAAAGTCGTGGTTGTGGGGAGAGACTAGATTTTTCACCAAAGGCTTTAATATCAAAAAAAAATTGGAAATAATTTTTTTAATTAAATTTGAAAGACCTATGGGCCTGAACTCAATAAAGCAACTAGAGGTATAAACTTTAGAAATTAACACTAGGCAAGTGTGTGAAAAGTACCTGTATCACACCCCAAAATAAACTAAGGTGAACTATTGCCTCGTGAGTGTTTCTTGAGTTAATTTTGTTTTTTAAATGAGTTTATTTAGTATTATTAGGCATTGAGTGAATTTTGGTTAAGTTTGGATATCAAACGTCCAAGAACATCAATGACGTTCGAAAGAAATGACTTAGAAAGTGTTCTTGCATCTTGTTGTGTTTGAGTGAGATTTACATGTTCGTTTTCCTTGAAATTCATGTGGGATGTTCATAATACCTAGAAGACTTAGTTAAGGGGTTTAACGTCTGGGGAGGAACCCACCTAGGACCCACAAAGGGCGCGAGATGAAGGGCCCAAGACTTGGAAACAAGCTGCCAAAGCAGTGACCTAATGACGACCCTAAGACGGTCGTTGGTCCACAAACAGTCCGTCGACCTAGGGCGTCAATTTTACCTGAAATTTGGGATTTTGAAGTATCAAACTGGAGCTATCTCTAAACCAATGAGACCTCGCCAATGGCCCGTCCCTTGAAAAACGGTTTGTTGGTGAGACTGCCCAAAAAGTTTTAAAGTGAACTGCCTTGGCTTGGGGTGTTTGGTAAATTCTCTCCAAGTCTCTTATGACCCTAGGATATTTATTTTAGGTTTATTTAGATATAATAAAGTATTTCGAACCCCAATACCCCTTTTCAGACTTCATTTCCTAAAACCCAAAACACCTCTCATCTCTTCTTAGAATCTCCCTCTCAAGTCCCCTTTATTTTGAAGATAGAAGTCAACATGAACTTGGAAAAAAAAAGGGCTGGTTGGGACGTGTTCCGTCATAAATAACTGTGTTGTTGTAACGACCTGTTTTTAGTCGTTTTGAGCAACAGATTTTATTCTGGAAAACTGCAGGAGGTGACGGAGGCCACACGACCGTCACGGGGCTAACACGGACTCGTCGTGGAGGTGTCCCTTTCCCCAAACAACTTCGAAAACATCCTGAAATTGGGTACTGAAATTGACTCTCTTACCGCCCGATGAAATGGCAAGGACGGACCGTCACAGGCGTACTGACCGTCATAGAGTCCTTTGATTGAATTGATCCTCTGACGTTGTCGACGGGCATCGGACGACCGTCGCAGTCCACTAACTGCCCGTCACGGGCTCGCAATCCCAGTCCGGGTCGGATTTCTTTACACAGTTTAAGGGACGTTTTGACTATTCGGCTTTAAATTATAAGTTAGGGGTTAATGTTATAGTCTAATTACTTGGGGTTAAAAGAGGTAACCTAAGTTATTAAGTGGGTTTTATTGACATCTTTCATTCTTAATTATATACTATTAGGTAAAAAAAGAGGGTTTGAATAAGAAAAAATAGAAAGAACAAGACAGAAAGAAAAATGGAGAACGATAGAGAGAGAGAGGAAACGAAATGACATAAGAAATTGAGGAATTTGCTTGCTGATCACGATTCGTCCTTCGGTGGGAGGTCGGTTAGGGTTTTTACACTATTTCTATAAACTCTTAATAGCGAATGGTATGGTGTTGGGTAGTATTATCGAGTCTTCTTTATGCTTAATTGTGTGTATGCATGATGTGATTTTATGTATGTGATTGTGAGAAACAAGCATGATGAGTCTATTGACTCCCCATCTTGATATAACCTAATCCTTGTTAATGATGATGCTTTGGTAATAAAGAAGGCTTGTGTATGAACTAAAGTGATGAGATGATGACGCCTTGGTATAACATAAGCTTGATGAATTAATAGAACGAGATAGGGGATTGGAGTGTCACTTACTACCGACACTAGAATTAGTGGACGGGTTCACGACCGACAGTCATGTAGGGTCGTAGTGTCACGTCCGACATAGAATTAGTGACGGGTGTCACGAACGACACGTAGATTTAGGGGATCAAGTGTCACGTACCGACACAATTGAATTTAGGGGATCGGAGTGTCACGTTCGACACATGTATTAGGGGATCGGAGTGTTCGTCCGACACATATTAGTAAGGGGGGATCAAGTGTCACGTACCGACACAGAAAGGAATAAAATAATGAATCTTGAAAGATCTAATATACCTCAATCTAAGAACTGTATCCCAAATAAGTATGGCGATGGATGCGTGAGTCCTCATAGATATATCGGTGATATTATAAATGCTGATACTAGTGACACTTGTTTGCTATCACATGTTAAGAATATTGATTTTTATGATGTTTCTGGACATTAGTGTTTTCTATTTGAGTTGGGGCCGATGAATACCTACTCCAGTACTTGTGGTTGTACTGACCACCCCTACACTTTTATTTTTTCCTTTTGTTATTTGGTGGAGTGCAGCAAACGTGCCGTCATCTTTCGACTCAACAGTAGTTTCAATCCAGTCTTCGTCACCCGGATCTTCACGGGTGAGCTAAGGCTTCTACTTGGACTGGATCTTCCTGCTCCCTTCCCTATGTATTGATGCCTTTAAGTTTCGGCATATACTATTTTTATTTAATTTTAGCTCTTAGAATAACTTTTTCCTAGTTTGAGTAAATTGATCATAGATGTTCTTGTGGTGAGGACTTCAGATTTTGGGGAATTAATATAATGTTGAAATTAGACTTATTGAATTGTCTTTTATTTATGAGTTTTAGTCTTTCCGCATTGCTTTATGGTTGATATTAAATTGAAATGATAGGTTCAGATTTGGTTGGTTTCGCTCACATAGGAGGGTAAATTGGGTGCAAGTCTCGGCCTCGGTTTTGGGGGGGTCGTGACAAACTTGATGCGAGCGATTAGGTTCCGTTGGGCCTCACTCACACAAATAACAGGTCCTAGTAGTCTGAATGAACTGTAGGTGGACACCTTTACTTTTCTTAGAGGCTATAACGACTTTAGGAAATCCCTTGCTTTTCTTTTTTCTTGTCGTGCTATACTTGGATCCAATTGGTATCTAGGTGATACAAATTGGTTCTGACCATCCTTCACTCGATTCGCCTATGGAGTTAAACTAGAGCAACGACTTCACGTCCAACATCAACATCAGCAAAACAAGATGCCTCTGCATCCAAGCCACTTGGGGCTGTAGCTCGAAGCGAACAGTGTCAAGAGGCCGGCGTAGAGTTCGTGGGATGGATTCCTCTAGGATGGGAAGAGGACGAACACCTGCCCATCTGTGTAGCTAGGGCGGTGACTCCTCACCGATGAAGAAGTAATGACGAGGGGGAGGGATGGGGAGAATGAACAAGTACAGAACCCGGGAATGCCCACCCCAACCTACCCCAGAGATGATCAATCAGGTGCTCGCGTTACTTATTGGGTTTCTGATCAGGGGTCATGCACCCCAATGTTTTTTCTTGCACCACCACTCCGGTTTTCAGAGGTCCGACATGCAGCCCTATTGCCCTCGTATGGATGCCTCATTGCATGGGCCGTTTCCACGCCTGACTACTGGCCTATAATGACAAATGAGCATCATGAACTTTTCATTCAAAGTAAGTTCTTGAATTGAAACCTCCCAGCTCAAGGTGCAGAATCTGAGGATGCTTACGATTTTTCCTGTTGACTGTCATGGATGATACTACACAAGCTGGGTTATAGTAGAATGGTTTGGTGTTTGAGGTTCGTGAGTTACCCTTTCACGGGAACGCCAAAATGTGGTGGCGGTCACATGTTGAGTTCACCACAATGCCCCACCTATGATTGGGCCTCATTCTCTAGCTTGTTTATGGAAAATAATATTCCCAGACCTTGAGAGATAGGAAAAGGGACGAGTTCTGAGCCTAGAGAAGGTAGATGTCGGTCAATGCATGTTTAGGCTAGTTTCATTGTCCTATCCGATATGGCCACCCAACTATTTTCATCCCCAAGAGCGAATTCAAAACCGTTTTGTGAAGGGGTTAGATCAGAGTGCGAATTTCAGCCTTACCGGTAAGCGGCTAGCGTCAAATCCTTCCAAGAAGTGGTAGATTTCGTGGTAGAGGTGGAAGGAGTGAAGGTCCAGATGAATTCACCACGGCACGACATCAAAGAGGTTCTAAAGGGGGTGATTTATGGTTCTTACTCTAGAGGACAAGGTTCCGGAGGTTACTCAGTTCGACCATTCAGTCTTCACTACAGACTTGGTTGGGGTCCACCTCAGACCGGAACACGTCTCTAGATTACCATGCCCGACTCCAGAGAGTGGTATGGGATGTTTTGGGGAACTGGACAAGATTAGAAGAATTGTCCAAAAGAGTTATAGGACCCCCAATATCCTAGGCCGAAGGTGGTCATGTAGAGCCGTTATTGCCGGAGACGGTGGTCGAGGTAATTGGGTTACCAACGCTCGGGGAGTGGGAAAACTGGATCCACTACAACATCACAACTACTCGTGTAGGGAGGCAACGGACAAACACACGTAAAGGGCCCATTGTTATACTTTCCTTGGAGATCAGCGGTCGGCGACATCTGATGCTGTCCATCACAGGTAATCTTCTGGTTTGGTAGATTGCATGGCTCCGTATTGTTGATCCTGGATCCACATTTGCTTATGTATCTTCCTCTTTGCTAATGGTCTAAATTTACATTGTGAATTAACTATAACGCCTATGCGTGTATTCTACTCCGTATGGGTGAGTCTGTGGTAGTTGAAAAGGGTTATAAGGTCTTGTTTGGTTAACTTTGTGGGAGACACACTTATGTATATTGGTATCTTAGAATGGTTTGATTTTGATGTAATTCTGGGTATGACTTTTCTTTCTCCGCATTCGCGATCTGGATTGTAATGCTAAAACGTTGACGTTATCCAACCTGGGACAGATCCGTAGGTGTGGTAGGGGACTACCTTCCAATCCGGTCGTATCATCTCCTTTCCTCGTGCTAGAAAATGGTTAGTAAATGGGGGGGGGGGGGGTGTTTAGCTTTCTTGGAACCTCTCAAGGATGACACAACCAAGTACCGTTCATTGTAGTCTGTTTCGTGGTCCGTGAGTTTCTTGATTTTCCCTGCATAGATCTTCCGGGTTGCCCCCATAGGATATTGCACTTTCTGTATTGACTTGTAACCGTGTACAACGCCCCATTTCTAATACGCCTTATAGAATGGCCCCCGCAGAGTTACAGAAAGTAAAACCCAACTTCAAGAATTGTTGAAGCAAAGGCTTTATTAGACCTCAATTGCATCTCCTGTGGGTGCTCCGTTTTGTTTGTACATAAGAAATGATGGGAGTGTTTCGGAGGGCATAGACCTTACCGGCAGTTGACAAGTGACTATAAAGAACAAGTTATCCTCTTCCTCGCATTGATGACTTGTTCGAGTTCATTCCAAGGTGCTTGTTCTTTCTCTAAGATTTGACTGATATCCGGTTATTCATCAATTTAAAATACGGCAACGGATTGCCAGACTGCTTTTAGGACCAAGGTATGGGCATTACGAATTTGTAGTGATGTCTTTTGGTCTTAACGAATGCCCCTGCTTGCTCGTTCATGAGTTTGATGAACGGATTTTTTAAGTCCAATATTTAAGATCTCCTTTGAGGGGGGTGTGGTATCGTAGTATTGATGATATACTGAATACTCCACGAGTAAGTAAGGAACATGAGGAGCATTTGAGAATTGTATTTGGCAACGTGAGAGAAAAATCTTTTATATGCCAAGTTCCTTGAGTGTAGTTTTGCTAGATGCATGGCCTTCTTGGGGCACGTGTTTCTAAGGATGGGTAATGGTGGATCCTTCTAAGACGAAGTAGTGAAAATTGGGTTAGGACCTACTAATGTGTCCAGAAATAAGGATCTTTGTTGGGTTAGCTAGCTACTACCCCTACCTCCTCCTGAGTCCGATTTGTCAATTGATTCTCTTCTATTGCTTCCCAATGACGAACTTGAACTACAAAATGTCCATTTGTATGTCGGATTAGTGTGGAGGAAAGATTTCAGAAGCTCCAGACTCTGTTGACTACGCAAGCCAATTCGCACCTTGGCCCAGTGGAGGCAAGAATTTCATGTGGATTGGTTATGATCTTATTCGGGTTTGGGTGCAGTGCTAATTCCAAGAGAAGAATGTGATTCTTATGCTTCAAGACAATTAAAATTCATGAACGTACCTACTGCCAACTCAGATTTGGAATGGCCGCGTAGTGTTTGCACTAAAGCAATGGCGACACACTCCTTTATATGGGGTTAGTGTGAGTCACCGATCATTCGTTAAGTCACAGTAATGTCTTCACTCACAGAGATTTGAATTTGAGACGAGAGATGGATGGAACTTACTTAAGGACTAACGACATTCACGATTTTGTACCATCCAGGGAAGGCGATGTGTAGCGGATGCGTTATGTAAGAAAGGCGGGAAGCATGGAAGTCTAGCTCACTTGCAAGCTTCTAGACGCCCATGTCAGGAGTTCAGAACCCTGCTAATGACTTTATGAGACTAGAATATAATAAGGGAGGATTTTTAGCTTGTGTCGAGCAGAATCTTCTTCCTTGACAATTAAGGGAAAGCGATTTAATGATGCAAAAATTAATCTGGATCCGAGATAAAGTTGTGCAAGGAGAGCTACAGAACGCAAATCGATGAGGAAGTGGGGTGAGGATTAAGGGGAGGGTATGTGTTACCTCCGCGTCGATGAGTTGATACAACACGTATTCTGACAGAGGCTCATAGTTCAGGTCTTCGATACTCCGGTGCAACCAAGATGTACCGTTACCTAAGCAACACGTTTGGTGGAAGAAGAATGAATCGTGTATTGTGGATTTTATTGCCAAATGTCCAATGTCCAATAGTAAGTATGAACCAACTAGAGGCCCGGCAGGACACTGTCAGAGAATCGCCCATTCCCGAAATGGAAATGGAGAAAATCGCAATGGACTTCGTGTTGGTCTTCAAGACATTGGCAAGTATGACGCTATTTTGGGTGATTGTTTGATAGGTCAACTAGTCTGCTCATTTCATTCGGTTAAGGTACTTACAATGCAGCGAAGTTTAGCCAAAACTTCATCTCAGAAGTTGTTCGAATTGCTGGAGTTCCCTATCCATCATATCAGATATAGTTTAGCAGTGTACTTCTAATGTTTTTGGAAAACTTTGCATGAGAATGGGTACTTAGGTTAGACCGTTAGTACCAAGGCGTTCCAGTCCTAGACCGGATGGTCAGTCTGAGCGAACGTTTCAAGTGTTGGAGGTATGCTTTCGTGCATGTGTGATGAATTCGTGGCCCATTTGGGATAGCTTCTTACCCTGAGCGGATTTTCATACAATACTAACTATCACTCAAAGCATTGATCTGGCTCCCTTTGAAGCATTGTAGGGTAGGGATTGTAGATCTCCCATTGGTTTGGTGATGCATTTGAGGTTTTACCTTGGGTACTGATTTTTGAGGATTCGTTAGAAATAGTAAATCTATCAAGAAAGATTCTATCGGCCAAAGTCAACAAAAGGAATATGCAGATCGAAAGGTTAAGACTTAAGTTCATGGAGGGTGAACCAGTCTTTTGAAAGTTTCACCATGAAAGGTGTGATGCGGTTTGGTAAAAGAGGCGAAGCTAAGCCTAAGTACATTGGGTCCCTTTTGAATACTAAGAGAGTAGGGGAGTGGCTTGGTTAGCCTCCCTCAGTGCCTGTCAGGAGTAAATCCGGTTTCCATTTTGTCCGGATGTTGAATAAGATACCATGGATGGAAAATTACTTAATCGTTTGGAGTCATTTTGCTTGAGGAGAAGTGTCTTATGAGGAGGAGCCTGGGTTGCTATTTTTAGATAGAGAAGTTCGCAAGTTTGACGTCAATAGAGATCTGGCAATCCATCAAGGTGCACATGGAAGAATCGACCCGTTAAGACCACTTGGGAGAAGGAGGCAGAATGCGAGAAAGATACCCACATCCTTTTACAGATTCCAGGTATTCCTTTTCGTCGCCTTGTTTGTCTTCTTGTTTGTTAGCGTTCCGGGGATGAACGATGGTGATTTCGTATCTATTGTAACGAACCGTGAGTCATTTTGAGCAACCAAATTTATCTTGCAAACTGGCAGAGTCGACGAGGCCAAGACGACCGTCACGGCACGACGACCGTCGTGTAGGTGTCGTTCGCAAAACACTTAGAAAATCTGACTTGGGTACTGAAAATCGACTCTCTTACCGTCACGACGAAAATGGAGTACGGACCGGTCCACAGCGTGACGGACCATCAAGAGTATCTTTTGATGGAAATGGGAGTCCCTCTGACTTTTGCGACTAGCATCAGACGGCCGTCGCAGTCACGACGGCCCGTCACGGGCTACGCATCCCCGTTCGGGTCGATTTCTTTCCACGTTTTTAGTAAACGTTTTGACTATTCCGGCTTTAATTCTAAAGTAGGGGTTACATGTTAATAAGTCTAATTACTTGGGGTTAAAGAGGTAACCTTAAGTTCATTAGTGGGTTTATTATTGCCTCTTTCATTCTTAATTATATGAAATCTAATTAGGTTAAAAGAAGAGGGTTTGAAACTAGAAAATAGAAAGAGAAACAAAGACAGAAAGAAACAGAAGGAAACGGAGTAGATAGAGAGAGGCGAAGAGGACATAAGAAATTGAGGAATTTGCTTGCTGGATCCGAGTCTTTCGGTGATGTTAGGTTATGTTTTTTACACTATTCGTATAAATTCTTAATAGCAAAAATGATATGTCATTGGGTAGTATTACAAGTTCTTTTTATGCTGTAAATTGTGGTGTATGTGCAGGATGTATTTTTTATATATATGATGTGATGAACCCCGCATGATGAAGCTATTGGAATCCCAAATCTTGATATAAACCGAATCTCTTGTTATTATGATGCCTTGGTATATCAAAAGGCTGATGAACTAAAGTTTGATGAGATGATGACGCCTTGGTAATAAAAGAAAGGCTTGCATGAATTAATAGAATGAGATTAGGGGATCGGATTGTCACGTACCGACACATGAATTAGTGGGACGGTTGTGTCAACAAACCGACTACGTAGATGTAGGGGATCGGAGTGTCCCCGTACCGACACTTAATTGTGGGACGGGTGTCACTAACCGACACGTAGATAGGGATTCGGAGTGTCCACGTACCGACACATTGAATTAGGGATCGGAAGTGTCCACGTTCCACACATAGTAGTAGGGGCATCGAAGTGTCCCTTTCCGACGACATATGTAGGGATCGAGTGTCACGTCCCGCACAAGAGGAATAAAGATAATGATCTTGAAAGATACTAATATACTCACTCTAAAGAACATGTATCCCATATAAGTTGGCATGGAGGCTTGAGTCCTCATAGTGATCGGTGATATTATAAATGAGTTTGTACTTGTTGCCTATCCACATGTTTAAGATATGGATGTTTATTTTTAGATGTTATCTGAGATCTATTGGTTTTCTCATTTTTTGAGTTGGGCCGATGATACCTACTCAGTACTAGTGTTTGTACTGACCCCCCCTACTTTTTGTTTTCCCTTTGGTTATTTGTGAGTGCACAAACGTGCCGTCATCTTCGACTCAACAGTAGTTTCAAGCCATCTCGTCACCCGGTATCTCAGGGTTAGCCTAATGCTTCTATCTAGCTTGGACTGGATCTCCTGTCCTCAATGTCTTGATGCCTTGAAAGTTTTCGGCATAGACTAGCTTTTATTTAATTTTAGCTTCTTAAGAATAACTCTTATTTAGTAAATTGATCAATAGATGTTCTGGTGGTGATGACTCCTCTCATATTTTGTGGAATTAATAGATGTTGAATTTCAAAGTTTATTGGACTTGTCGTTTATTATGAGTTTAGTCCCTTCCGCATTCTTTATGTTTGCTATTAAATTGAAATTATTAAGTTCAGATTGTTGGGTTTCGCTCAATAGGAGGTAAATGTGGGTGCCAGTCCGCTGCTCGTTTTGGGTCTTGACAGTGTCCTTGCAGTTGAGTTTTGGTATCCTCCTTGAACCCTTTTTATTCATGGGAGTCGTTTCCAAAGAATTTTTAAAAAGGGTTTTTAAACTCCAATTTCTTTCTATCTTGCTTTTAAGCAAGTGAGACTTGTTGGAAGGTGTTTCTACTGATTTAACTAGTTAATTATTTTAACATTGATGAGGTTTTTCTTGTTTAAAAAATTAATGAACCTTAGATACGCATATTCAAACTTATAAAGCTTAAGAAATAGGTTAAATGACATGTTTTTTTGGGTAAGGTATGAATCTTGGGCTTGCCTTATGTTGATTATGTTTGTTTTCGCTACTGACCTATGGGCCTTACTATGTGACATATTACTAAATTGTATATTTTATGGTGCGTTTCTTAGATGGTGAATTTGTAATATTTTTCATAGTTCTTATTGTAAGATTGCTCTGAGTGGTATGGTCCCACCTTCTTGGTGGCGGTGTTATTTTGATAAATTGATATTACTTTGTGTGTTTTGTGAGTTTGTGGTTTTTTAAGTCCTAGTATATTCACATGAAGTTTATACTGGAGAATGTTCTGTCATGTGTTTTTTGAGCGGTTGAAAATAGCATGTTTGGCCTAGATTTTGTCCAGTAAAATTTTTTACTTGGTAAACCATGGCGAGTGTGTAAGTTGATGACTGTAGGTCTAAAGCATTCTAGAAATTACCTTAATCAAAAATGTTTTTTATATGCCAAGATCGATAACAATTCACTCCACATACTTAAATGAATATGAAGTCAATTGATAATCGAGGATTTTTTAGGTGATCACTCTCGTAAGTTGAAATAACGTGTTAGTAGCACCCTCACTAAAGGCTAAGAGCCTTGTAAGATAGTCGGAGATAAGACCCTTCGTTAGTTCCAATATTGGTGTTCACGAGCTCATCCTAAACGATAGTTTTAAAAGTGTGTCAAATCTGTGGGGATTATGTCAGCACAAGAGGATATGAAGAAGAGTTGAATTACACTTCGGTGAGTTTATTTTTGTATTCCAATGTACCTCTTTAGATATACTTCTCGTGAGTAGGAGAATGATCCTTAGTAGAAATGTCCTTGACCATTGACTATGCGCCGCTAGGTGTAGCTAATTGGTATATCCGTGAAAAGCTAAAAAGAATTGACTACTTATTACGACTGAGCCAGTGAGGAATCCTTTATCCGATAGGGTATTATAGTTAAGATTCCATATCTAGCTCTCATGGTTCTACTGTTCGGTTAACATAACCCTCCACTAAAGATTGAGCCACTCAGTCTTCTAAAAGACTGTACTACTTAGGGTAGGTCGTTGATGGAGTACCTACTCATTGGCACTAGGTAGGACCTTCAGAAAGGGAAGACCATGGTGGAATAACCTTATAAAGAATGTACTACTTAGGGTAGTGTGGACCTGAGAACCGTCTCATCTACTCATTGCACTAAGTAGGCAATCCGAAAGGGAAGACTTTGGTGGTTTGTTGGGTGTCTTTTAAACTCTTGCCATTAATTTAGGGGCTTGTTTCTCCCGAGTTTAGTAATACGAAAGTGGTAGTCTTGAGGATTTCTTTGGTGTGTATTGAAGGAGGCAAGCATACTTCCTTCATGTCTTACCTAATAATCCGGAGGGAGGGAGACTCTTACGGAAAACGAGTTCACTTTCTCTTTGGCTTGGACTTGGAAGTTCACTCATTTAGAATAGGATAGTTCATTGTAATTGATCAAGTTGAATACATTGTGTATGCTTTAAATGAATCATTGTAAATATTCAAATGGATTTACTGTAAATGCTTAACTAGCTCACTGTAATTGACAAGTTTCAGTTCACTATAAGTTTGGAAGTTTACTGTAAATGGTCTTTTTTATTTAAAATTTTGGAATCCTCTCCAATGTGTTAAAGATGGCCTTATGAATGGTTTTCGTTCGTAAGTCCTGAATATTATGTTTATTTGGGCATGTAATTTTTATTTTACAAAATTCCCTTCTTAATTATAATTGTCTTTATAATTAATTCATGAAAATTTTTAAATTTCCATACTACTTTTCAAATGGTCCTGCATGTTATTAACGATAGTAAGAGCTTTACAGACCCTAAGGTCAAGTACGGCCCATCACGAACGAGGGTTCTCCTCCTACCTTCTAAGGGGTGCATCCGGGACGTGACAAGAACTTGTAGCAGAGCACAGTTTCTGAGAAATATTTTAATGTTTTCAAATTCTCACAGAAAGCCACACTAGTAGTAGCCTTGTCATTGGTGGTGAATCACAATACGACATTGACAAGAGGCTAAAGATGATAAATTTACTTCTTCCCTATTTTCATATCATCAATCCATAGATTAGTTCTACAAGGTATCTTCTCTTAACCTCTTCTCTTTCTATTTATAGGATAGGAATACAAGGAGATCGACCGCTAGAAGGGATGAGAGGGGTGTAGCTAATTAGAGGCCCCTTCCCTGTGTTGACCAAGTTCATATTGTTTGCATAGGGGAAGAGAACGAGGAGGTTACTCTTCAATAACCACAAGTTCCTCCAGAACCCCGAGGTCCTCAAGTGTCTCAATGATGATAATGATGATGAAAGAGATGATGATGAAAGTGATGATGATTATGATTATGATGATGAAAGTGATGATGAGAGCGTTACGATGAAATTCCTGATGATGCATGACTGCTGCATTCTGCAAAATGAGGAATTCACGTGATTATGATGATGAAGAGATGAACAGTGATGACGATGATGATGCAATGATGATTATGATGGCGAATGTTTTGATTAATGATTATGCATGACATGATGTTGGTGGAAACGTGATGATGATATTAGAAAGAGTGATGATAATGATGACGATGAGGATGATGAAATTCATGATAATGATGATCATGATAAATGTGATAATGATGATGATGAAAGTGATGAAAGTGATGATGATGATAAAATTTCCTCGATGATGATGATGAAACTACCTCGATGATGATGAAAGTGCCTCGATGATGATGATGATTATGATGATGTTGATGTTGATGAATGATGATTATGATGACGATGATGATGAGGAGGAGGAGGAGGAGGAGAATGAGAAGAATGAGGAGGAGGTAGATGAGGAAATGAGAAGATAAGAGAAAGAATATGGGATAGGGAAAGACGAAGAAGAATGGAGGAGGAAAGGCGGACAGAAGGAAAAAAGACAATAAAGAATCCATTCCTTGAATTGATTGCTCTGAGCACAATACAGTGTTTTAGTTGAATAATCTTTGGTGTCGACATGGATCATGCATGAGTGGTTTGGACACTATTTGTAATTACTGTTACATTGATTAGTCGTAGCGGTCGATTTCCTTTTATGACTATCAGTCATCACCAAATCCTACCAATATTTTAGCAAATACAATAATGGCTGTGATTAAAGTTGATTGAATTCCTAAGTTGAAACCTTAGAACCCCCCCCACCCCGTCCCCCTTCCCACCGAATTCGATTTAATTTGGCTTGAAGGCTACCCCCTGATATAACACGACACATTAAATAATGACTGATCCCCAAGTTAACCCGGAATATATTTATCATGAACATGTGAAAATGCTATGTAAAAGGAACTAGAATAAGTTAATCATTTAACACTGAAGAGAACAAGCCCACTGTCTGAGATTAATAGTACCATAACATAAAGAGTCTTATTGATTAACTTAAATAACCAGCTACAACTCAGTATTATCAACTACTATGCCCAAAAACCCGCCTACTAAATTGAGTTGTTTGGTACATCTTCACTTACGACTGTACACAACTAAACTAAAATACGACTAGACTGAAACGTGTTTTTTATCCTCTGAATAGAAGACTTACCACTGACGTTGTTTGAAGGCCAACCCAAATTCGATTTCCGCATGATCGGACGTTGAAGTACATAAAAACTATATCAGCAAACCCATTACAAAAACATATGTGTTGAGTTACTTGGAATGGTACTGAACATCATGACATAAGATACTAAGTGATAAAGATATATCGTTTAACAATTACATACTGAAAGAATATGTCCTTTGAGAAAAATATAGAATATGCACGTAAATTTTAACTTGCAAGAAACTACCAATGTGGAAATGTCCAAGGTACAAATATGAATCTACATGCAAAAGCTGAATAATAAATAATATATATCTGAAAGCCTAGTCAAAGCTTTAAGAGCTGACATATGGAGATACTATATCTGACATAAACTCCATGAGAAAATTGTGGACGCTATTGTATACGTCCCAACGGGAGGATCCAATTACTTTGTCAGGGTAAACAACAGGCATGATTGTTGTCGATCACTTAACAATGCATGCCAACATAACGGACCTTTAACATTCATATACGGGCACGTTGTGTTGGGAAATTAGGGTACAGGGAAACCGAGTCCAAATCGATTTTATTTTCTCAACTGAATACCTCTGAAGCTCAATTGCACTATACTAAATATCTCAAATCCTGACAACCTTAATGAGAATATAACTTATTATTAACAGCCGAACATTCCTGAACTACGAGAATTTTCACGAAGTACAGTTTTGAGTTTCGTACAAGGAATTAAGTAAAATTTCAAAGAAAACATGTTATTTAGACAATACAAAATATAGCTACTAAACTCAAAACAATTCCCAAGATTTCACAAATACCATGTCTAAACAAGATTTTTGGAATCAAGAGTTTGACTGAATTCTAAAGATTTAGTGGATGAAAGGGACCCACTAGTTAAATTCCACATGCCTGGTGATGAAATTACCAGATAAATCCTTTAGATTTTGGGGCTGAAACTTTAAATGTTTAGATAGTTTCAATTCTCTCTTTTTTCAACACACTTTTTACCCATTACGCTAACAAAATACCCTTAACGCTAATATCGATTTACGGAGATCTTATCCAAATTAAATTTCATAAATTTGTAGGGATTACTTGATGATTCATCTACCAAATTATATAATTAAAATAATAATTACTCCACTTGATTACAAAAATATGTCCCTAAACCTTGATGACTCTGATGTCCTCCAAATTTGGACAAGGTTGGGAAAATCCAAGTATTATGAAAAAGTTTTTCTGGGCAAGATTTTCCTTTCGTCGGTATTTCTATAATCATGGAACCTTTTTTTTACAATTAATACCAATTTAACCATAACTCATCACCGAGTCACAAAACTTAGGAAAGTAATCTAAGGAAAGAGCAAAGTAAAATCTGAATCAATAAACAATTGTTGATACTTGTCTCTCATGTCCTTTATCAGTCTCCCTCAGCTAGATTATGTTATGGAACGATTCTTCCATTAAAACTCATGACTTATTTCTTTGGTGCCCTCCAGTTCTACATCTCGATCAGACATGGAATCTTTTTTTTGTTGTGACTTGTTTGTTTGTTGATGATGATGATGTTGTTGTTGTTGTTGTTGTTGTTGTTGTTATTCTTGTTGTTTTTCTTGTTATTGTTGTTGCGGTTGTTGTTTTTGTTGTTGTTGTTGTTGTTGTTGTTGTTGTTGTTGTTGCTATTGTTATTTTTGTTCTTGTCGTTGTTGTTGATGTTATTGCTGCTATTATTGTTGTTGTTGGTGTTGTTGTTGTTGTTGATGTTGCTATTGTTGTTGTTGTTGCTTTTGTTGTTATTTTTGTTTTTGTTGTTGTTGTTGTTGTTGTTGATGATGTTGTTGTTGTTGTTGTTGTTTATGATGATGATGTTGTTGTTGTTGTTGTTGCTTTTGTTGTTGTTGTTGTTGCTTTTGTTGTTCTTGTTGTTGTTGATGTTGTTGTTGTTGTTATTGTTGTTGTAAAACCATGTTATTTATATCAGCTATACTTGTGCCTAAGTCAATTATTTCCTTAGTTTTTTTATTTATATTTATTGCTTATTTGCGATTTGTCTGTTTGTTTAACTCTAACCCTATATTTGATTTAATTTAATTTAATTAAATTCCTAAAATATGAGCTATATTCTTTATTTTAGTTTATTTTACTATTTTATATTTACCCTTTATTTGATAATATTTACTCAAAACTTTTATTTATTCATCATTTAATTTAAAACAAGTTACCATAATTTAATTAACCAAATTAATTTGAACTATCATCAGTAAAGTGATTCAAATAACTTATTATATAATATTTTTTTAAAAAAAATAATTAATTTTTATCTCGTCTTTAGATGTTAATCTTAAGGTCATTTTTATTGCTAACCATAACCTTTTTAAAAAAGTTTTGATCACTTTCAAATAATCAAATTAGTTTCATTTTTTTTATAAAAAAAAAAAAAACCCAAAAAATCCTTCTTTTGTAAAGTTGATTATTTTTCTCAAAGTTAGTCAAATATTTAACCTAAGTCGTAGGATAACCGCGTGTTAGCAACTACTTTAAGTGCTAAAACCTTTTTAAAGTATTAATAAGAACTTCTTACCCATTTTGTCTAATTTTTTAATGACTTAATCTATTAGAGTCTTTTTCAAATTATGTTTTCGTAATCTCTTTATAAAATTAAGTGACGACTCTTTTCTATGTATTTTTCTTAAATTGTTTTATACTTACAACATTTTAAAGTGATTTTTATAGATAGTTAAATTACGGCATAACACTTAGTATTTTAGTCAAGCACAACATGATAGGGGGACAACCAAATAATGTCTAAGATAATATCAAAATCATCCATATCCTAAATCACCAAATAAACCCTAGTATGACATCGCATAAATAAGATTGGGCAAGTATGATAGATGTGGGTGACTTTGAATGACTCTTCAATGGGGGTAAAAAAAAAGTGGCATGAACGACATCAAAACATCTAAAATTTAGAAGAAAATCTCACAATCACAAAAGAATAAGTGGAATCTGGGTAAATAACATATTAGTCATCGGTCACAAAAAAGAATAGTACGTCTGATCACTATATCAGATGCCTTCGCATCATTTTTTTCCCGAAAAAACATAATAGTGAGATTTATCATCCACACGAGCTACCTTTCTGCCTTGTTTCACATTACCTCTACCTCAATTACCCATTTTTTTACCTCCACTGCCTCTCTGGTTACCTCCTTGCCCACCTTGTTGACGTCCTCTATCCTTATTACTATTTTTTGCGGGTACAATTGCTCGAGAAGGATGCTATCCGGAATCAAACATGTGTGGTTTGTGGAACTTTATATCCTATTTGTTTCCAAATTAACACCAATGAAAAAAGTGTGAACCCAGTGTTCTGCTCCTGTCTAGTGCACAATAATCTAGACAATTTTCTGAAAAATTATTATATGGAGTCCATGAATAGTTACATGTAGAGGAGGAAATGCTGGACTGAGTTGGCTTGGACGTGAGCATTGGTAAACCGTATCCTCTACCATAGGAGCCTTGAAAATTTCAAGAATTCTTGACCCTCTTAGACAATGTTTCCATCTCTCCTTACCCTTTTTAACTTTCTTCACACATTTTTTACTTCATTAAAATGCTTCCCTCCGTAAGTGATATGAATAGACAAAATTTGCAAGTCAGAATTCAAACCTCTATCAAATAACCAGCTCCTCTCCTCTTTTGTAGTCACCAACTGTGTCGCATATCTGGGTAAGACATGAAAGCTAGCTTCATAAGAAGCCACAATCATACCGCTTTTCTGCAATTCCATAAACTCATTCTTGTTGTGATCTCTCAATGTCCCGAGTACATACTTTTCTTGAAATAACGCATGAAATTGGGTCCAATTAAGTGGAAGTAATGTAGATGATCTACATTTCATGTAAGCTCTCCACCATTGGTTCGCTTCACATTGAAGTTTGAAGTACAAAAACTCAACCCCTTGAGGTGAACCATACCTAATTTATGCAGCCTTTTATAACAATCATGATTAACTCATAAGCATCCCCAGTCTCATATCAAGAAATAATTTTTATTAGATTCTTTGTAAGCTTGAAGCACATAGAAATGGTTCTTCTTTGGAGCGTTAGGATCCGGACTATCATGAAGAGATTGGTTGGTCTCTCACCCAAAGTACCCATCCATATAGGCAAGACACTTACCCAAATGTTGCTTGCCACACTTGGCACACCTAGATCTTTCAAAGGAGGAACAACCTCCATTTTCTTCTTGAGAATCTAAGTTAAAAACCTTATACTTGTTTACTATAGGGGAGTATCGGATATGGAACCTCCTCTTAGACTTAGGTTGACTTGGTTCATCGGATCTAGATCTCTTCAACTCCTTGTTCTTTTCTTCAAACATACATGCTTTCATATATTGCGCATAACCCATGAATCTATAGATGTCCATATAATCATGAAGAACTGCCAACCGACACTCTTTCTTAACTAGGTCAAATATCTTGGTCATAAACATATTCATCTCATCTCTATAATTTGACACCAAATAAAGGGAATATTTAGACATTTTGGTGAATTTGAATGAGTACTCATGCACACTCATTCTACCTTGCCTATTGTTAATAACCTCTTCAACTTTCACATTTCTATTCTCACGAAACAGTAATTAATGAGAAATTATTTCTTAAACTCTTTAGACTCTAAAGGAACCGATTTAAGTGGCCTATTCGCATTCTATTGGGTACATAAAATTTGGGCAACATCTTTCAATTGTTAAGAGGCAAGTTCCGCTTTTTCCCTAGAAGTGATCCCCATGGCACTTACTATCTTATGCACCTCATTCAAAAAAATCTTAGGTCTCCCCCCCTCCAACCTTAGAACCTAGGCTGATCGGAGGATTCATTCTCATAAAGTCCCTCAACCTAGATTTCATTGTATGCTCATTGTCATTCACTCTTAGCTCATGTTCCCTATTTGCTTGGGTCGTCCTTGCTTGAACTTGAGTTGTAATGGCTTGAGCTTGATCCCTAAATTCTTGAGTTAAAAATAGCATAGAAGCCCTAGATTCCTCTTTAGTCACATGCACCGGGGTTGTTGGAACTTTCTCACCTTGAGGACCTTGTAAACCTTGGGGAACTTGAGTGGGAACCTCTTCATTCACATTTTAATCTTGAGACCTCCTTATAATATACCTTGTCATATTCATATTCCTAAAATCATAAGAATAGGGTTGGGAATTCATAGACATACATACTAAGGCACAACTTTAAGAATATGAAAGTAGTGTAACTTCTATCGTTCTATAGCCTCTCTCTCACCAATGTGTCCCGACTCACAACCATTACAAGACTCTACTAGACGTGGCATGTGAGACTTTGAACACTAAGACAATTTCCATGACCTTATACTCTGATACCACTTCTTTCACGACCAAAGAGAACCCCCTAGTCGTAACATGCCATATTTTACCTCTCGAAGATCTTATACAAACCCTTAGAATTCATTCATAACGTAGGCATAAAAATAGTGCAAAATTTAAAACTTTTTAAAATAGAGTCAACAAGTTGAAACTCATTTATTAGAACGTCAAAAATACTACGTCTCAATGTAGCAATCGTACACATTCAATCCACTTCATAGGGGCATGGCCCTGCCAAAATTTAAAGAAAACTATTAGAAGTCTATTACATGAAATTTTGATGAAAACTCCTAAGATGAGTTTCCTCGAATCTTTGAGGACATACGAAATTGCAAGATAGGAACTCAAAGCACTTTACTCTATAAGGAACCGTTTAGTCACCATCACCTACACTTAGGGTAAAAAGATAAAGAAGATGGTGTTAGTACAAATATTCACTCTTAGTATGATGACCATTATAAACATGCTAACATGATATTTAGTTGAAAACCATGCAATTGTCATTTTGTAAACTTCATGAAATTCAAGTATAAGAAACATGGTATTCAATCACAACTAGCATATAAGCAATTTAAAACATTAGAGATATTTTTAATCCATATACACAATTACCTTGACTTTATCTATTCACCTTAAGTAACCCTCAAGTATCACTTTGCGCAATGAGTGGATAATTTCCTATACCACCATTCACGCCTAAGCAATACTCTAGAGTCATCTAAATGGACTCTGATACTAACCCTTTCAAATCAACAATATTAATTCATAAATATATATACATAATAAAAAAATAATCACAATAACAACCATCACATAAGATAACTCTAAGTTATACTAGAGCAATGTGCAAGTAGCATTCCATACAACTACTCACACAAAATGTTCCTTTGAAGTCACCCTAGATAAGGAACATCATATTAACAAGTCATACCACATTCATTAACATTAGACATAATACAAACATGATTCATTATCATCGTATAAGACCCATTCATCGATTATCATCATAAGTACACACCAAGACCCAATTCAAATGTCTATTTGTGCAATGCATAGATGATGTCCATTTCAACCACCTACCCTAAGTAGTACACCCTTTGGAAGACATGGTTGATTACATTATTTTGTGGTGGTAAGCCTTAACCGACATAGACCATAAAAGCTTAACTTGGAATACTGGTAGTATCCCTTACGGGATGAGGGACCCCCACTTTCCTAAGGTAGGGTCATTTTTTCTTGATTAAGTGGATTCAAATAGCTAAAGTCCTATGCGGGAGCATAGTTAAGCGATAGTCAGATTTTATCGATACCCTGCCTCAACTCAAGGGAGAGCACTTATCTTTATCATATCCTCTCTATTCTTAGATTTAATCCCTATGAAGTATTAGACTCTTATTAAATTCATTTGTCATAGTTTAAGGGATTGAGATATTAAATACCCCGTCTCAACTAACATAAGGGTATCCATCCCAGCCTATCATTCATTCATTGGGAAGCTCTTAGAAGTATCCAAATTGTTAATTGACATTCTGCCTTTATTTATGTGAGAGTATACGTCCCAAAATCCTCCCTTCTTCATTAGAGTAAAATAGAGAAATTTTTTGAATAGACTCACGTTCATTATCTTATCATTATCTTCATTCATTCACTCATGTGTATGTGTGCATATGTGAAAAATACTTTGAGATAACCACCAATATTCATGACATTATCTTCTAATCATGATCTTACTGCACTCATCCTAATCCACATGAAAACATACTGCACATTCATATCTTACTATAATAGTCATCATATGTTTAAGAACCGCATACATAACCTTATAATAAACCCCTTTACATATTAATCTTGGTATTACTTCCCTAAACCATCCAATGCGTTCAAAGTTATTATCACAACACATTTAACAAGTAAGCACCTCCTCCATAATTGGAAACCATACAAGAACATTTCTAATATTAACAAGATGTTAGGTTAACTTACAATCTCCAAAGCCAGAATCAATATAATTCAATTTTCTATCAATTCATCATCAATAAGTATAGATAGAAATAGAAATTAATAATATAATAGAATTCAAGTACAATTCTATCAACCTGTAATAATAATCACAAACCCCACTTCATAAGTCAATTTAGGAGATTCGAATAAAACATGGATTCTTAAACAAACTCTAATGAAAATCATCTGAAAAAAACTTGATTTAACATTAATATGTCAATATCATGACTTAGAAAACATTTTAACAACGAGCTCATACTTAGAATAGAAATTAGGATTTTCGATCATTGTAAAACCTTTGATAAACCTTTGATTTTACTCTTTTAAAGCAAGGATGCTACTGCATTAAAATTTTCCATACCTTACTAGTATAAAGCCATGAAAATTGTAGAAGAAATTACTTGAAACCCCTATCCTAGCTTGAATATGACCTTGACCTTTGACCTTTTTAATGGTCTAAACTTAAAATACCCCAAAATACACAAAATAGTCGTTCATAAATTTATTTAATCAAGGGTGCAATTAAAACCATACTTGGCTTGGAAAACTTGCACCATAATGAGAGTGTGACTTACGAACCCTCGATCTACGGACTGTAGCTGGATTGACGGGCTGTACTTCTCCATAGTGGTCTTGATCAGAGACTTTGACATAGGAGATAAAGGCTCCCTAAAGTCTTGACCTATGGAGGTCATTTGTGGGGTGTAGTTGACCTAATGGTCGTAAGTCATGCCCGTAACTCATACTGTATTGACAACTTTTGGCCAATGTTTGAGTTCTCTTCAAGGTCCCTTACAGTGGTCCATGGGGAGTCGTACCTAGATGTTTTACCCCTAATCATGTTCCTCTAAGTAACAGAGTCTCCTACTAATTTTAGACTCTAAAAAACACACCAATTTAAGAACAACACACTAGTAAACAGACAAGTAGTTTTCGAACATCTTGGTCATCCGTTGACGTCTTACTAGACTCAAAACGCTTTAAACCTGACTCCACAAGTTATTTCTCATTATTTTAACAAGTTATAAACTAATAAAACTCATTTGAAGCTCTACTTAGTCCTAATCAGGTTTTTTACATCAATGTACAAAAACTATTATACGATATCCAAGTGTAAAAAAGAGTACTAATGAAATATTCAATTAACTAAGAAAAATGGTCTAAGTTAGAAAATGGTTGGCTTAGACTACAGATAACTCCATGGCTTCCCGAAAAATGCGAATCATCCTTAAAATCGATACGATAATATCTAATCTATTCAACGAGGGTTGTCAATAGCCTCTTGAAGATGCCCTGTACTCAAGAAAAATAAGAGCAAGTGCAAAATAAATACACAATAACCGTTAACTTTTAGGATCACACATCTATCCCACAATGTAATATAAGCAAGTCGAACAACAATATAATCACATGTATATATACCAACATAAACAATATTATCAACATGACGATTCGGCTACCCATTTCTTATTCTCAACACATCATTGGTCCTCTTACGGAACCCAAACTCTAACACTGAGCTTGTCGGACCATGGCAATCTGATACCAAGTATGTCAGAACATGGCAATCTAATCCAAAGTATTGTTAAAACATGGAAATCCTATCTAAAGTTATCTTGTCGAAATGTGCAAATTGGATCTCCAATCACACATCATAATCACACACAAGTATATCATCAAGACCATACATTAACGTCACGATTTCATAGCTACATCATTCGTCTATCACGAACACAACAAGTGTGATCAATAGTGCAACATTCATATACATACAAGTATAACAATGAAGCAAGATAATGCGTTTACCACAGAATCATGATATCACAACCATAAGCTACCTCGAGTCATGCTTGAAGCTTAAGAAACATGATGTTCCCTCTCCGAATTATTTCCACTTATTCTTGGTCTACAAACTATCACAATAACACAAAAATCAACAAGCAATCACAAAATACCCAAAATAATAATAATTCTACGAACCCTAGACCAACCACATCATCCTAACTAAGTCAAATAAAGGTGAAAGCCATAGTATATATCAAGAAACCCTTCCCTAAGTAGTTTACCCATAATTTTACAATCTACTGATCGAAAAGTAAATTTGGGGTGTGAAAAGCTTACCTTTAACTTCAAGAACAGCGAAAATGATTTGAAATAGCCCAGGTCCATTTCATATCTCTAAAAGTGTAAATGTGTCAAATAAGGTTTTTTAGGTTTTTTATTTAAGACTTTATTCGCGCCTGTCTCGCTACAACGGCGGCCATCCCAATGTAGTGACATCGCTGTAGTGACACCCTTTAAACCGGTGATCTTTCATCTGAAACATATCAAATATTTTTAAATTCAATACCCTCCTCGTCCTATACAGCATAGCCCCTTCCACTATAGCGTCAATAACCCCTGTGCAGCGGTAGGATTCAATAAAGTTAGCTTTTAAAATAGTTTCACTTCTACCATTTTACAACACATTTTTAACACACTACGCTCAGAAAGTATACTTAACACTAAGATCAATTACTATAGCTCTATTTATCCAAATTCAATTCTGCTAAGTCGTACAAATACCTTAAGTAGTCATCTACCCGATTATGTATTCGAAATCATATTTTATCCATCTGAATGATACTAGATTTCCCTATAGCTTCACGACTTCAATTTTCTCCAAATATAAACAAGCTTGGGAAAATCCTAGTGCCACGAAAAAGTTTTTTTGTCTTTGATTTTTCCTTCGTTGGCATTTCAATAACAACTGAATCGGGTCATTACATTTATGGAGGTTGATTTTTGACTTGATTGACTTCTACAAGTAATGAAATAAGTTTCTAAAGTAATCTTTTTCCTTCCGGAACTTGATTTCCTTCTTCCTTTTTGTCCTAGAAGTCTTCCACTTTTATTCATTTCCTCTTTTAACTTGGCTTACAACTTTGGACATGTTTTTCCTATTTCATCTCTACATGAAAGAACTTTTCTTGTCTCTTTATTTAAAGTCTGGTATGTGTTATGTTAACCTGGTTTATAATGTCATCATCAAAAGAGTTTGGAGAAATTCATTATTCATGAAATGGTATACCATATAAAGGATAGACATTCAAGGTAGTAAAAAATTAGGTGTTTCCAAATTTAAACCTAGTCAAGGAAGTGGAGAGGGTATAGCATGGTGACCACAATTTAAGTGTTGAGGCGGTGGTGGAAGATAAAAAATATTACCACCCACTGCAGCTGCTGGTGGAGGGGGCCTATTTAAGGGTGGATCTAACATTGGGGCTACAGAGGTGGCATTCCTCGGTGCATTTTCTGCGACATAATACGAACTGCAGCAGGTTGGGTGCATTTGTGGTGGAAAAAATGATGGAACAGAAGCGGGACATATAGGACAATTTGCAAAAGGTTGTGGGTAATAGGATCGCCAACCACACCATTTACTTCCAGAACATCGGGAATTTGTTTCTCCATAAAGTTCAGTCTTATTCAGTGCCTTTATTACATTGTCAAAATCTTCTTCACTTCAGAATTCCACAAAACCGTATGAATGATGAGAAGTAGTAACTCTGTCCTTAGGAACATAAAGATTAACTACTAGACTTGTTTGTACAAGCCACTCCTATAACAACACTTAGGTAATTTCATGGTCGAGATTGTCAACATAGGCAGTGGAATCTTTGTTGTGCTCTACCCAGTGTTGGCCCAGAAGGTTTTCCTGAATTCAAAAGTACCTACAAAAAGTAAAAGTTACCATCTCTTAAACTAAACTAAACCATAAATTGATAAATTAAACATGATGATATCCTGGAGGAAGCAAAACTAAATAAATACTAACTTATTTGAGTCTCCGAATAAACATTTGTAACTTGAATTTTGTCCCCATCATAGATCTAAGTGAGTAACAACTATAAATGTATCTATTTGTTGTAGTAACATAATAGTAAACATTAACCACCCTGAGCTTTTTCCTTTTTTTGTTGTAAGTAGGAAAAATAAAATCATATGCACATTTAAACACATAATATACGGGTTTTACACTTACTCTTAATTTTTCACTTGCAATAGTTTAATTACGGGTTGTAACATATCAATTAAATATAGCTTTATGAAAAAAATCAATTAAATATTAACTTATTGAAATATTCAACTTTTAATTATTTTATATAATTGATAATTAAATTATATATATTATAGTTCCCTTTTTAAACTCACTAATCATCAATTACACAACATTTGGGATTTCTATTGATTACAATTCCATTTTTACTGTTACACACCATACCACCCACACCTATCATATACAACACGCGACCACCACACTACCCCACCTTCAGAAATCAGAAATTACTTATCTCTCTCAAACATAATTAATTTAGTTTCTTATCTTCTACATGTAAAAAAAACATATTATAACTCCTCGAAAGATTCCTCGACTAGAAGAAGAAAATTCTAAGGATGAAATATATGCTCCAACATTCAACATGTTGACTAAAATCCCGCCGCAAAAAAGAATGGAATTCTAGCAAAGGGTGGTTCTTCTCTATTGAAGAATTATATAAGACAAGGGAGAAAAATAGTCAAGCAAAGAAAACAATAAGTCTTGCAAATCCAAAGGGAAAATGTAGAAAATCATTCTGATTCTGATTCTAATTTTGTAAGTGAGATAAAAATGGAAAGAAAACAAACTAAAAGTCAACAAATATCAAAATTGATCAGTCTTCAAAACCATCAAGATCGAAGAATAGAAACAACGAAGGAGGACTAACAAATCCCAATATCCAAAAAGATAAAAGAAAAAAAAGTGGTCAGGGTAAGAATTATATTTAATTTGTTTTCAAATTATTCAAATTAGTGGTATCTTAAAAAATATATTATATTAGGCATATTGTTAGTACTAAAGTTATATTGATGTAAAACTTGTACAAAATGTGAATAATATTGGTATGAATCTGACTTTAATATCCAATTTATTAATAAGGTATGAAATGTAATTTAATATTGGTATGTAACTTGAATAAAATGTGTTCTGACATTGGTTTAAAATTTGTTAGATATCAATAGCCCAATTAGGTGGTTGTAGTGCAGTTTGTAAATTACTCTTTTTTGTATGAATTATGACTAATATTGCTATGAAATTTATATATTTCCTAATAGTTCTAGTAAGAGTGAAGTAACAAGAACTATCGTTACAAAACATGGTGGATCACATAGAAAAAGAATATGCTTCGGATACATGAAATCATTTTACACCAAGACCACGAAGATCAAATTTGAGAATGTTGATTGTAGCTTGCAACTTTTAGTATAACAAGTTGTTTAAACACTTTTGGATGATATGTTGGTGTTTGATATATGTATTTGATAATATATAATATCCACTGTTTTCTCCTAGTCGTATACAAACTACATATGAATTATAGATTGGCTATTATAATTTTAGGATATGATTGTGTACCACTTAGATTCAGTATTTAGAGTTCATGAACTAACATTTTTTTATTAACTCAAACAAAACAAACACGAATTAGGAGTTCCTGAACTAAATATGTATTATAATTGGTATCCAAACTATATACTTTTGGTATCTATATTGATATATGATTGGTATTTTTTTTAC
The DNA here is from genome assembly GCA_027704765.1 of Solanum habrochaites. Taxonomy (NCBI): domain Eukaryota; kingdom Viridiplantae; phylum Streptophyta; class Magnoliopsida; order Solanales; family Solanaceae; genus Solanum; species Solanum habrochaites. The sequence continues at coordinate 46,527,187 of JAKWJA010002500.1, forward strand.
TTCATATTTTAAAGCAAAAAAATAAAATAAAAAAGTAAAAATTGAATCAAGTTGGTATCCAACCTATATAAATACCTTGATAAAATGATTATGCCAATGTAAAGTAATGATCATTGCATTTTCTAACAACCTAAATTACATCTTGTTTTATATTTCTTCAAGTTGGACACCTTATAGATACCAAATTAATATTAGTTGTAAATTATATTGTCTTAACAAGTGTGGATAATTTTTTTTAAGATGTATGGAGTTGCTATACAATATGTATAAATAATTTGAAGAAATAATTATGCCAATGTAAAATAGTGATCATTGTATTTTGTAACAACCTCAATTACATCTTGTTTTTATTTATTCTAGTCAATCACCTTATGGTACTAAATTAATTCTGGTTGTAAAGTATATTGTCTTATCAAGAGTGGATAAATTATTCTAAAGATATATGAAGTTTGTACAATCTATATAAATACAGGATGAAATGAATATGATAGTTTAAAACATCGAAAATTATATTTTGCACCAAAATCAATTACATCCTGTTTTATTTTGGTTTAGAGTAGGACAAAAGTTGGATACAAAATTCATACACATAGAAAATTACAATAAATAATATCTATGGTTACTCAATTGCATACAAAATTGATATAAAGTGTATATCGTAATAATCTTATATATTATTCAATAATATAAACAAAACCCTATATATTTACCTGTTATGAATACTGAATGAATCTTGTATAAAACATGAACAGAATATTAAATACTTAGTTAGAATGCATTTGATATCAATTTGATATATATTTGATATGCATTGTCAATAAAAATTATTTCAAAACATTGAGTACTTTGTTACAATCAAGACAAAACATGAGTCTAAAAGTCAAAATAAAAAATACTTTTTTATAGTTTAAATAAATAAACTATCATTTTTCGGCGCAGATTAATTTGAACATGTCTTCCTGTTGCGGTCCACTTGACGACATCTACTGCAAGTAACTTTAAGCCTTTTGAATTTCACATCAGCAAACTTCTTCCAACGTTCAAGTTGTGGTCTTCTACGGTTATCTTAGAACCAAGAGAAATAAATTTGGCTCAGAACATAGTTCGGTATATCACATTTACTCTTGCGTGGGAGAGATTCAACAAGAATGACATATGAATCTTTAAAATTCTTCAAGCTATAAATAAGAAAACAGTAATATGTTTTTTGTAGTACCACACAGTATCTCATAATTTCTAAATTGTCCACTACATGTATTCATATTCAAATTTCATGTCAACCTAATACAAATTTAATACAAATCATCATAGTTCTTACTGATATTTTTTACAAAAATATGAATAATTATTCATACCAATATCATGTCAAATACACTATGAAATTCACTCAAATGTATAAATTTTATTTATATTTTGAGAAAAAAATAATATCCCATATTGTTATTCTAAACTACGTACCAAATTCATATCATAATTATTATCAAAGGGACTAAAAAATATCAATTTCATAACAATGTTAGAAAACATTTCATAGAATAAACACATTTTATATATCTTTGTCAAAATTTTTGTATCTTCACAACATTGATAATATTAATATTCCATACATTTATACTAAAATTCTTAAGATATAAAATCAATATCGCACAAATTCATGGTATAAAAAGTATAAAAATAACAAATATAATCATGTCAATAGTAAATCAAGTTTTATAATAATGATAATGTTTTATGAACAAAATTATAGTTCATACAAAAAATATTATAATTTAAATCTAGTATACTTTAAAAAAATCAGAAAATGTCATTTTCAATTTTATTGTTATTTTTGTTACGTTTCATTAATATACAAATACAATCAACGGAGAAGGGTCTATAATATCTTTAAAGTATTGAAATTGGTACAAATATACTCTTTGTTTACCTTTTGGCCACAAAATGACCTTGGGGTTTATCTTTGTGGCTCTTTAACACCGTTTTCACAAACGGAATAATTAGTCCATTTAATTAGCATTTTCATTTAACACGTGGCTTTATCTGTGTTTTAATAATTAAATTACTAAATCTAAATTAATCCGATCCAAACCCAAATCCATAAAAAAAAAAAAAACAATCGCTCTTATAACATTCAACTATTCGAAAAGGGAAAAAGCCAAATTATTTTCTTCAAGCTGCTGAAACTCAATTATTCAAATGCATTTCTAACATTCAAACAAGGTAACAATCCATGAGCTACACATATTCAAGAAGATATATAATATAATTATGGCAAAGGCATTTCCAACCATGAAAGAAAGAGTATACATAGAGCCCCCAAGAGCATGACTTTTTCTCTCTTAAATGTTATTAACAAAATTAGCAAATAAGATACTTTTAAAATAAATAAATCAATTAAATATATAGTTAGAAGGGTATTCATACTTGCAACAGAACATCAAATACATTTATTAAAGTTATCTATATTGTCTAAGGGCATCTTCATCCTATCATTAACAACTAGTTCTTTATTGAAACTTCTTTGATTTTCACGATCTCTAGCCTTGAATACAGTAACACTCTGAATTTAAGCACCACATCCATATATTCAACAGCCCTTTTTTATCACTTTTGTTCATATGTTTTACGCTCTGTCGATTCTGCTAACTCTTGAAATGCTGCCAGGGCAATTGCTGATGTTTCAGATTCAAGAAAGCCTCAGCTCCTTATTCTTGATTGATATCAATATTTTCAAAAGGAAAATTATCCCATTTACATATTTAAGAGATAATATTACGAGTTGTAAGCCTACTTTTAAAATATTCTTGCTTAGAACTATTTAATTACGGGCTATAACATAGCACTAATTATGCATAAATTAATTAAATTTTACTTCATTAGATAATTTATCTTTTTATAATTTATATATGTTTTAAATTATTTAAACAAAAAGTACACCATAATAATCACTTGCACAGTTATAAGGATTTACATTGATTATTGTTCCATTTTTGCATAAATATAAATAATTAATGTTTTTATAATTTTATATTGTCATTATATTATTTAAATAAATAATTCACCATAATTATCCCTTACACAACTGTAGGGATTTACATAGATTATTATTATTATTTTTTTGCAGTTACAGACGAATTCCATCCCTAAGCAGCATGCCTCTATTACACAACATGCTACCAGCCCACTATCCGGCGTTACAAATTCATCTTTCCACTCTTTCAATTATATGTCATTGAAACTGTTTTTAAACTCTAAACATTAATTAGGAGAAAATTTTCATCATACAATCAAAATAAAGGGTGAATTCACAACTCAATGAATTAAGATTTTAAGATTTTTGATAAAACATGTCAAAGAAATATGAGCATACTCCTCGAACGATTTCCGATTAATAGAATTGACATATATTGTTGAAATAGATGCTCCAATTGAAGTCAATCAAATGGCTAATTTGCCTCAACAAGAGTCAAATTTAAAGCATGTATTTCTATCCTTTAGTGATTACAATAGACAAATTAACTCATATTTCTTAAAATTATTTTTCTTTTAATACTATTTCAGATATTGTGGCATAAACACGTGTTTATTTGTTGAATGTAGCAATGACCTTTTTGGTATGGATTACATTGACATTGATGTAAAATATCGCTAAAGTTACAGCGTAATCCCATAACAGTATGAAAGAAGTGAGAACGCTTACACAATTAGCGAGATTGAAATAACATGAACTTTTGCAAGTAAAATTGAAGGGCCAAGCATAGAAGAAGACCATAATCTGGATACCACCTATTATCCTACACCAAGACAAAATAGATCATTTGTCAAATAGATGATTGTCTTAGACTTTCATCATTTTAGGAAATTGTTTATTTTTTCTTCAATTTGTTGAAATAATCTATACTATGCATTATTGCTACTATGATGTATTAAACAAAAATTATTCATTTTCATTCATAATACTTGAAAATGAAGATTATGTTTTATGTGGAGTATATAAATATACATTGTTAGGCTTAATTAAACTAATACTCTCTCTGTTTCATAAAGAATGACATAGTTTGACTTGAAACGGAGTTTAAGAAAAGAAAGAAGATTTTTTTTAATCTTGTGTTATAAATTAAAGTTATGTAGAATGTACTAAAATGCCCTTAAAACTTGTGGTCTTAAACATGCCACGTGGAAAGTTAAAGTTAAAATGTTGTCAAAAAGAAAAAAGGTCATTCTTTTTTAAAGAGACTAAAAAGGAAACAATGTCATTCTTTTTGAAACAAAGAGAGTATAAAATAAAGTTTGCCACTAGTTGGATACCACTTTCAAGGAGTATTAGTCATAATTTTTAACCTTGATGCAAATTAGATACAAAAAGGATATCAGCAGTAACCCATTTTAGGTTGAGGATTTTGTTTGAAAAAAATGCATATACAAAGTAATAAGAATTAAATTTCATAAAATTCTATTTAGTTACCAATTGTATACATTGTTATAATTAGGTTTTTGAAATTGATACCAATTGGATACAATGTTAACTAGTTTAGAATGACTAATTCAGTTTAAATCTTCATTATATATTGTATTTTCAACTAAATACACAATAGATACCAATTTGGCAGAACTAGACTTAGTTTTCCTAGTTGTATACAAATTTGAAACCATATTGGACACCAGTTTGATACTAATTAAATACCAATTGGGTAAAATTGACTTTAATTTTTCAGTTGGATACAAGTTTAATACCAGTAAAAAATATCAACTACATTTTATATTTTTCCATTTTTCAAGTGAGATATTTGTTGGATTTCAAATGGATACAGTATTTACTTGTTTTAGGTTATCTTATTTGGTTGAATCTCAATTACATGTCTATTTTTAAATTTTTACAATGGGAGATCAGTTACATACCAGATGTATACCAATTGGATACAATATTAACTTAGTTAATGTTTATTAATTCAGTTGGAATCTCAATTACATGTTGGTTTTTTAAATATTTCAATAGGATATCAGTTCGATACCAAATGTATACCAATTGGGTATAAAATTAACTAGTTTTAGGCTGACTAATTTAGTTGAAATCTCAATTACTTCTTTTTTTTCCTCAATTTTTCCAATTAGATAAGTTAGATACAAACTTTATGCTAATTAAATACCACATTATATCAACTATATTTAGGTTGACAAATTCCTTTGAAACTGGAATTTCATATTTTCTTTTCAATCCTTCCTATGGATGTTAGTTCGATACAAGATATATATAAATTTGATACAACATTAACTAGTTTTAGGTTTGTTGGTACACATAATAAATGTTAGGAAATTATAATTTAATAACTTAAAAGATGAAATAAAAAAAATGTGTTTATCACAATATAACAACTAAATCAAAATAAAAATAAATTATGTACTCTTTGAGCATAATATTTTGAACATGTTTTCCTATTGTGTTCCTCTCGACAACATGCACTGCATGTAACCATAGGTATCTTGAACTTCACATCAGCAAGTCTTTTCTTACGTTTAAGTTGTGGTCTTCCTATCAATCTTTTTGAACTAGGCTGCAAAATTTATGCTCCGATACTTTTTGACTTGATTCATCATAAATTATTGTGTGGATATTACATCATATAAAAATACAAATAACTTTTATACATATATTATATCAGTATATATTAGAATTTCATATCGTTTTAAAGCATACTTTTTATACCTATTTGATGCCAAAAGTATACATTGATTTATACCATATTAATTCAAAAAAGAAAAAAGAGATTATACAATTTATAAATAGCTATTATATTTTATTAAATAAATAGTATAACGATTTCTTTCCACTATTATGCACATGCCAACCAATATAATGTCCAAAAATAGAAATTGAATCATATTAGTTCGCCCCATTAGAATTACAAATTTTCATACAAATTTGATAATACTATTGTACTGTCACGCCCCGCGCTACCCCCGAGACGCGGACACGGGACCTAGGATTACAAGTGACCCCAAGCTGACCCTGCTGGGATGACCATAAACATATTAAAGATAATAAACTAGATGCGAAAGCAAAATCGTAATAAAAACTTAAAAGATGAAGAATACACATATTCTATAGCTAAAATATTTGAAAAATGATAAGTTTAATCCAAAGAAAATATTGACTTAATAGTAAGCTGAAACTAACTTTGTTTAAATAAGCCTCTAACTCACTAGAAATACTAGAGAGGCCCCAACTAAGTCTAGCAAAAACTAAAAGTAAAAGACCAAAATACTAAAAGAAAGTCATGACTATTAGCCTTCGAGAATGAGGACTCACCACTGATTATGGTGAAGTGGAGATCGAGAATCGATCTAAGCGTGATCTGGATGTTGCGAACCTACATCAGTACTTGAAAGGTACTGAGCATGTAGGATAGAGTAAAGCTGAAATAAAACATAACTGAACAAGCACAAAATCTAGAATAATATTCTGAAGATATATCTGATTTTGGAGCTAACTTTGATGCAATGACACATTTATAACTGTACGACCTGTTAGTCTTTTGAGCATTAAGAGTTTTTATTCTTGTATAACTGTCTGGGTCGACGATCCACGACGAGCGTCTGGCGCGAAGGACCGTCGAGGGTTCTCGTTCCAAAACACTTAGACCCTGAGATTTAGTGTGGAGATCGACCTCTTGAACGTCACGACGGGATGGCAGACGGCCATCGCATCATGACGTGCCGTCACAGACTCTTTTAATGATTTGAGGTCCTCTGAACACGCGGTACGACTCTGCAGGACGGACCCGTCGTAGCAGGACGACCTGTCGTAGGCAAACGACGGACCGTCACAGATGCGTCACCCTGAACTGAGTCGGATTTTCTGTTAAATGTTTTTAAGGGGGGCGTTTTGGGACATTCCGGCTTATAATTATAAAGTTTGTGGTTTAATGTAATATTCAATCACTTGGGGGTTCAGAGATAACCTTTGAAATCAATAGGGGGTTATTTTTATCATCTTTTATACTTAATATAAGACAATTAGGGTAAAAAATAGAAAAGGGGTTTGAATTTGGCATAAGAAAAATAGAAGAACAGAGAGAAAGAGAGAAACATCGAAGAGGGAGAAAACAAGAGGAAAGCAAAGACTTGAGGAATAGCTGCTTGATCCACGAATTCTTCTGTGGAGGGAGGTTATGGTTTCAGCTATTTCATAGTAACTCTTAATAGCAATGATATGGTATTGGGTAGTATTGTAAAGTCTCCCTAATGCTTTATTGGTTGCATGCATGATCTGATTATATAATTGTGCTAAATTAGCATGATAGGCTTTTTGCATCTCAAACCTTAAACACCTCTTTGTTTAAATTGATGATTGCGCTTGGTAATAAAAGAAGGCTTGATGAACTAACAAGATAAGGTTAGTGGATCGGGTGTCACGTTCCGACACCAGGATAGTAGTAGTGGATCGGGTGTACGTTCCTACACCCAGGATAGAGTAATGGATCGGGGGTGGTCAGCTTCCGACACCAGGATAGTAGTAGTGGATTCGGGTGGTCACGTTTCCGCCACCAAGGATAGTAAGTAATGGATGGTGTCACGTTCCACCCAAGGATAGTAAATAGTGGATCGGGTGTCACGTTCCGACACCAGGATAGTAGAGGTCGTTGTTGTCACGTTCCGACACGCACAGGTAGTAAAAGAGTGATCTTGAAGCATGTTAATATATTCAGATTTTAAAGAACCTATTCCCAAATGAGTATGGTGTGAGGCAAGTCCCTCATAGTTTTGTCTTGGGTGGTGCAATGGTTATGTACTTGTTTGTTGTTATTTGTTGAGCATGTAGTTGTTTTATTTTATTACTGATTATATTGCTTTCTATTTGAGTTGGCCCGATGATACCTACTCAGTACTTGTGTTTTGTACTGACCCCTACTTGTATGTATTCTTTCTTTCTGTTTATTTGTGATTGCAGCAAACGTACATCAGACTCGACTCAACACGTAACTCTAGCCAGACTTTTCAGCATAAATCCAGATGTCGGGTGATCTACTTGTTCCAGCTCGGACTGGATTCTTTCATTCCGGCATCTTGAATGTCTTTGACGTTCGGACCATGGACAATCTCTCTTACTTTTTAGTTTGCTTAGATACCTTAGATTAGTAATTTTGGAGGATAGATGTTCTTGTGAATGAGTACTTTCCAGGTTTTTGATATTTAATTGATAAATTTTAGAAGTTATTTAATTGATTTTGTTAATGAGTTTTAAGTCTTCCGCATTATTTTCTGTTTATTATGGGTGGAATATTGGGATTAGATTGGTTGGTTCGCTCACATAGGAGAGTAAATGTGGGTGCCACTCGCGGCTCGTTTTGGGTCGTGACAATAACATGCTGAGACTGAATACTAACTTAATTGTAAATATGGTCAATGCAATAGAGTCTTTATGAACTGTGGGAAATACTAATAACCGATAATAAAACAACATGATCTAATTGTGTAGTCCGATATATAGGCCTCATCTAGAGGACCCAATATACCCTGCTAGAGGTATAAAGACATGTTGCCGTGATCACCAAATTGATGCCCATAGAGGGGACTTACAACCTACTTGGTTAGTTGTTCTAGCACTATTTGGGTACACTAATTCCTACTCCAACTCGGTATTATGCTTCTTCCAATCAATAAAGTGCTTAAGACATGACGACTGAATTTCTGTAAATACTTGATAGGTCAAAACTTAACATGCAAACTAAAAATGCAATGATTAATTTGATAATTATGCATTAATAACTGAGGCATGCATATCTGAAGTAACTGAAATATCAGATCTAGCATGTGTAATTTAAAAACTAATGAAATACATAGCTAGAGTTCTGAAATTCATGCAAAAACTAAGTATTAACATAATAATCTGATTTGGATCTTTCTAGTAGCTAATAACCCAATAATTATAACATTCAAGAAACTCTAAGTCTAGTCATGATATGGGAATTAAGAATCTTACTGAAAACTAGGGATCTAATGGGTGAAAGGAACCCACTAGTGAAATCCTACATACCTTGTAATGAAATCCAAGGAGAAATATTTAGATTTCAGGGCTTGAACTGAAAGAGCCTTGTTGTGTTTCTTGAAATAGGGTTCTTGACCTTTTTATCCCTTGTTGCTTCTAATTTTTTAAGTTTTGATTTATGATTTTTTCTTAGGAAAGCTATTGTTATGTTTCTAGGCTTAAACTAACTAAAATCTTATGATTTAGGGTCGAAACGACCTCTCTTAGGGTTTAAACGAAGTAGGAAAAGACCAAAAGAACCCTTAGTTAATTGTAGTCCGATCAAACGATGACGTGGACTGAAGGGACATTTTTCAGTCGACGGTCCGTCGTTTGTGTCTTGTCGACAGTCCTTTAATAAAATGGGATAAATTTTTACTCGGAGGTTTGATTTTAGTAAACTCGATAGTTGTAGAAAGCTAATTAAATTATCTATCATTTCATAGGTCATGAGACACCTAATTAATTTTATGCTAAGAGTTATGATCATTTAAAGTTGATCTAACAACATTTTCCCCCTAACTAGCTGCTAACCTTCACCTATTGTTAGACCTATGGACCGTAGATCAAACGATGGTTCTTGCTGGTTATCAGTAGTTTATGTCAGAGGATGTGTAAATGGGGTGTTGATCAACGGACACAGACTACGGACCGTAGCCTGTGTTACGCACCATAGGTTTGTCCGTGGATCGTCACTTAGTCAATTTTGCTGGGCTGCGTCATGGAAGAGTTTTAGTGACAAACGATGGATGTGCAGTACGGTCCGTAGATCATAATATGGTTCGTCGATAGTGATCGTCGATTGCAGTGTATATTATTGAAAAGCTTATTTTTGGTCTGTTTTGAATACAGGGTGTTACATATAGCAATTTAATACACATCAATATTTATACAAGAATAATACCAAAAAATAATATTATTTTTGACAATTAATGATTATTTACTAGATAAAAAGTATACAAATTTCTTTCAATATAATGCTAAAATCACACCAACATGGTATAACCAACAAACCAATTTTTTTAAAAATATGTATTTTTCTTAACCAGAAACATACAAAATAACTTATGTTCATACCAAAATCTATATCAGTTTCAAACATATCTTATGGAATATTTATATGCCATAATTAGAACTAACATACACAAACAAAATCTCAATAATTTTTTAAGTAATCACTATAGACCATTTTTTCAAATATAAGTTCAAAATTGTCCAAAAATGACATTCCTTATTTCATGCAAACTTAATACACATTTCATACAAATCATCATACTTCTTACTCATAGATTTTTACACAATATTGAATAATTTTTCATACTAATGTCATTCCAATTACACTACCAAATTCATTCCAATCTATAGATTTTTTTTCAATTTTTAAGAGAAGGAAAAAAAACAGTTATCCATATTATAAGTGTAAACTGCATACTGAATTCATCTCATTATTATTTATTTATTTATTTACTTATCATTATTATTATTATTATTATTATCATTATAATAATAATAATTAATATTATCAAATTGACTAAAGAAATATATGTTTCATAACAATATTACAACACGTATAATACTTTTTTGTTTTCACAAATTTCGTAACTTTATAACCATTTTATTTTTTTAATATTCCATACACTTATATTCAAATAGTTCATATATTAATTCAATCTCGGTCAAAACCATGGTACAAAAAATATACAAAATAATCAAGAAAAAGCTTAATTGTACCAATAAAATAAGAAAATCTGAAAATTATAGTTTCACAAAAATTATTACGTATATGGAAAAAATGTCGTTTATACAAAACAAATTACAACTTTAATATATTATACATAAACGAAAATTGAAAATGTCATTTACATTTTCAATTTTTTTACTATTCAGTAATATACAAATACAAACAATAAATCATAAATAATTCTAATTAAAAGGATCTCATCTACCAACATGTTTAATTAATATAGATAATTAGCTTTCCATTTCGCAAAATAAAGATTATTCAAACAAAAGAAAGTGGGACTCTGATTGCGTCCAAATATCAGGGGAACAAATGACAGAGAGAAGAAACTAATGACCAAATGAATAAAATCTATTTTTTAAATTAATGTCCACATATTAGAGTGAACTAAGGAAAATAAATATACCTAATTATTTTGAATCTCCTAAATTTATGTTAAATAACAATTATCATCAATGAATTCAAAATTAATTAGTACACAATTATCCATTTTTTATCTTTTTTTATTCAAAACCGATTTGTTTTCCTTTTTTAATTGTTTTTTAAAAAATTGATTTTTTACAGATACTTAATCATTAGTTTTATGAATTATTACAATTTAATATATTTTATTGTCACAACATGAAAGTTTTATTCTACTGCTATAACTTCAAATATTAGTCTACTAAATGTCATTAATAAACTTTATTGATGGGGAACTTGGATAAAAACGTTTGTTGAAAGAGTCTTCACTCATTTTACAAGATGCAAATCTACTAAATTCTTGAGAAAGAAAGATAGGATGTATGTTTCATGACCCAAACAATCGTTATTGGCACCCAATACTAACCATGTAGTGGGAGAACCACTGCTACAATCCAAACTAAGCAACTAAACCAAAACTAAGTCAATTAAGTTATGAAATAAAGTTTATTAACTAAACAATGCAGAATTAAATGCCTATAACCTGAAATTTATTGTACCAAAACTCTAACAACGACAACTTTTAGAATAAGAGGTACAACCCCTAAACTAAAGAGCAATTAAAATAAATAGTCTCAATCGAAAAGTGTGGACTTAAATAAAAGGAGAACCCAAGGAATCTCAAAAGACTTAGCTCACCCTTGAATTAGAACTATCAGTGATCTTCTACGAGGTCTATCAATAGCCGCCGGAAGATTCCGTGTACTCTATAAATATAAGAGCAAGTGTAGTATCAGTACACAACCAATGTGTACAAGTAGAATCACACAACTATCCAGTAAGGGAAACATATATAACTAATTACAACAATATAACCATGTAACATACGGAATATCAACAACATTGATTAACACAATCTTCATAACCTAAGAGAACCAAACCACAACCACTTTTAAAGTCCATTTGTTCAATGCATGAATGAAGTCTTATTCCCCACTCACACTAAGTAGAATTCTTTGAGAAGTCATAAGTCACAGTCCATGTTCATTAAAATAAGCCAATATATAACAAGTGAATGGTACTCTCATGTAACCCAATCCGATCCAAGTTAGTTATGTCGTAACATAACAATCTAATTCAATTTTTATGTTGTAACTTGGCAGATCGATCAAAGTTAGTTATGACAAAATGTGACAATTCTATCCAATGTTATGTTGGAACGTAGCAATCTGATTCAAAGTTAGGACGGAATGTGGCAATCCGATCTAAGCTTGAATCCCCTAAGGCACTTGAATCTTCCGTTTCTAGATTATTTCCGCTTATTCTAGGTCTACAACAATTAATATACGCAAGAAGGTATAATATTTGAATTATAACAAACCCAATAACCCTAATCGAAACCTAAGATCATAATATCCAAATTAGGGCTTTTTTCATAATAATTCTCAACTTTGTAAAAGCTTCACAGGGCGGAAGTAAAATTGAGTATATTGTGTGCCACATATTTGCCGATGGATAAACCAACAATAATGAGCATGCTACTTCCTAACCCTTTATTAAGTCCTGCATATCACCATGACCTTGCAAAAAGCAAGCCATAACGACTTTGCAGATCGCAAGAATGCATATTCTGATACTTGCACATGCTCATCTTCTTCCAACAAACTCAGTTTCACGGAAGGGAGGTTAGAGAGATCCTAACTCTGTAGCTCTATTTATCGTGAAGGTATGGAAGAATGTCACTAAGGTGGAGTCAATAGTAAAACTTCGTCCAATGTCTTTGCCCCGTTCTCGGTTTATTTTAAAGACACATAGTAGCCGCAAAGCATCGTTCTATGCATGTGTTCTTCACAGGTGCTCGCTAGATTTGTCATTCATCCCGCTCCCCACGAGTTGTGTGTTATAAACTTTACAGTAATGAATCTCATACGTTGCGAGAACTGCTCAGGAATTCATTGATAATGACTTTTCCATCACTCGGATGTAAGACTCCCACTATTCACTGATGTCCCATACTACTTTTCGTGAACATTTATGCCCGATAATGCATTATGATATTAAATGATTGTTGGGAAAGGAAAGTTGAAAGTAGGGGGAAGGAGTGAAAAGTAAGCAGAGTAAAAATGGACAAGTGGAGACGACAGTATAGGAGGGGAAGGAATCCGTAGGCAGAGAGGAAAGAGAGGTAAAAAGGAAATAGGAGGCGCTAACGTGGACTTTCGTAAGCTAGCTGATAGGCGTTTCACCTTAAAATTAAGAGAGATACTTCCTTTTGGTGATCGGTTCATTGGAAACAACAAATAGGCACAATTGAAAAAACCTTTCCCATCGATAATAATCAAAGAAAATAGGTTGTATGGATTAAGAAACGGATTTGGGGAGTTAAAATGTTACCTTTAGCCTCCAGACTGGTGAAAAACTGTGAGGAACTCATCTTGGGTCTTCTCTTTAGCTTTAAAATCGATAGGTACAAAATAAGATCGTTTAAGGGCTTATTAGCAACTAAAAGTCCCGTCTGGCCAGCCACGATAGACCCATCCTGCTACAATGGCCCGTCTCTGGCAACCTGCTCGAAGACAACATGTTACTGTTCACCCTAATATCATTTTTTGGAGTTCTACTCGCCAGAATTGAATTCCGTAAAATTATACATGTTCCTTCTCGTCTTATACATCCAATAATGCAATGAAACATATAATTATATCTCATTCACCATCACATTGACCCTACACCTTAATGACTCCGATTTCAAAGTTGCTACAAAAGAATTTTCTGGCCCCAAATACTTTTTTCATTAGCTTTTCCCTAACGATGGAATTAGGTCATTATAGTAAGTACTAATTTACCCATCACTCATTCCTGAGTGACCAAGTAGGAGAAGACAGTTAAAGAGAGGATAATGTAGTATATGAATTGTCGGATGCTGGGGATACTTGTCTCGCATGCCCTTCTTATCGAATTCCATCACCCCCTAACGGTTTCACATCTCAAACCTCAAACCAACCATTTGAATACCAACACATCCTCCCTTACAATGCCTCAATAATGTCATCTCATCCCTCTAGTTATAATTATTGTTGTATGTTAACTTAACTAACCACTAAAATGATCCTCGATAACCCCTTAGCTTGAGCGCACACATGTTTGCAACATGTAATCAATGAATTTGACACAATCTCTGGACGAATCATTTCCCACATAACAATGATAAATTCTATTTAAATACTCGCTAAAATGAACTTTAACAAACCAACACACACTCATAATACCCAAACAATCACAGTTCTTAACACTCATAATACCCAAACAATCATAGTTCTTTCAATGATTTCAATCTTTAGACATTAGATACTCCTTGAGAGATATGTCCAAACATATAAACCATCCAACAACACTAGAGAAAAGTTAGATTTGGTAGTTGTATATTACCTTTTAAGAACAGTAGTTTGGATTCAATGATCCACACATTCTACTACACATAATCGATAAATGAACTTGACGAAAAGATAAATATCATGATTGTCAATCAACCATACTTATGCAGGGTAGCTCCTCAATAGTTTCTAATAAGCAATGTGGTACATGTAAACCAAATTTTAACAACTCCAAGACAATAAAAATGTCTCATCTGAATGAACCAAGTCTTTCCAATCATTCCACCGAACTAGGAAAACATCGTAGTAATGGTACACATGATCGTACACTAGGGATCCACCAACAAAAGTGAGAACACACATAAGCATAGTTGGTGCATCACACTCAAAACCATGTATAAAATAAAATAAATGGTCGCATAATAATTTATCAAATAGCACATAAGGTTTTCCTTTGAGAAGTCGATACCGGCTATTTCCATTCACTTGACCCCACATACTCTTCAAATCCTTCCACTTAATCCAACATTCTTAATATTAACAACTATCGTAACAACTCCTACCAGTTAGCTTACTTTGAACTAATGCTCCTTAAAAGAAACCTTTCTTGGGTACTTAACTGTCAATAATAATCAACTTTATGACTCAATACATATCTAAGTCTTTTCAAATTCACAATACATGATACGATTGATCATTATTTACCTTGAAATTCATACATTTACAAAATATATTTCAACAAAGGTAAAATTTTAATGAAAAACTAGATTGTAAATTCTACCATATAACACAATCCATTTATTTATCAATATTAGCTTATACCTCAACGATTTTATGAATAAATGGATCTTCGTTTTTCATAGATTTCATCTCCAACGATTTCACATCATCTTTCATCAACAATTCAATTCTAATCATTACCAAACTCAAAACATTACAAAAACACTTATCATCACCTTTGAGATAGTATTTCTATACTCATTTGTCAAGTTATTTTCATTATTATAACTAATCTGAAAGACTTGTGATATCATTATTACCATAGTCACAATAAAATGAATGAAATTAATTCTTTACCCAATTATCTACACCTCAAAAGATATCACTTTAGACTTTTCAATCAATACGATATTGTTTCTCTCACCTCTCTATAAAGGTTGTATTATATCCCACTATATTTCCTCAGTATTACTCTAGCTCTTTAATACTCCATTCAAGTGGTGTCCCATAAAATCTTTAAACATTCCATGCAACCACATTACTCACCAAATATAAGAAAAACACGACCTTAGGCTCTCGCAAGTCATAATTACTACACAAAATTTACTTAGCCACAATCTTATTATATTGTTAAATCCTGTAAAAATCTAGCACGAACTCTTATTACCATTTTTCTCAATCAACCTTGACTATCAATATAAAGCCAACATTTCATCAACATGACACCTTAAACTCAACTAACTTATCAAATTCAAAGGACTAAGCCAATCTTTGTACACACTCTGTTCAAAAATCTTCAATTTCCTTCAACCAAGTATAATGGAACTTTATTTGACCATAAGTTTATCATTCCGGCAGTACTCCTCCTACCCTTCTTTTTTTATTCAAACAGGACAAGGGCATCTCACTTGGAAACACTAGGACAGATGAATCCGTTAATAAGACGCTCTTGGATTTGAGCTTTAAGCTCTCTAAACTATGAAACCCCAGGAATACACTTAATGGAGAGGGATTGGACCTCAACATCTCGTATATGATCCCAATACGTCAAACAATCATGTCTAACGAGTTTCCTACCACACACGAAAGATCAAACCTTATCTGATTTAGACTTGTACCCCATTCCTAGTTTAAGCTTTCCTTACCTTGAATCTCTAGAGTTATCGACTTTGTATTACAATTATGTTCGATATAATAGAGGGAAAACCAAGTTATGCCTAAGATTACATCAAAGTCACTCATATCCATCATAACCAAACCAACCAAGTCTGAAAACCCATAAACACAACAAATATACACAATACACATAGGTAACTATGACTGACTCTTCAATTAGGGTAGACACATTGATGAGGGCATTAAATATATCACAAACCATATGAAATCCAAAGTCTATTGAATTGAAATGTATGAATAAGTATAATTCGAATAAAACAACACATTATCCATGTGGTCACTGATACACTCAAATTTACTTTTCGAAACGAAGTAAAAGCGGTCGCATCAAGTAAAGATCCCAAGTAGAGAGGTTAGGATCGTTCCCATAAGCAAAATGGTTCAGACTTAACTTTATTCTATTATTACTTCTAATTACTCAATTATTTCCCAAAAACAAATAACTAAAGGGGCGTTTTGATTAATGAAAGCAATTAGCTAAATTAAAGTAAACAAGTGACATGTTCAAGTATTGGATTTTAATAAAGTAATGAGAGTAACTAGGACCTAAGTGTTCCCCACAGGGTCCTAGCTCGTAACTCTAGCTATAACAATCCTTTCCTAGTATCTTGCATGCAAAGTGATAAGATAGCTATCTTTAAATCCTTGGTCCGGCATCTAGAGAATTTCATTCCGCACCTTGATGCGTATAAGGGTGTTGCTTTACTAAACCTTATCTTTACCTCATATTAAGCATCATATTCGATATTTGACTAAGTTGTTACTTTGTACCAACTGACACTAGGGTATTATATAGTATACACGAAATCTATATTGACAATTGTTTTCCTATTATCTACCTCCTTCGTCTGGAAAGTAGCAATAAGGTGAGTTCTAACATTTGCCATCCTTTAAAAAGACTTCTAAGCGAAAGAATTATCAATATATGCAAGACACTATTATTGAATCATTATTTTAGCTAGGTTTTACCTTGTTATTTACCTATTGTTCCCAAAACCCTAGTTATGAAGTTTAGTTACCCATGCTAAAAATCACACAAATGAACAAAATTTAAAAATTTACTTGAGTAAATCATAAAACACCAATAATCGATTTCAGAAAAGTAACGACGGACCGTCGTGGTCTTCCGTCTCTCCATACTTAGCTCTTTTTTTGCTGATTTTCTTCATCAACTCTCTGTTACCCTCGATGGACAGGTTTGACGGACTGTTGGGACCACAGCGGTTCCATCGAGGGGCTTCGTTGCACGACAATTAGAATCATCTAAAGTTTGATACTGGGACTACTTTCTGTTAGCATTGACAAATGTGCAGGACGGACTGTCATGTCTATGACGGTCCGTTGTGAGATTCCGTAGTCCCACACTTAGTCAGAATTCCCTAACTTCCTTCAGTAGCCATTATCTTCAAAGGACGGTTGACCCCTACGGACCGTCAAAGTCACGACGGACCGTCTTTGGGTCCGTAGGTGGTCACTGCTGCAATTTCAGCTCAAAATCCCCGCGTTCTCTTTTGGACAGATTTCCTGGAAATAAATAGAAAACTACATAAAAAATCAATACAAAAAGGCTTTATACACACACTAAACTTAAGGAAAGGGCATTGAATGTACCGTGAAACAATGGTGCATCAACATCCTCAACTTAAGTTCGTTGATTATCCTCAACTGACGTACTATGACTCACTACAAAATCTTTGTACAAGACTATCTGTATTTTAGCTTTGGAAAAAATTTGGCTATCAATCCTGAATATTCTCAGTATGTTCATGCATTCTATCTTCTTAGGCTTGAATTATGTGGATCATACCATGACCCAAACTCACCACAAACAGACACCTATCCTCTTCGATCTCTCACCTGGGTGCTAATTTTTCGGGTATTGCAACTAGTGTCCTTACTTAAAAATAACATCCTCATTTTTCACATAATCATTACATTTTGAGTATAAGGATTACATTTCAACACTCGCTCTCAGAAACAATTTCACAACTCATTTACACATATTTCCATAGGATTGCCCTTATTTTCAGTACTTTAAGTTTGCCATAAAAACTCTTAGGATCAGGATAGGACTTTCTTAGCTTGTAACATAGGCTCAAGGTCAGGTAGGATATATTTAGGTATATTTTAGTGACTTTTTTCCCTCCTTGACATATCAGCTAAGCATCCTACCTTTTTATCATTTTATTTCGCCCTATTTCTCAATTTTGTTCACCTTGCTATTCTCCCTTTCTTCTCCTTATGTCGAACTGACTCTTCTCTTTTCTTGTATTTATTTTGTTTTCACTCTTGAGTTACTGTTGTTTTGTTTTTTCATCCTCTTTATACTTTCAACCCAACATTCTGGAGTATTCCACATAACAGCCACCCTCAACTCATATCTTTTCCATGAGCCAAGGTTCACAATAACCAAGATTGGGTCATGGCCACGACAAGGTTTGTTTTTCTTCCTTTATTCCCCCCCCCACTTATGCTTTTTGGCATCAGCCTGAGGTGTCCCATGTCCAAGTAGGGCTAGGAAACCAACATTAGTCCCAGAAGGATCAATGGGGGTAAAAAAGAAAAATCTATTTAAAAACTAACTCCAACTTATTTGGCTTAATAAGTATTATTTCGTTGGTTTTTTTTGTTATTTTAGTATCAAGATTTACTATTTCGAACAAGGGCCTATGATCCTTTCCTAATTGTCTATTACGACTTACTTTTAGCATGACTAACCTTGCAAGTTCTAAATTCAGCACCACTGGTGGAATATTTAAATTTTCCTACCTCTCATTGGGCCATCTCATTCCTTTAACAATGGAATCATACACCTGATTCGAATCTTGAGAGTTAGGGTCCATGCCGTAGGGGATCTTAGGTCATGGTTAGAACCATAACAGGTATTAGTTCAATGCTATCATGCATCATTTTCATTTCATTGGGATATCATTTCTATTTTAGACATTATGATTCATAGTTATACTATGTACACAAGATATATGTCTGCCGGTTCAACAACAAAAATAATCAGTCTCTTGGGGAAAAAGAACACAGGCAAGAAAACCTCAAAATAGGATGTGAGTTGGGCTACTAAGACTACACCCCTAACCCCCCAAATAATTCTTTTTGCAATTGTCCTTAATGCATAAAAGAATCTAAAATTATAGAGTGGTAGGTGAGGGAAACTTGAGGCGTAAAGCGTGGGCGATCAACAAGCTGGTGGGTCCAGTGTCTCGGAATCCACTTCCTCAGTAGTCTGGACCAGCGTGGGGTTCCGTCATGCGTGCTCTAAATCAGAAAAATTTTAAATACATACCTAGGAAAGACAGATTATTGCGATGGTCCGTCGCAAGCGTGACGGTCCGTCAAAGGGTGTTGCAAACCAATTTTTTGTAGATTTTCTGGTGATGTGATACCTGCAAATTTAATGCCCATTAAGCTATTCTTTTTGTATTTTTTGGACACGGACTCTAAATTATGATTTAGCCAACAATTTTAACAAAAAGAAAACAAATATTTAGATGGGACGTTTAAGGAAATAAAAGCAAAGAAACATGAAACTAGAACTATAAAATCACGAAAAACCTATAGTTGCCAGAGGATACATATTAGATTGCCTCCCAATCAGCGCTTGATTTAACGTCGCGGCACGACGTAGGACACTTGATTACTCAGACTTATTCAAGATGGTATGCCTCGATAACTTCATTTGCCATTTAAGCATGCCCAGATAGATATTGATTTGTTGTCGTTCACCTTAAACCTCACACCCTCCTTGTTCTCCAACTCAACTGTTCCATGAGGGAATAGTTGGGTGATCAAGTAAGAAACAGTCCATTTGGACTGGAGTTTGCCCGGAAACAAACACAACCTATAATTTAATAAAAGCACCAAATCCCCAACCATAAAATCACATTTCTCAATCTTTTTTGTCTTTGTCTTTTTCCAGTCTGTTTATTTGTAGTACTGAACTTTCATAAGCTTTTGGAAAATTCTCAAGGTCATTCAAATTCAACCCACTTTAAATAAATACCTCTATTCATAAGCTTCAATTCCCATCATTTAAACTTTTTTCATTGCCCACAAGGCTTTATGCTCTCTATTTGATAAACTCAACTTGCCATTAGTTTGGGATGGTAAGGAATTACCACATTTATGGCAACCCCATATTTTCTCCAATAATCCCTTCAATAATTTGGTTGCAAAAGTAGGATCCTCCCTACTAATAATAGCCTTTGGGGTGCCTAATCTGGACAATAATTCTTTTTCAAGAACGCGGTTACACTCCATTCCTTCATTATTTGCGAGTACGATAGCTTCCACCCATTAAGACACATAATCGATTGCTACTATAATGTACTTCATCCCATGAGAAGTCACAAAAGGGCCCATAAAGTCAATACCCCACACATCAAACAGCTCAATAACAAGAATGGAATTTAAAGGGATCTCTTACTTTCTCGATATGCCACCATCTCTTTGGCATCTATCGCATGCCTTCGCAAACTCATGAGCATCTTGGTGTATAGTTGGCCAATAGTAGCCACATTGCAACATCTTGTGAGCGGTACGGATACCACTATGATGTCCACCTATGGGTGAAGAATGACATGCCTCCAAAACTCTCAACATCTAAATTTCTGGCATACAACACCGAATAAGCCCATCGACAAAACTCCAATACAAGTATGGATCATCCCAAAAGAAAATTTTCACATCATACATGAACTTTTTCCTTTGATGAAAGGACAAGTCCGGTGGGATGATATCGATAGCCAGATATTTTGCAAAATTTGCGAACCATGGAATCAAGTCTTGAGAGGTGGACAATACATGCTCATCGAGGAAAGTAACATCAATTTCAATCTTATCCTCCAACCCTATCATTGCTTCATCTTATAAATGGGACAAGTGATCAGCAACATGATTTTCGGTCCCTTTTCTATCAATAACCTCAAAGTCAAATTCTTGGAATAGTAATACCCAAATTAATCAACCTCGGTTTTGCATCCTTCTTTGACATCAAATATCTCAAATAAGAATGAGCAGTATGCACTATAACCTAGTACCAACCAAATAAGAGTGAAGTTTCTCTAAGGCAAAGACTACTGCAAGGAGCTCTTGCTCAATCACCGTGTAGTTCTTTTGGGCTTCATTTAGGGCTTTACAAGCATAGTAAATGGGGTGAAAGATTTTGTGAATTCTTTACCCCAATACCACACCAAGAGCAACCCCACTATCCTCACACATTATCTAAAATGGCTTGCTCTTATTCTGCGAAATAATTATAGGTGCAGACATCAACTTTTCTTTCAACTCACCAAATGCCTTAAGAGATGATTCATCAAATTAAAATTTACACTCTTTATCAAGAAACTTGCACAATGGATGCGCAGTTTTTGAAAAATCCTTGATGAACCTCCGTAGTAACAAAAACTTGCATGCCCAAAGCTTCTCACACCTTTTACAAAATAGTGAGAGGAAGTCATCCCTTTACTTAATCATTAGGCTTGATCAACCTCTATCCCCTTCTCTGAAATCAGAGTGAAACAATTACAATACCCGCTTTCACTGAAGTAACAAATTTTTTTTTTTTTTTTTTTTTTTTTTTTTTACCAATTAGTCTAGATTGCAATCTTCCACTCTTAAGAACTCAGACAAATGAACTCAAACCGCTCAAAGGAGTCACCAACCACAGATGAAGCTCTTCACAACTGAATTGTGTCCTCCACCAGATCGGAGAATATCGACACTCATACCTCTCTGAAATGTGGGCGTGTGGCATTGCATACCCCAATGACATTCTGTTGAAGCGTTCAAAGGTCCCATATGGACCAAGTAAAGGTGTTTTTAATTTTAACTTCCGGTGCAATGAAATTCTTATTATACCTCAAATAACCACAAGAAAATATACAAAACCTCTTTTCCGCATCAAACATCTGATCCCTGAATGGCATAGGAAATGGTCTTTTATTCGGTCGCATGAATTAATTTCCGGTATCCATAAACACCTCCACCAGGTCACCAACCTCAATCGGAACAATTCTGTTTCTCTTGGGACCATAGTCATTCCCCCTTATCTTAGGTACACACGAGCACACTGAACATGGCATACCTCAACTACTATAAGTGATTGGTATTCCTTCGGCATCCAAACCACTCCATAATTTCCTTTTCACTACCTCTTGCATAGGTGATTTAGATGTCTCTGATGTCAATACTTGGCTATGATCGGGCATGAGTAGGATTTTATGATAAAAATACCTGGAAGGGATCTGAATAATATCCGCAAATAGTTCCACCCAAATCTCTTTTTAACCTTTTACTTTCATCAAACTCTCACACTTGATGCAGCATAAAATTTGATGCAATATAACCAACAAAATGTCATCCTTTTCTCAAAAACATTACCTGCAATGAGTGGTAGAGCTTAAGTTCTAATTTTGGAGCCTGCTCATAGACGGTTTCGCAAGTGGAGATTTTGCATGATTTCATATCTACTCAAATTTCTTTGGGTATCAAAACGAAAATTACCAATTACCTGCAGATGATTGGAGTGACTCAATGGCCATACTTTTCAATGCATCACTATCAATTCATGATTAGTGTCGCCAATGCTTCTACAGACCCGACGCTCTTTAAATTTAATACCTCAGATGTAGTATGACCTTCATTTCTGTAGGATTAACAGATACTAATTGGATCTCAGCCACTCTTCTGCATGGACCGACAAAAGTGTAAGGTCACTTTCTTCATTGTTCAACTGAATTTCATCTGCCCTTTCCATCTCAACCAAAGGCTATACCCGTAGTCAAGGAATGGCTTCCCAAGAATAATAGTTCCCCCCCCAACCATCAAATAAACCATCACTATCAAGATTTCACAAAATCGGCTATAGAAAATAATCAACGACTCCAGTCCACTTTTACTAGCACATCATGGAGTAATACGCAATGGAGACTTTTTATCCGTTCGACCTCGTCATCCAGTATTGCATCGCAGTGGACTTTGGGTCACCCAAACCCAACTTTTTATAAATTGAGAGGGGCATGAGATTCATGCTTGCCCCAAAATCACATAATCCTTTCACAAAATGTAATAACCTGAATGTACAAGGAATAGTGAAAGCACCTTGATCTTCTTTCTTTTGCACTATAGATTTTATAGCAGTAGCACTACAGTGCTACATTCTATCGTCATCCTCAAAACTGACTGATCTTTTATTCGTAACCAAATCTTTCATGAACTTGGAATTACCGGGCATTTGTTCAAGAGATTATACCAAAGGGACTTCGATAGAAAGTTGTTTCAACATCGTTATAAAATGCTTATATTTACCATCCTTGATCTTTTTTACTAACCTTTGTGGGAAAGGAGGTGGTGGTATAGGCATGGGGGTCACCTTTTTGGGCACATCAACATCTTTTACCATTTTATCTTCTAACTCACCACTAACCTCTACCACCGTATCAGCATCTCTTATTACCTTTTCTACACCAGACGACATAGGTGGGTCAATGGTTTTCTTACCACCCCGAGTAGTGATTGTCATACAATGCCCATCATTTTTCAGATTTTGGATAGTGTTTCTAGGAAGAGTGTCGATTACCGTGTGTTCATAGTTGCAGACTATTGAGCCATTTGCAACTTAAGCTTCTTAATCGAGATTGCATGTGTATCAAATTTCTGCCCTATACCCTCTAAGTCATTCCTTAACTCTTTACCGTGCTCATCACTAGCATTGAAACTCCTCATCATTTTCCCATCTTGGACATAATGACGTTCGCGGTTATAATTATCATAATTCCAACCTTTGTTTCCTTTACCTTGGCACCAGTTCTCCTAATTAGAGCCTTGGGAGTTCGGTCGGAAACCCCCCGTTTGATCATTCACCGTATAGGAATCCTCCTCATAGTAATATTCATCATTTGGCGGTGTTGGGTTAGACAAGTAGTTCACCGTATTTACCTTTTCCGCACCCCCAACAACATGTTTCAACACCAACCCAAGCTCAGTTCTCATTTGATCCATTTTATCATGAAGTTTACCTGCCACTGAGTTGTGTACAGATTGGACTGCGAAGGTGTTTCTCCCAGTATCTGACTTCCTAGTAATCCAAACTATATTATTACGGGAGATTTTCTCTAATTTTTCAGCAATCTCAGCATAAGGACACTCCCCATAAGAACGACTCGCTATCGTTTCCAACACCGCTTTGTTATTATCATTTTTTCCTCGATAGAAATACTATTTCAGAGACTCATCATCTATGTGGTAATTTGGGACACTTCACAAGAATGAAGTGAACCTATCCCAAGAATTTCTAACTGAATCTCCCGGTTGTGTCACAAAATTGTTCACTCTGTCTTTGTGGTTTAGTTTCTTAGACACCGGGTAGTAGCGTGCTAATAGAGCATCCTTCAGTTGATTCCAACTGAAGATTGAGTTATATGGGAGCTCAGTAAACCAGATAGAAGCCTCTCCCTCCAGTGAGAGAGGAAAAACTCTTAGCCTGATTACATCCATATTCAAATTGGGCCTTCCCCACATTACTTTTGCACACTACCCTTACCATTGCAATGTGGGCATGTGGATCCTCAAAAAGTTTCCCTGAAAACAAACCTCTGGCAGTGAGCATTTGCATCTGACTACTAGTTAATACAAAAGTGTGGCCGTGTGGTTGAGGGGGCAATATGAATGTCCATCAGAGTCTACAATATTTTCATAGCCCCTATAGTACTCTTGAGGGCGTGGAGCGGGAGGTTGTATCCGTATTTCACCTTCCCCATAAATATCATGTAATACAAGGTCATGAGCATCGACCAATGGTGGCATTTGCGGGTCGACCTCATCACCTTAGCTGCCCAAATTCTGATTCATTCTTCTTAAGTACGGTCTAGTTCGGGGTCATGTTCAATTACGAGTATTCCTCTACTCCGTGTGTTTGCATAGAAGGAAGTTAGACCTGCAGGAGACAAAAACTAAAAGAAAAAGTAAAATTAGGAAAATGTTGACTAAACTTCGATAATAAGATGAAAGTTAATCTAAAAGCCACTGTCCCCGGCGACGGTGCAAAAATTTGATACAATCTTAAATATGACCTTATACGACCTCCGATAGTGTATACTTGTTCTTAAATGTGACCTTATACGACCTCCGATAGTGTATACGTAATCCTCTTTTGCAAGTGATGACTTTACCACGTCTATAGCTATTGCTAGGATCATATAGTGAAGGAGGAAATATACCAATTTGTATCACCTAGATACCAATTGAATTAAATTCATAGAATGAAGGAGTAGATATAAGTGAGTTTTTCTACAATCTTATAGCCTCTCCAAGAAAGATATGGACGTCATCATACCGTTCTGCGAGATTCTACTAGACTCATTTTTGTACAACGATATCAAATAATCTAGGTATTTGATACCGACTTTGTCACGACCTAGACTGTTATGATTGTCACAACACTAACCATGTGGCGGGGTAGCAATTATTACAACCCAAACTAAACAGTTAAACCAAAACTAAGGAAATTAAGTTACAGAAGCAAGTTAATTAACTAAAAATGCAAAATTAAATGCCTAGAACCTAAAATCATTGTACCAAAACTCAAAAAACAACAAGTCTAAGAACAAGGGGTACAATCTTAAAACTAAACAACACCTTAAAAAATAGTCTAATTTCGAAAAAAGTGGACTTAAACCAAAACATATCCAAAGGTAGCCCAGAAGAACTAGCTCACCCTTGAATTTGAACGATAAAAAATCTTCTAAACAAGGTCTATCAATAGCCATCGGAAGATGCCTGACTCAACAAAAATAAGAGAAAATGCAATAACATGACATAATCACCATGTATTGGTAGGATCACACAACTATCCCACTAAGTGAAACGTATATAAGTAATTACAGTAGTATAACCATGTAATACGCCAAATCTCAACAACATTGATTAAAAAAAATATCATAGAATAGGAGAACCAAACCACAACCACTCATAAATTCCACTTGTGTAATCCATGAATGAAGTTCCAATCCCCCACTAACACCTAGCAGAAATCATTGAGAAGTCATAAGTCCTAGTCCATGTTCATAACAATAACTAATTATATAAAAAGTTAATGGTCCTTTCATAAAACCCAAACCCAATAAGTTAGCATTTCGGAATGTAGAAATATGACCCCTTATTTATGTCGAAACATAGCAATCCTATCCACGTTAATTATGCAGAAAGTGGCAATCCGATCCAATCTAAAGTTAAGTCAGAGCATGGCAATCTAATCCATGTTTGTTATGCTGGAACGTGGAAATCTTATCCCATTCACACTCCATAGTTACAAACACAAGTACATCATCAAGATCATAAGACAAGAGGTGATTCATGCCTAAAAGTATTTTTTTCCCCAAAACTTTATCCTTTTTAGATATATAGAATAATGGCAACATTCACTTACATACATGTATTTAAATGAAGCAAATACAAACATATATCATACCAACATGAAATCAAAAAACATCACCTACCTCAAATCCCCTTAGGAACTTGAGTCATCCAATTCCATATTCTTTTCGCTTGTTCTTGGTGTAAGACAATTAATTATGCAAGGATCAATAATCAAAAGTCTAAGTATTTAGATTATAATAAACCCACTAACCCTAGACCAAACCCAAGATATTAATACCTAAATTAGGGGTTTTCCACCATAAATATTGGATCAAAACTCTTTACACTAACTCAAGAAAATAGATTCTACAGATTGAAAAATGGATTATTAGAATTAAAACTACAAGTTTAGCCTCATGAATGGTGAAAAACATTCAAAACCTTGTCTTGGGTCGTCCCCTTAGCTATAACAATTGAAAAGTGTCAAATAATGTTGTTTAGGGGTTTATTACTAACTTTAAGTCATGTATGTCTTACCACAGAAGACCTATCCCACTATAGTAACCCCGCTATGGCGGCCCTTATCCCGTTATGATTGTCTGCTCAAACATAGAATGCTACAATTCACGCTAAGATCCATTTTGGGAGTTATACTCACCCGAATTATATTCTTTAAAGTCTTACGGGTTCCTTATTATCATACCTATACACTCATATAATCAAAATCATATTTATATCTCTCTTTGATTATCATATTTTCCCTACATCATAAATGACTCTGATTTCATCTAAATATGGACTACGTTGGAAAATTAATGTTTATGAAAGAGTTGTAACATCTTGCAACTAGAAAGAAAAAGAGGAGTCAAATATGGAATAGCGCACTTGGAAAGTATAAAGGAAAATCCAGTAAATATTTAGTCAAGTCAAATGATTTTAGGTCCACTTCGAATGATTATTACTCCTAGCTCAGGATGAGTTATATGTAGTTCCATATATGGTTGGAAAGCTCTTGTAACGCTGTTCCAAACGCAACCATTTTTGGGTGATTTTGAGTTCGTATAAGTGAGTTATGCCTTTTAAAAGTTGGGATGTTTGATTAAAAACATCTAAATCTTGGAGTTTAAGCGGTATTTTAGTCTTTTCACTACCCTGTTATATTAATCATTTTTTTGGAGTTTAATATGGGTCATATCAAAACTTGGTCAATTTTAGAAATTTGGAATTTCAGGCAAGGGCTAAGGAGAAAAGGAAAAAGAAAAGGAGAAAAGGGACAAATTCAACAAGATCGATCAAGGTAGTTGAGATTTTCGCAAAAAAATTATTACTATCAGGTATGTGAGACTTCCATAACGTTGGAATAGTCCTCCCACATGCCAAGCATATTATTTTAGTTTGGATTTGTCATAAAAGTGTTTGAATATTGACGATATTAATGCCTACTTCTTGATTTCATATATTATTCTTGAATTGCCTAAGTTGGGAAGTTTTTAAGTTTGTTGCATTATGTAATAGATTTTTTCTACTTAGATTCGTAGATACATTTTTTGGATATATGTATCTAAGAATAATTTTTTTTTTTTAAAAAAAGAAACTAGTTTGGGTGATTTGACGAAGAAAAATGAATAAGAAATTTCAACTGATGGAATTAGAGAATGGCCATGCGTCGTGGCCTAGTGCCACATTATGAAATTTCATCTCTCACATCGTATAGCTGACACGAGCTTTTCTGCCTCAAAAAGACATTTTCGGAACCAAAAATTAATTATGCCTCTGTGTTGCGCACCCACTCTCAATTATTGATTTTAAGTCATAACACATATTTAGCTATCTAAAACTATTCCTATACATCATGAGATCTTTCCAAACACAAATCATATTCCTTGAATCCACAATTCAACTCAACATTAGTTAAGAATCATGTAACGACCCGAGAGTATACACTAGAAGAAAAGGCATCCATAAGTCACCACACGGCATACTCGAACGCTTGACGGTCTTATACAAGCCCTTAAACATCATTTATCGCATATATATATATATATATATATTACATTATATATATATATATATAGTAATATATATATATATATATATATCATATATATATATATAGTTCACTTCTCTTTCATAGAAAACACAAGAAGACTAATCTCTTTTATAGACATCTTAGACACATCAATATCTTAGGGTAACAACCCGTACATAAATAAAATGGAAATACTAAAGTCTAATTGCTACGTCTTTTGAAAACGAAAGCTAAAACATAACTATGTCCTCGAATCATGTGAGTACATACCAAGATTTTCTTAAGAGGATACTATTTCCAAGATTTGCTTCCAATAGATTCCTAACTTTCCACCTACACCTTTAGAAATTAAATTACATATGGAATTAGCACATTGAATGCAGTTAGTATGGTGACATGCAATCAAACCATGCTAAAACGGTCATTTACTTATAACATGTTTTTTTGTATTCTTTTGATGAAAACATCATAAAATAAGTACAAGAACCATATCCATATAAACCTTCACATATAAGACATATTCAAGTAATCCACAAATTGCTTCTACCATCACTTACAAATCATAGAAGCATATAAACCTTCTACCGAAGGTTATCATAAGACATACTTACGTGATTAGAACATACCACCCATACACCCTCTTCAAGCACACCTAAATAATCCTTAACACTACTTAAGGTAAGATTGTTCCCTTTTCATCAAATATTCCTTTTTCATCGCATAAAGTCTCCACCCAAGGTCACTCTAAGACTCACTCGAGTGAGACATGAAGAGAACGCATATACACCTTATCCGAGCCTACCTAATTAATCCTCAAAGCTACTCTAGATAGTGATGCTTATATTCTACATACATTAACATAAGTCAACAATAATCATAACGACGTTTAAGAGAAATTCAACAATTTAGGACTTTGCATAATGGTATTGAAGGACCGACGGAACTCTCATTCTCGCATCTTCAAAGCCTACTCGTGCCATATCTAGATAACATCTCATTCCACTACCTACACGTTGTAGAACCTCTCCAACACTAGAATGCATCCCACATGATAAGAATAGGCATTAATCGCCATAGACCATACTAGATAACAAGGAATCCAGAGTCTACCCTACTCCGAGGGAGGGTGTTCTACTTGCCAAGGGTAGAACTAGGACATATCCCATGCAGACACATGGTTAAGGAATATCAAGAGTTCCTTGGTATTCTATTCTCGTCTTACACAAACTTACTACCACAACCATATTTACTCATTACTTTGCATTATTTTTCATAGAGTAAGTTAAATCACAATAAGGTATATCAAATGTCAACACTTCTTAGTCTTTCCAAAATATAACACCCCTACCAAGGATCGGTCCACTAGGGTTGCCACTCAATGGTTATAAGGATAGCTCTTATGACTTCCTTAGAGAAGGTTTCATGTTGTTCCATCCAATCTATATCTAAGTCTATCATTCACTCTAGAAGGATAACATTATGGCATTCAACTTCATGGATTCTATAACCTTCTTTCTATATTGAAAGTTCCAAGTTATTCACCTTATTTACATGTTTATGGTCCTGTTACTAATACATTAATTATTCATAATTGTAAATGTCAAAGGTGCTTAAGCCTACTAAGTCAAGAGTTGACATTCACCTAATTTCTATGTATCAAGTAAAGGGACATAAGTCTATCAATCAAGAAACATATGTTATCATCATATAGAGACATTATTATAGTCTATCATAATCACATATATACAATTAAAAGAAATAATGCTTTCACTTCAAACATACACATGAACCATATAATCCTTCACATTGATCATCTATATAAGTTATAACATGATAATAACACAATTCACAGAATAATGCAGACAAGGACCTGATCATATTAATTATAAACCATAAACACCACCACCATAATTGGACCATATCAATATATACAATTCAATACCAATGCTACACAACATAGAGATATTAGGTCATCCTACCACCTTTCCATTATCAACATCACTATTTCTTAGCCTTCTCAATTAATTAACTTTACAAAGGCTCTTACCAATAGCCATATACACAATTATTAACAAACAATCAAATCACACCAATGCTCCCAACATAATACTATATGACTATTATCAAGTTAAGTCAGCGTATAAACAATTCTATCATGATATATGAATAATTGAATAGCTCAATAAAATCAACACAAGAATTGAATACAATTAGACCAAGATATTAAATTTCTCTATCATTAAAAGTGAACTCTAAAAATTTATATTTTACTTATGATTTATCATGTTTAACTCTGAAACAAGGAAGTGTTTATACTTAAGGTAGTTATACATATCATAAAAATCTTGAGAAAAAAGCTCTATCTGCGAAGCAATAATTGTGACAAAACGATTTTGAATAAGGAGAATAACATACTTATTTCTATTCTTAATGTTCACAACAGTATCTTTCCAATTGGCATAAAGCTCCACCATTTTTATAGATCCCAACTATTCAACATAAAAGTGGATCAAGATATACTTAGCTTGACCTTCGCTTATGATGTTGAAGAGTTGGGATCCAAAAAAACAGTGGATCTTTACCCTAATGGGAAAAATATTGTTGTGAATAGTTTGAATAGAAAGAAAATGTTAATCTTTATATTCAACATCGTTTTGTGACATCAATTGCTTCGCAGATAAGTTATTATTCTCAAGGTTTTCTGATATAAAAACCTCAAGCATCAAAACTTCCTTGTTTCTAAGTTTTCTAAGTTTCTACTTTTTGTAAAGAACGAAATTGGAGTTTGATCAGTTTTCTTGAATTTTTCACTGGTACCGCGGTGGTTGTTATCATCATCGGTCATATTGGAAAAGTGAAGTGAAATGTTGTAATGAAAATGGTTGTGTGGTTTAATTTAAAACTTATGAAATCTAGTTTTAGGGGAAAATTGAGAAATTGGTCAAAATATGATTAATGTATGGATAACAAATTCTATATAAAATCAATTTTCTTTAGATTTTTGTCAAAATATTATTTATTAGATTTTCCTCTAAAATTAATGGTCTTATTATTTCTTTTTAACTAATTTCTTTTTGGGATATTTTATTTAATGATAAGCTTATCTTTATGAGAAACATGTATGAGTCATTATAGTGGTTAATCTTAGTTTGTTAGTCATCAATGTCGTAAAAATAATATATTTACTAATGGTATACATCATTAAATTGTGTTATTTGTATATGATATAATGTGATAAGTACATATTAATTGAAATAAATAAATAATTGACTAATATTATTGTTAGAGCTTGTTGTTTAATTACTTTATAAATAGTAAACATGATGAACAAATTACTTGGGTAAAGGTTTTTAAATATATTTGAACTTTGACCGAAAATGTTGTAACAATCTCAAATTCTTGGGCATTACTTATTACCCCTTGCACTATTTAATAGTGTATTTTAAAGATATATAGGTGTCCATGTGGACATTAAATCTTGCATTATTATAAATACTAACTTGTCTAGCTAAGCACTTATACATCTTTAAAATACATTTTTAAATAATGGATTTGAGTAATAGTCCTACCCAAAGTTTGGGATTGCTAAAACAATTTGAGTCAAAGTTAAGATATATTTCATATCTTTTTCCCAAATTACTTTTTTCGTAGTTAAAGGTATATATTTGTATGTTTAGAAATCTCAAGTAGTCTGATTAAGAATTTTTAGCTGTCTATTATAGATTAAAAGAATTAATAAAAAAAATAAATAAATAAATAAAAAATAATAATAATAATAATAATAATAATAATAATAATATGTTATACTATCTACTCAAAGAAAGGGGGTCAGATGTCCAATCGGTCGGTTAAATTTTTGGGTTTTTGATAGTAAACAACGTTAAAATATTGTTACTAGGAATGTTAATGAGTCACGCCTTGAGTCTAACTCCTAGACGTAACACGTGACCTACTGTCACACCCCGAGTCTTACCCCCTAGAGATAACACGGGACCTAGGATCATGAAACGATGTATCGCAAAGTATGCATTAGTACTTGTAATGTTAAGATCATGCATGATATAGATACTAAACTAAATTAAATATATAGATGAAAAATGCATAACTAAGCAATGATATAATACGAGTGAAGATCTCGATATGTATTTAAGTGTAACTAAAAAGAACTAATCAAATGGAATGAAAATGTACAAATCATAAATATATATGTTGAATTGAATACTGAAATATATATATTGAATTCCTGGTCAAAGAACTAGCAGCCTGACTATTGGAGCTACTATTAACGGACATAAACCACATGACATAAACATGGAGTCTGATGTATGCGCCCTTTCAAGAGGACCCAGTATACCTTACTAGAGTATAATGACATAACTATGGTGTGATCACTAATATGATAACCAACATATGTGACTTAAAATTCTATGTGGCGACGTAGTTCATAGACTATAAAGATGCGTTGAACCTTAATCCAACTTAGTGTTAAGTATACTCCCAACTTAATACATCAGAAGATCAAATGCACTAAATATTGACTACCTCAAAATAATTATAACTGATAATGCCACATTCAAATATTGAGAATGTGACATTCGAAATCTGAAGCAAGTATAATACATGAACTACAAAAAATTTCACAAACAAGGGGTCTGAGTTTTATACATGGTATTGAGTAATGTTTCCAAGAAAACATGTTATTTAGACTATGGATACTATAGCAGCTGAGATCACAACAAATTCTCAATATTTTTCAAACCCCTAAAAAAGATATACGGAATCAAGGAATTGACTAAATTCTATGGATCTAGTGGATGAAAGGAACCCACTAGTGAAATACCACATAAATGATTAAATTTCTGGATAAATCCTTTAGATTTTAGGGCTGAAAATTGAAGAACACCTCCGCTTGTTCTTTGAAAACTGACACATCTTTCTTATCTCTTTGCTCATAGTTTTGGTGGTAATTTGGAATGAGGGTTTTGACTAGGTTTTAACTAAATTATAAGGCTAATAATAAGTAAAACTACGCAGTTTAAGTCTTAAACAACCTAGTTTTGATGCCCAATGCATATGGTAAAATGCCAAAACGATCTAGACATAAAGATGACGATTGGAACCCACGTGTAACAACCTGTATTAAAAAACCGAACTTACTATAGATTTCCAATAGTTGCATGTGCAACCCACAGTTGCCACCTATGGACCATAGGGTGGCCCACGACCTATTTTTTTGGTCTTTTGTTGACATATGTACCCATCCCTAGAAATTCAGACAAAACATATTCTAAGGCATGACCCACAAACTCACATGACAGATCATTAATTCATTTATGGATCGTGGATCCATCGACAAATCATGGATCAGCCTTTAGGACAAGGCATTCAGAACCTGGTCGCTAAATTCAATCAATAGACTGACATAACAGATTGTGGATCCATCGACCAATAATTATTCAGTCCATAGGTGAAGACCCTCAGAACCTAGTCTCTGAATTCATCGACGTACTGATCAAACGAATCTGGATATGTCGATTTGTCCGTAGTTTGCTTTAGAAAATTGTAAGTCAGGGGTCTTTTGGTCTTTTTCCTATGCATTGGACCCCTAAACTTTTTAACCCAATAATCGTGGTTTTGGTTAGTTTATCCTAGAAACATGGCTACAACTTACCTAAGTCAATTTATTAATAAAAACATAGAAAATTAGAAGCATGAGAGAAGAAAAGAGGTCAAAAACCTTAGTTCAAGAATGCATCAAGGTTCCATTAGTTCCAAACCCTAAATTGGAAGAACTCTCCGTGGAATTAATCAACCAGGTATGTGGATTTCACTAGTGGTTTTCTTTCACAAATTAGGTACCTAATTTTCTATCAGTTTCTTGATTCCCTTACTGTGGATAAACCTAGGGCTTCTTTAATATTAGCATTATTGTGTTCTTAGTTGTTACTATGATCCAAATCGTATTAGTATGTTAATATTTAGTTTATTGCATGGATTTCAAAATTCTAGCTATACATTTCTTTTGTTCTTGAATTACACATGCTAGGTCAGATATTTCAGGAATTCAGTTATATATGCCTCAAATATTATTGCATCATTATCAATATAATAATGTTGCATTCATAGTTTGCATATTTGATTTTGAGATATCCCGTGGTACTGAAACTCAATCATAATGTGTTAACCACTTAATTTCTTAGGAGTAGCCTAATACCGAGTTGGATTAGGGTTTAGCGTACCCAATTAGTCCCAAAATTACTAGCCACATAGGTTGTAAGTCCCCTCTACGAGTATCATTTAAGTGATCACGACATCATGCCTCTATACCTATGTCGGGGTATATTGTGTCCTCTCAATTGGGCGTATACATTATACTCCACATTTAGCTCATGTGATTTTACTATCGGTTATTAGTATCTCCCATAGGTCAGTCAGATTCTATTGCATTGACCAATTATTAGTACATTCAGTATTCAAGTTGAGCATGTTATATATCTGTCATTGCTTTAGTTAGCTCAATATTGTGTATATTTATCATGTACATATTATCATTGTTTTATTTCATTGTTCAATCATATGTTAACTTTATTTCTTAGATCGGTGAGTGCTCATTCTTTGAGTAGTAGTGACATATTTATCTTTATCTCTTTTAGTCTTTAGTTTCATTTTTCCTAGATCAACTTGGGGAACGTTTCATCAATTATAGTTAGTTTAGAGTCTTATTAAATACATAGTATATTTAGCTTAGTTTTTCTTGTTTGATATTTCATTGTGTAGAAACTCCCATATATTATATATTCAGTTATTATGTAGGTATTCCCCATCATTTCCGATTTACTTATGATTAGCTTCTGCATCAACTTTATTACTCAATTTATTTTTTACTATGCTCATGATTATGCCAGCAGGATTATCTTAGGGTCACTTATGATCCTAGGTCCCGAGTCCACATCTAGGGGGTAGCTTGAGATGTAAAAAAACATGATATCTGAGCACTAGGTTTATGTATTCTAGTGAATATAAAAATTTGCTCTAGGTAGAGTCCTATTCATTAATGTGAAGTTCATAACATAGAATGTGTAAGAGGCTACAAATTGATCTAGGAAAAATCTTCATTTCCTAGTTACTCTTATCGTGTGGAAGGTATGATCTAATTTCTCTTTCCAACTCCATGTTCTACGTTTCAGTGATCATGCTTCTTTGTAGAGTGAATGCCAGGAATGCGAGTGTTAGGAATGCTAATCTCAAATCAGGAAATCTCTAATGATGAATTCATGAATGACATCGATATGTTGGTTGTAAGTATCACGAATCACAACAATCAGCGGGTTTAAGCTCATGTGAATGATAATAGTGGATCAGCAGTCGCAAAGGTTTGTGACTTTGTTAGAATGAATCTTCCTTGGTGAGGATCCTCAAAATATCTTGGATGAGATTAGGAAGATCTTTGAGGTGATATAGGTCAGTAGGAATGATTGGGTTGAGTTAGTATCTTACCTCCTGAAATATGTGGGTCATATCGTGTACACTCAATCGAAAGAGAACATGGGTACATATGTAACTCCTCTTACTTGGGATTGCTTAAGTGAAACGTTTCTAGAGAGGTTTTCCCAAGAGAGATAAGGAGGCAAAAGCTTAGGATTTCATAAACCTGAGACAAGGTAATATGACGGTCCAAGAGTATGGGCTCAATTTCACCAAACTCTCCAAGTATGCTCCTCATATGATTGTTAATTATAGATCTTAGATGAATAAACTCTTGTATAAAGTGTCATATTTAGTGATAACAAGGTGTAGAAATATCACATCCGGGGAGAACCCTCTAGAAGTAACATGGCATACATGACCTCTCGGAAGTCTTGTACAAGCCCATAGCTATCATTCATTGCATTGACATAGTAAATTTAGCGGAAAATTTAAAACTTTTCATAGCACATCATATGCTAGAAACTTTAATTCATATATATAAAACATAAGTCATAATTCATATTAAGACCTTAAGTCTCTTTGCCATCTTAGATTCAACAAAATTTGAATACATTAGGGACACGACCCTTAAAACATAAGACATAACTATACAACATTTATTAAATTTTACATTAAAACATGAGTAGGGAATCCTTGTAACTTAAGGACCCTTTCATTGAGCTTGGGAATTACATATCAAGATCCTCAAGCATAGACATCCTTTAAGCATCCATAACCTACAATTTGTGTAAAAAGTAGAGAAGAATGGCAACCATGCAAAAAACATGCATTTAAAAGGTACATTTTCTTGAAATCATACTTCATGATTTTTTGAGTAAATCTTCATAAAACCTTTAGACAATTTCATTTTTATGTCATTCACATACTTCATAAAGACATATTCAAAGGACAAACATCAAATAATAATATCACACATAGAATTTAAGTCATTTTTGAGTTACATTATAGTGAGATATTTTTATGTTATAGTGAGCATTCTTTCCTATTATTCATTAACTTCCCAAGTAACCCTCTAGTGATACTTGGTTCAATGTATCACTTTAAGGTCACAAGAAAGCATACATACACCCTAAATAAGTCCAAACATCATCATATAAGTACGACCTATCAAAGACACATTTAGGTCAAGTCCTTAGGAACATTACAGTAACCTACTCCAATTTGTACATATATTTACTTATCTTCATATACATAATTTTTGAGACCTTGTTCATGACCCCCATATTAGTCTACTAGTGAACAATAGACTCAATGGAGCTTCATGAATTGAAAGAGTAGTTGAAAGACAATCTAGATAATGGCTTCATCACAACTAGTATTTCTCCATGTATGTGCACAAGTGTTGTTCATGAAGAAGAAAGATGGTTATCTCAGAATGTACATTAACTATAGGCAGTAGAACAAGGTTACAATCAATAATAAGTATCCCCTCCCCGGGATTGATAACTTGTTTTACAAACTTTAGGGTGCTATTCATTTCTCAAATATAGACCTTAGATCAGGTTAACATCAGCTTAAAGTCTGATATAATGACATCCCAAATATAGGTTCAAAACTCAATATGGTCATTATGAATTTTTACTTATGTATTTTTGACTAACCAATGTTCATGCACCTTTCATTGACTTGATGAACATCGTATTAAAGCAGTATATGGACTATTTTCTTATCATAACTGATGATATCATGTTTTAGTCTAGGAAAGAGGAGGAACACACAAGTCTTTTGAGGGTTGTCTTATAAACTCTCAATGATAGCCAGCTATTCATAATATTTAACAAGTGCGAGTTTTTGTTACAATTATTTGCTTCTTTGAGCATAATATCCAGCGAAGGGATTCGAGTGAATTCCCAAAAAATAGAAGCAGTGAAACAATGTCGCAGACCTACCTCTACTGCAGATATTAGAAGTTTCTTGGGTCTAGTATAATATTATAGAACATTTGTGGAAGGATTTTCATCAATAGCCTCTCCATTGACTTAGTTGACTCAGATGATGGTTAAGCTTGAATTGTCAGATGATTGTATGAAAAGCATCACATTGAAAACTAGGTTTACTTGACTTTACCAGAGGTTCATACGTTTCTGTGATTTAATGTGATTCATCCAGATTTGGCCTAGGTTATGTGTTTATAAAATGATAAAAGGTTAAAGTTTATGCTTCTAGACAAGTTAAGGCGCATAAAAATAATTATCGAACTCATGACCTTGAGCTTGCAGCAGTGGTGTTTGAACTCAAGATCTTGATACACTACTTGTATGTTGTTCATGTAAATGTGTTCACTAACTCTAAAACAGCCTTTATTTTAACTCTCACCCTTACCTTTGCATCCTTGCCAGAGGAATGGATAAGAACCTATCTTAAGTATTATCATATAAGTTTAGCATTACCATCCCATAAGGCGAATGAAGTAGTAGATTCTCTTAGTAGACTATTTATTGTTAGTGTAGCACCTGTTGAGACAGAAAGGAAAAGAATTAGTGAAGGATGTTCATAGACTTCTCGCTTGGGTTTCACCTTATGAGCAATTTATAATAGTGTCAAAGTTCAGAATGGGTCAGAATCTTATTTTGTCGTAGAGGTTAATGAAAAACCGACATTGATCAAGCTGTAGAACTAAGGGTGGTACAGTCCACATAATAGAGTTGAGGTTTTCTCCCAAGGAGGAGATGGTGTACTTCTTTATTATGTAGATTGTGAGTTCCTGATGTGTTAAGTTGAGACAACATATTCTTGTTAATCCATAACCACAGATAATCTATTCATTCAGGATCCACTAAGATGTACTGTGATATGTGGGAAGTCTTTCGGTGGAATGACATGAAGAGGTATATAGCAAATTTGGTGAGTAAGTGCCTCAATTTCGAGCAAGTGAAGGTAGAACATCAAAAACAAGGCGGTATCCCTCAAGAGATTGACATTTCCACTTGGAAGTGGGAAGTGATCAACATCGAATTCATTAAAGGTTTACCTCATACTCTTAGATAGCATGACTCCATTTGATGATAATTCACAGACTGACTAAGAATTCTCACTTATTGGCGGTCCACACAATAAATTCGGCGGAGGATTACACCAAGCTTTACATTAATGAAATTGTGAGTTTGCATTTGGTTCCTTTTTCTATAATTTTAGAAAGAGATCCTCAGTTTACCTCTCATTTATGAAAGTCATTTCAGAAAGGTCTTGATGCTTAGACTAACCTTAACACGACATTTCATCCACATACAGACGGTTAGGCAACATATACCATTGACACATTAGAGGACCTGTTGTGATCTTGTGTGATCGACTTTCAGGACAGTTGGGATGATCACATTCCTCTTATTGAGTTTTTCTATAATAATATATACCATTCCACCATTCAGATAGCCCCTTAACAGACATTGTAAGGGCATAGATGCAGATCTTCTATTGTTTGGTTTGAAGTAGGTGAAGCAACCTTAATAGGACCAAATTCCGTTCACGATGCTATGAACAAGGTGCAACTCATGAAAGATAGACTTAAGACTTCGTAGAGTCACCAAAAGTCTTATGAGATGTAATAAAAAGGGGAACTAGAGTTCCAAGACGATGAGTGGGTTTACCCAAGGTGTCACCTATGAACGAGGTGATGATATTTGGAAACAAAAAGAAGATTAGTCCTAGATATATAGATTCTTACAAGATTCTGAACATGATTTGTAAAGTGTCTTATAAGTTAGAGTTTCCATTAGAACTAGCAGCGGTGCATCCTGTTTTCCACATCTCACTTGAACTAGCACCAGTGCATCCTGTTTTCCACATCTCAATTTTGAATAAGTGTGTGGATGATCCAGCATTCATGGTGCCATTAGAGAGTGTGTATAATCATTCTTATCAGAATTTACCAGTTGAGATTCTTGATCATCATGTTAGAATGTTAACAAACAAAAAAGTATCTTCAGTCAAGGTTTTCTGGAAGAGTGAGTGCGTGGATGGAGATACTTGGGAAGCAGAACCAACGATGAAGTCCAATTACACTCACCTATTTTCTTAGGCGGTGAGGTGGGGGATATACGCCAAGTGCGTTGAGTGTAATAATTCGGATGGTCTTCATCAGTTTTCTAGTCATTCTTGCGCAGCGTGGAGGGTCTTGTGTTACGTTCCCCATCAGTTCGTACTCATGCATTTTTTTATGTATTTGCATGTTCTTGGAACTTAGTTCAGTCATAAATTACATTTCCAATGCTTAGTATTAGGGTTTGAAGCTCTTACCCTCCGTATTAAGCTAGTTTAGTCTTCATTCGAGGATAAATGTTCCCAAGGTGGAGATAAAGTAACACCCCATATTCGAAAACAGCACTTAGTACAGATTTCTACAAGTTGCTGGTGCAACCCAGAGTTGTCACCTAAGAACCGTAGGCTGACCCATAGCTCATGCTGAAGGTCTGTGGTTCTCATCTGTAACAATCCCCATAAACTCAGACCAAATCATTCTAAGGCATGACCCAAAGAATGACATGACGAATTAAGGATCCATCGACATATCGTCAATCAGTCCGTAGGTCGAGGCCTTCATAACCTATCTCTAAAGTCAATCCACGGACTTACACGATGGATCGTGGCTTCATCTACGAATCATCAATCAGTTTGTAAGTCGAGACCCTTACAACCTGGTCTCTAAAGTCATTGACGGACCGACAAGATTAATTATGGATCTATCGACACATCGTCGATCAGTACATAGGTCGCTTCAGAATATTTTATGTTAGGGGTCTTTTGGTCTTTTCCTTTTCAATTAGACCCCTAAACTAAGTCATTTGAACCATATAATATGTGGTTTTTGTTAGTTTTAGCCTTCAAACATAACTAGAGTTTACTTACGTCAATTCATTAATCAAAACCTACAAAGTAAGAAGTTTGAGAGAAGAAAAAAGGTCAAGAACCCTAGTTCAAGAACTCAACAAGGTACCACCAGTTCCAACCCTGAAATCAAAAGATTTCTCGATAAAATTTGTCACCATGTATGTGGATTTCACTAGCGGGTTTCATTCACCCATTAGGTCCCTATTTTTCATTTTGGTTCATGATTCCATTATTATGACTCGACCTATTCGGATTCTTGACACATGTCTAGGCAATATTGGTGTTCTTAGATGTTGTAGGAACATTCATCCAAAATGAGTATTATATGTCAGTCACACTTAGTTTATGTCAGTGCATGAATTCAGGAACCTTATCGTGTATCTTTATGTTCTTGAATTACACATTCTATCCGAAATTTTAGTTAATTTATGTTCACAATATTGTCCTCAGTTCATCTAGTGCACTCGTTATGACAGTAATTATAAATGTTCCATTCACAGTCTGGTCATGTTAATTTACTCCAACTATCAAATATTCACAAAAAACCAGTCATAATATGTTTAACCCTACCTTATTCATTGGGGAGTCAACATAATGACCGATTTGACTAGGATTTCATTCTACCCGCAAATAGTCCCGGGAGCATTACTAGCCACATTAGGTAGTAAAGTTCGTTCTCGGGTGCTGTACATCTAAGTAGATTCAGGGCGGCTAGGTCAAGCCTCTAAAACTCGTGCAGGATATATTGGGTCCTCTTGATGGGGAGTATTAATCGAACTCCACATTAAGCTAATATGGTTTTATTATCGATCATTATTAGCTTTGATAGTTCAGTCAGATTATATAAAATGGACCAGTTATCAGTACATTCAGTATTAAGTTTTAACATGTTATAAATTGGTCATTGCATTTAATTAGCTCATTATTTAGTATATCATTGCTTTATTTCTTTGTTATGTTATATGTTATTTCCACTTTATTCTATCATGCATTCTTAGTAACTTTTAATTACTGACGCATAATTTTTGCAACATCTTCTAATAATGTAGGTTTAGTATCTTATCATCGAGATCATGCTTAGATCGATTTCCGATCTTCAGGTTAACGATATTAGTTCTAAGTCCCTATTCTTTGAGGAATAATGACTTGTTTATCTTTATCATTTTTAGTCTTTAATTTCAAATTTGCTAGATCTAGTTGGGGCATTTCCCAAAATTTCTATCATTAAAAGTGAACTCTAGAAATTCTATCTCATAAGATAAATATAAACTTCAAATTTCTAATAGTACAGGTTGACTCACCCACACACTTCATCAACAAGCAAATGTGATAGAATGGTTCAATCGATGCTAGTTCTTCTGGAAAATCAAACTCATAAGATATATATAAGCTTCAAATTTCTAACCTCAAGTAGAGAGTTGAACCCTGTAATATCACCATTACTGATACACTCAAGTGTGTTTTTTTGATATTTTTAAAAAAAAAAATATAAAAACTATAACAGTACGCTATAGCACGATGTGATCTTAGGAGGGAATAGCATGAAGTTCATGTAATCTCCGTGACCTCCTTGGGATACTCGCTCTGGGTCTCCTGGAATACTGGTCTTCTTTGGGTAAACTATCCATAACATTCTTTTAGTAGTTAATTAATGGACGATATGTGCTTTGTATCACTTTGCAGGACTATTGGAATATGTAGATTTCTGATCTCTAATACTCTTGATAGGGTGTTCTACTGCATCTGTTGTCTAGATTATATTCTTTTTGGATTTAGTTTATATAGAATGTTCACGGTTTCTATGTTGCGGGAGATAAGTAGTGACCTATAGAGGAGAGGTTTACTGGACATAAAGAAGTTTGGGTTAAGCTTTATTTGGTTTATAATTGTTGTTAGTAATAAATTAAATATCAGTTAATGGAATGATACTATGTTGTGAATTGTTGTTTGAACACCACCACATTCAGCTTGGTCGTGAGTATTTAGTATTCTCGTGAGTTATTCCCACAAACTCCATAGGATAATACTATGTTATTGAAATAACGGTATCGTAGCATAAGTCTATGGTATATGACATATTGATATATGTGTTGTATTACCAATGATGAGAAATCTTATAACCTAAGCTATGACATCCATATCGTGGCGTGGACTACAAAGGATGCGGCTTAAATGACCCACAACAGGGTCGTGTCGCTGGTTTTTGATTTCTTCTTCTCAAACCACAAATTATCGATTTATTATATTCTCCCGTCTAACCCTCTCTCAAGGTTTTACCATTTAAAAAGTGTGGTGGTTATGGTTTCTTCTTATCATTTACCAAACATCTAGGATCGATGATATAGAATCAAAGAAACTCTTGGTAAGTAGTGTTTTTAACTTGTAGGTAGCCATCTTTCAGGTAGAACATTACACAATATGAACTGTGCATAATCTCATTAGAGAATTTAAATAATTTGAGTAGTTGTGACGATTTCCGAACAACACTATGTTACAAGAAAATTACCTGTGTAATCCCTATGTTATAAAATTTGAAAAAAATTGTCTGGAAAAAAACAACGACAATTCCTTTAGCAATATAACTCTTCATGGCATTTTCAATTTCATTTTAAGTGAATTTTTGTACTAATACAACTTTTTCCCTTGTGATAGAGAATCTATGTACATTTGAATCCCAAGGTAGTCAATTGAGTTGTATTTTCGGATTTTGGAATTAATGAATTAATTAATGTTAATTGAAATGAAATCAACAAGTATTGCAGTCCTACATAAACCATTGAAAGGAATGGTCATTGGGTTGGAGAATCTGGTGTAGCCTTCAACAGTGGGGGTCCTAATGTGTCTAATGCCTTTATAGAGAGTTTTTGGTAAGCTTTCTTGCTTAATGTGATTTATAGTATTAGCTAGCAGTCAAGTGAAACATTTTAAAAGACTCACTCGTGTTGTCATTGTGCATGTTTAAATGTATTAGCTAGCATGTTTGAATGGATGCGTCAAATAATAGTGAAGAAAATAAATAACTCAAAGTTAATCAAGCATAAATACTTTACATGAAAACCCTCTTGCTGCATGGAGGTTAAAACCATGACATGTACTCACAACATTTAAACCCAAACTCAATTTAACTTAAATAGAGTAAAGTCTTAGAGAGAAAAATCTAGATATCAAGAACCCAACTAGGGTAAATGTAGCCACCATCTCAGATCTCGAAATAAGAGCTAAGAAAGCAGCAACTCGTCTTCACAAACACATTAACCAAATCTAGTTGACACTCCTAGGAAACTCTACCCAAGAGAACATAACAATAATGATGTAAAGAGGCTTGACTAAAACTTAGATGATTAATCTAACTAACTCTATTTATTTATCTCAACCTAAAAACATAGATAAGTATCGATCTACTATCCTTCATAACATAGAAGTAGATTTTCAATATAAGAACATAAGACATAAATCTTATAATACATTAAAGATGCTTCTGCACTCCATCAGATCCCTTGTTGGATCTGAACAATATTCTTCCTTAAATATGGCTTCTTTTTGTAATCTTATAAATTTTCAGAATTCAAAAAGTAGATTTGTCTTTAGAGAATATACTATTATCAAATGGAAAAGCTCTTGGAACCAAGCCACGTAGAACAATGATATACCTTACAGATAAGAGGTCGATTAGATTTTTTTGTTCTTACCAAATTCCAAATAATATTGTTATAGTATTTACCATTGTTTGTAATATCCCAAAAAACTTGATCCACCTTCTCGGGGATTCCAAT
Organism: Solanum habrochaites; assembly: GCA_027704765.1. Taxonomy (NCBI): domain Eukaryota; kingdom Viridiplantae; phylum Streptophyta; class Magnoliopsida; order Solanales; family Solanaceae; genus Solanum; species Solanum habrochaites. The sequence continues at coordinate 46,572,107 of JAKWJA010002500.1, forward strand.
CTCTATTTTACAGATATATGCGCAAATATGGATTGGAAAAATCATTCCAACTTTGTTGTTGATGAACATCTTTACTTGAAATTTTGATCATTTGGTTTATCAGGGGCTTGCAGAGCTAAGGTCCCTTACTACCGGTCCCAATTGTCCCCCCCCGTCCAACAAACCTGTCCCACCCCCCCCCTAAAAAAAGAGCTAGTGCCTGAAATAACCTAGAAAATCATATGTTTCTCTGTATTTTATCTAACTTAATGCATTGTGTTTCCAAGGATGAGAACTACCTGAGCAGCCCATTTTTTTTTTTTTTTTGATTGACACCCCGTTGGCGCATGGACGCCTTGCTGTGGTACTTCTATCTTCTATGTGGAATGATGGCCCAAAGAGCAATTTAAGGTTCTCTAACTCCAGCCATTATGGTACATGGCTAACGTCTTCTCATAACTTTTTGAAACCAGCCCAACACCCTCGTCACAGTGGAACACATAAATTTAACCAAGAACTATCTCGCGAAATTAGTTATTACAAACCTCTGATTAACGTACCTTACAGATAAATCAACTAATATTTCTCAATTAACTTAAATACCTGTGGGAGGGTCAAAATAGAATAGTATAAATAAGGAGTTATTAGATAACACTCTTGATAACAAAAAACATTTACCCCCCCACCTCATCAGGCCCATTTAGTGTGGAGTAGTGTGAAAAGAGTGGGAGGTGAGTAACTTCAATTCCGGGAGCTTGCCCCCTCCGTGTCATCTTGCTATTGAGGACTATCCGGGTTTACTTGGCATGAGTGGGCGTTCTATTTTCCTGATGATTGCGGGTTCTAATGAGTCTCTTATAGACTTGTCTTTGGTCAGGGTTAAGCGGGTGGGTCGTTCGGAGGAGGTAAATGCGCGTGTCATCCCTAAGCCCTAGTATTAAGGGCTTTCATGCCAACCATTATGCCTTTTGACAACCTTACGAACCAAATAATAAAAATATTCTAGATTATTATTACCAAAATAAAATGGAAACAAGAGATAAGTCAAAAGAATGTTTTTTTCCATGAAATCGGTACATTTCCTTCACCTATTAACTTTTGAGCTAATGTTTTAGGAGCAGATAAAATAAACTTTTATATCTATTAACTAGCTGACAAAAACTTGAATCATATATTTTGATCCAGTTCGTGATGATTCTCATAGGAGTATGTCACTGTTAAACAAACAATACACAATCTACATTAGTTAACTCTAGTTGAGTGTGATTTATGACATGACAAATTTGGGATATCTGAAAAAGGGATGAACCTATTATGATCGTTCATTATCATTTGTAAAGATCTAACAGACGCCCTTATAAAGCAAAATAAAAATATAGGGGTAAAGAGGATTACCCTTCTCTTAAACCTTGAGAAGACGAGTAAAACGCTTATATCTAGCGCGCCAGTAATGAAAATATAGTACCTGCACATAAGATATATTTAAAGATTATTCTTTGTCCATGTTTAGAGAAGCCAAACTTAGTCAAAAACATATATCACACAGGTGACACAGTACTTTTGTCATATACTTTCATCATATCAATTTCAAACAAAGTACATTCACCCACCCCTTATTGTCTTAGTCAATATTCGGATAATTCTTTGAGCTAACAGACATTCTCTATGATTAGTCTCTCTTTACAACAGTCGTGGTTTGTGTGGGAGACACTAGATATGTCACCATAGGATTTACAATATCAACAAAAATATTTTGATAATTTTGATTAATAAAATTTGAAAGACATATGGCGCCTGAACTCACCAAATCAACTAAGGTGACCCATCAACTTTAAGAAATTAACACTAGGCAAGTGTGTGCGAAAAGTACCTTGGAATACACACCCCAAAACGACTAAGGTGAACTAGAGAGCCTCATAAGTGGTTTCTTGCGTTAATTTTAATTTTTTCGAATGTTAAATTTAGTATTCTTCGGCTTATACATGTGCATTTCGATTAAGTTTGGAGATTAACGTCCAAGAACTTCATGACGTTCGAAAGAAATGACTTAGAAAAGTGTTCTTGCATCTTGTTTGTGTGTGGAGTGAGGTTTTTAACGTGTTCCTTTTGCTGAAATTGATTGGGCCATGATCTAACAGTGACCCTAGAAGACGTAGTTTAGGGGTTTAAATCTCGGTCAAGAAACTCGCACTTAGGCCCACAGAAGGGCCCAGCATGTAAAACCCAACACTTGGCACCAAACTGCCAAAGCATTGCCGCAAAAGAATACGACCCTAAGACGGTCGTTGGTACCAACAACGGTCCTCGACCTATGAAGTCGATTTGGACCTGTCCAGTTGAGTGCATTAGGGCCAGGCCTCCAAATGTACAGCTCATTCTCAGCCACTGAGACCTCACCAACGGCCCTCTCTTCCCTACTGACAAACATGGGTTCTGTTTATCTGGATCTGTGTGGTGAGATGACTTCTGTCCCAAAATCATGGTGCTGTGTGCTGTTGTGTGAACATGCCTTGGCTTGGGGTGTTTGGTAAACTTCTCGTGCGTCGCCTCCAATTCTCTATTATGATGCCCCCTAGGCATTTTTGGTTATTGCTACATATTTAGATATAATAAAGTATTTTCAAACCTCCAAACAGATCAGGCCCTATATGTTTAGACTTCATTTTCCTAAAACCCAAACACAACTTCCCCTCTTCCTTAGAATTCTGCCACCTCTCCAAGACGTCTCTTTTTGAAGGTACATAAATTCAATACAAGAACTTCGAGGTGTGGCTAGTGTAAGAACACTGTTCTTCACATAAAAATGAAGTGGTTGTCTTGAATTTGAGTTATCAGGTATCCATCCTTGTAACCCTCTTTTATTCAGCGGAGATCATTTCCAAAATATTTTTAAAAAGGGTTTTGGCAAACTCAAATTTGCTATCTTTGATTTTAAGCATGGTCTTGTTGTAAAAGTGTTCTAATGATTTATACTTACTGTGTTTATTATTTTACTCACACATGCGATTATTCTCCTTGTTAAACAACGTAATCGAACTTATGTATACGCATATGTCCAGTCGACTTTCTCGCTTTAGAAATCGGATGTTAAATGAATCACTGTTTGTGTGTGTGTAATGGTTGACATTTGGTCTTTCTTGTATGCTTGACAGTTAGCGTGGTTTAGCCTACTGACCTAGTAAGGGATATATATTATAATCGAAATATTAATGAATGTGGTGCATGTTTATAATGGCCCGTTTTAGGATGGTTAACTCGTTGTTATTATTTCAGTCTTATTGGAAATTGCTCTTCGAGTGGTATCGGTCCACCTTCTGGTTCTCTTCGGTGCTTATTTGAATGAATTGATATTACTTCGTGTGTTTTATTGAATGTGGTTTTGTAAGTCTCTAGAATAATGAAAGGAAGTGATACTGAAAATGAGGTCTTGTCTTGTGTCTGTTTTGTAATGTTTAATAGCATGTTTGGCCTATCTTAGTCTAAATAAAATTTATAACCTCTTCCTGAAGCTTGTCAATGTGTAACGTGGACTGATTCATGTAGGTCTAAGAGACCAGTGTCGTACGAACGTGATAATATTACCGTGAAATTATGTTTAAATGAAATTATGATACTGATCACTTAATTAGCTCACAATTATACCCCCTACTACACAGGTTATAAATGACAATGTATGAGTTAAATTGGAGTAATAGAGGAGTTTTAAGGTGACACTCGCCCACTCTCGTGAGTTTGATATAAAATTTTTAGTAAGTAAACCTCACGAAATTCTATAGAGCTTTTATCTATAAGATCAGTAGAGGTCGGAAGGATTGGAATGGCCCTTTCGTGTGAGTCTGAAGACATCGCGTGGCGAGACAGCGTCCCGGTTGTTTCCCCGTAGCTATGCCTTCCACCTCCCTATAGCCGCTTTAATAGTGTTTATTGAACTATTCCGACTGGGGGGATTTACATCTCTAGGTCGGCATCTTTTTTGTATATAGGGATCCGATTCAAGAAGAGGTTATTTACACTCGTGGTTAGAGTCTGCGTGTATTCTCAAGTGTACCCTCTTGAGAGAGTTACTGGCTTGTTTCTGTCCTTCGATGACAGTACACATGAATGACAGTTGCTTAGTTTCATGCATATTCTCCTTTATCCTCGCCTTGACTATGCTCCCGCATCAGGTGTCAGCTATCGTATACCCTCCATGTAAAAGCCAAAAAATGAACTTACTCTTGCAAAGATGAGTACCTCTTCTTCGATAAAGGTTAATGTTGAGCATTCCATATCTATGCTCTATTGGTCTATGTCTGGGTTAACTAACCATCCACAAAATATTGATTGAATCTAAGTCTCTAAAAGAAAGTACTACTTAGGATAGGTGGTTGTATGGCACTTATCTCTACTCATTGGCACTTGGTAGGACCTTCGAAAAGGGAAGACTGGTGCTAACCTTCTAAAATAATGTACTACTTGGGTAGTGGTGGTATGATACGTTATCGATGTCTCGATTATGTAGGATGAAGTCCTCGATGATAATGAAGAGTGACTCCGATGATGACGATGATGTTGAAGATGATGAATGATGATTATGATGATGATATCATGAGGAGGAGGCCACTTCTTCTTCTTCCTTCTTCTTCTCCCTCCTCCTCTTCCTCCCCTCCTCCTTCCGCTTCTTCTCCTGCCCCTTCTTCCCCTTCGCCCCCTCTCCTCTTCTTCCCCTGTCTTCCTCCTCGTCCTCCTCTTCCCCCCCTCCTAGAGGAATATTCAATTCCTTTGAATTGATTTATCTGATCACCCACAATAGAGTGTTTATTTTAATATTGTTTGTGCTTGTCGACATATATCCGGAAGAGTGGTTGGACATCTATGGTAATTCATGGTAACATTGATTATCAAATACAGTCCTATACTTTTGTAATACTCGATCATTAAACCAATCCATATCAATATTGTAGAAAGACAAAACCCTGTGGATTAAGTGATTACATTCTAAGTAGAAACTTAGTACCCCCCGCACACCACCCCCACGCGATCTAATTGATTTAGTTCTGAGGATACCCCCTTGATATAACACAAAACATAGAAATATGATGTGACCCTAAAGTTAACACGTAATTATATGGTATCATGAACATACAAAAATACTAAGTAAGATGGACTAAGCCTAAAGTAAATCATTAAATTTCTGAAGGGGAATCAAGCCCAACTAGTCTGAATAATATATAACATAACTCAAATGTTTACCATTGAACACTGAAATAACCATTTAACAACTCCAGGATTATGACTAACTATGTCCAAAAAGCTCTACTAAATCTGAGTGTGTTGGGACATGCCCCCTTACGAACTGTAACAAAACTAAAACTAAAAATAAAATGACTAACAACATGAAAACAAATGTGTTTGCTATGCCCGGATAGCGAGGACTTGCGCACACCAACACTACGAAGTATCTGTTTGTGATCTTGCCTGACTCCTCCAATTTGATTCTACGATGATTTGGACGTTTGAGTAAGATCATTAACCTATACGCCATGACAAACATGTAGCAAAACATATTGTTAGTACTTGGATGATTTCTGAATTCATTGCATGACATAGAGTGACATAAGAACTGAAGTAAAATACATATCACTAGCTAAGACAATTACAATAAATAGACAAAAATATGAGGTAATCCGATCAATTGATATAGATATGCACTTGGAATTTTAAGACTTAAAAGAACTAATTGAATGGAAGATCCAAGTACAAATCATGAATGTACATGCAGAACTGAATAATGAAATATATATACTGAAAGCCTAGTCAAGCAGGGCGTTTAAGAGTCTGACTATGGGATCGTACTATTGAACACGCATAAACTACATGAGATAAATGTGGACTCTAATGTTTACGCCCCAAACGACGCCCGCACACGAGGATCTAATATACTTGACATGTACAAAGGCATGATTGTTGTATGATCACTAATAGTGGGATGCCTAACATAGGGACTTAAAAATTCATATGCGAGCCGTATTTTTGGGAAAATGATGGGTACAAACAAAACCTGAACCGTAGTCCACATCAGTTTTATGTTCTCCAACTAAATAAATCTGAAGCTCCATTGCACGATACTAAATAATCTCAAAATACTGACAGATAATGGAGAATGAAACCTTTATTATTCAGCAACCGTAACATTCCCTTCCTGAACTAAAAGAATTTTCACACGAACTAAGTTCTGAGTTTCGTAAAAGTTATTAAGTAAATTTCCAAAAAACTGTTATTTAGACAATAGACACTATAGCAACTAAATACAACAATTTCGAATGATTTTACAAATACCGCGTGACGTTATGCTTGCATTGCTCATGAGGTCTAAACAAGCTTTGTGGAATCAAGAGTCTGACCTGATTCTAAGGATTTAGTGTATAAAGGGACCCATTAGTAAAATCTTACATGCATGGATGATGAAATTACCGGATAAATCCTTTAGATTTTGGTGCTGAAAAACTTTACAAACACCTCTGCGTGTTCTGTGGAAAAGCTAGCGTCCTAATTCTTATCTCTTACTCTTACCTTTTGCTGATTTTTGGGAGTGATGGTTCTAAGTGAGTTTTGATCTAGATAATTAGGAACAAGAGTGAGTACAATGACATAGTTTTGGTCTTAAACAACGTAAGTTGTGATGAACAATAGGGGAATAGGCAAGAATGTCATCCTAACATAAACATGATGAAGGGAAAGCCTAAAGACCACTAACAGCCGTCGAGTAGGATTACAATCCCATTGACTGGTCTGGTTCTTTTTCCAGATCTACTGATTCTTGGTAAGCCCCATCCAAAGTCCCTTCAATGGGGATCGATGAAGGCACCATGGGTTATCAGGTCAAAACCGTGTTTCTGATTTCTTTCACCTTTGGGATAAAGGGGCTACGAGGTCAAGTTGCATGCCGAACCAACCCAAACCAACCCCAAAACTCATATCATTGGGACGCAGGCTCGTGAGGGCTCCGTGGTCCATCCATAATTTAGTTCTAGGTATAAACCATGATGAGGGTAATGGGTCATGGTTCCTGTTCACGTAGCTCTTAGACCTCCATTGTCACCAATTTTCCGATTTTTAGTCTTGTTAGGTTCTGAGGTGTAATAAAACATATCTCACCCTTACAAACAGTCATTCTTGAATAAAACTAAGCAAGCTTGGTTACGGTTGGGAAAAGGTTGAAACCCCTACGAACTAATTTTAGAAACTAGTATCGAAAGAATTTAGTTCCATGAGCCATGCAAATATACTGAAATGTTATGATAACTGAAAGAACAAGCTACTGACTATGACTCAACCAAGAGTAAGCTGTCTAGATGTAGAAGAACTATTAGTCAAGCTGAAACTAATATTGAAGAAAGAGGTTAGAACAATTCTAGAGCTCATTGTTTCTTTAGCTTCCAAGTGGCTCCCTCTACGGATGGATCCTGTAACAATCTTTAATTAAGCCATTCCCTTAATTTTAAACCTATGAACTTGATGGTTAAGATTTTAAACTGGAATATGTTCATAAGTGATGACTACAAATCGGTCGAGCCTTAACAACCACACTCGATTAATTGTATCTACTCAGATGCTCGGATCCACCCAAACACCTTCTTACAATACGAAATATAGAAGGCTGGATGAACCTCTACTACTTCTTTTACAACATTAACTCTTACACCACTTACAAACCTTTTTCAGGATTATGTAAGGACCTACATATCTAAACTGAGCTTTCCCTTTATCTGTCGAATCTCATATCCTCCTTATGAAGGTGACACAATTAGGAAAATCCCTGTCATCATTTCAAATTCTTCTGAGTTGTCTTTAATATATCTCTCTATCTCTGATGAGATTATAACGTTTTTTTATAACTTCATGAATCAAACTGTGTACATAAGAAAGATTGTTCACACGACTCAAACCAACCCATCACTCGAGGATCTGCATCTACAATCCGTATATGCATCATACGGGGCATACACAACTAGACTAAAAGCTAATATTATAGATGAACTCATATGAGATGTCCGTGATCATCTGAGCCTTCATTCTGAAATCAAGTCAGCGTCAAGCGCTCTAAATATGTTCATCATCAAAGGGTTTGAATCGGTATTCTCTGCCTGATCACATCATATGTGTGATATGTGTGTTTTTGACGATTCTCCATTACCTTATTCCAAGACTTTTCTAAAGTATTCCATGAAATGAGAGGTACGGGATTATGAGTCGAACCTCATCTAAGATTGATACCACAAGGGGCACCATGCACCATACTATCTTCATTGAATTGGAGTTTGTCACAGTCCACTCACAGAAGCATCTATCTCCACACGTCCAAGGAGTGAGCGAACTATGACTCGGTCAAATTATCAACCCAAACTGAAGTCATGTTTCAACGAGTATAGGTAAACTCATAATGAAGTCCCTGCTGTAATCAATTCCCAATTCCATGAGTCAGTCATATTTCTCTCTTTAGCATCAGTTAGACCAATAACCTCAACGGTTTCTGATGTCCTAACATTAACATTTGTCAGTTAGGACACCTAACAACAAAATATGATATGTCCCTCCTCATGTCGTACCACCAAAAGCTTTCTGTAGATCACGTTACATCTTGTTCACTGGATAATGGAATACCTAATTATAAGCGTCCTATAAGGATAATTGGTCTCACACCAACCCACATTAAGAGGGAACACATAAGTGGACTTGGTAACGAAGAACAACATCTTCCATCGTCTGAGAAAAAACGCAATTTTCTACTACTAGAAACTGGCATTAAACTGCACTTTCAACTGAATTATATAGGATCACTGTTCCCCTCTTGTTTTTCCTTAACCTCTGGCATGTCCGCCACATGATGATTTTGATCGCATTTGAACTATCACATGCACCATCTCAATATTTTTGTAAGGAAAAATCTAAGTCGAAAGCAAGATAATGAACATATTTGTGCTACACTCTTTCTTTTCTTCTTTAAACATGTGCTACACTACACAAGGTATTCTATTGAGAGCCTTCAACCTATACATTGTCCTTACCTACATGCTAAAGCACGTTAATTTCATAGTCCTTTGAGATTCACATTCATCTTATCCAACATAGATCAACTTCTAGCTTTCTAGATGAACACACATATTGGAAGTCATCATATGATCTGTTAACACATGAATATGAACCATCATACAAGTTATGTCTCCAAATCATTTATGGGTCTAAGACTACGACTTTAAGAACGGCATACGTTATGACCTACCTCATTGCATCACAACGACATCACCCTAACCCTACGCTGATCCTGGAGGCAATCAAACTAAATCAACATAATTGCTGAACCATCTAATAGAGTCAACATCGAGCTAAAGTGAACCTAGTCTTCATTCTGAGAGAAGCCTTTCTCGCGCTCATCTAACCACTTTAAAATTTAACCTTTTTCCTGTCAACTTGGTCTAGGAGAATCTATGGTGAAATCCTTCCAAAACCTATTGTACATGACTGACCTAACTCAAGAAACTTCTACTATCCTACTGGCGTAGAGTTTTGTCTAAGCCAGTGTTTGCACTACCTCAATTTTCCTTAGACATACCACTAAGTATCCCTATGTTAGAAACATACTCACATGACAGCACCATGAAAGTGACCACTCTATACACTCAAATTCGACATTGTTGAACTTGCTTCAAGTGAATTAGATTGATCTTATGAGAGTCTAGTACAACAACTCTAAGCATTAGGTTATGTTCAAGGATCCTCCTTACTCTCTTACCTCAAGAATGAATATGAATCATGGCACTGGATCACAATAATGATAGACGAAACGTAGTCAAACAGAAAAAAAAATACTATTTGACACCAGTTCCGAACAGTACATGTGAAAGTTTCGCTTTAAGCACATTGTGTTAGTCCAAAAACAATAACCCACAATTTACAATGACATCCTCAGATTCAGAGTCTTTGAGACTAATCTTTGGAATTCACTATGTCCTAATTTGAGTTGAGTATAGTCGGGATCTGACATATATTTTAGAAAACCCACAGAACAACTGCACCCCGAAGTTGGTTAACATGGTCATCAATCACAGGGATGTGATATGTTTTCTTGCATTGTGCTACTTTATTCTATGGATGATCGCTTCCACATTGCACATTCTAGAAGAGGACATTATCTTTCGGTTCTGAAAAACAACCACTAGTCGCACTTCAAGAACATGTGTTTCTTGTGTGTGATGAACCAACGTTTTTCAAACAATGGTTCTTTCAATTATTTTTAAATTTCTAGTCCCTATTGTGGGTACACATTTTCTAAGGAGAAATAAAATGTGTTAGGTATCTAAAAGAGATCTATTTTGAAGCAACTTTCCCTTTTGAGACAACCAAATCACTGGGAAGTGACATTCTTCTAGGAACACTTCTAGAAACTCATTTACTATTTGGCTGACGTCATTAATTTGTGTTTTGGGGTTTGTATGTTTAACCTGGAAATGATGATAGATATATCCTTTGAATAATTTTTTTTGTCCTTAATTTAGAGTAAATCAACCGTAGAGCTGAGCTACTACCCTGCCGATTTGTTACGGACACATAACAACTTGTTTGGAAAGTGAAATTGACAACGATTATAGTTCTACAATTGACCGAGGCAATAGACAGTCATATATAGTTACGTTAATCCATACTGCCGAGAACATGCGGACAGTCAAATCTATCCATTTCTAACTCTAACCAAGAGTCATGATGAGAGTGATTCTCAGGTATATTGCAGATAAAGTCGACAACAATTTTAGATCTATATGTATCAACTAATAGGAGCTGTAACAGTGATATGAGAATCACTCTACTTTTACCAACCCTAGGTTTAAACAACCTAGGTAGGAATAATGCGTGTTCCCTAACTGAATTTCAGGGACCTAGTAGAGTGTAAAGAACGCCACATAACAGTGGAATTTCCCACACTTGGTTATGAAATTCCGGCTATGAGAAACACCCTTAGATTTCAAGTTCAAGGTCGTGAAACATTAAGAATCTCTCTTCTTGTTCTTGACAAACATGGTCTCTTATTTTTAATATTTTTGGCGCTAAATTTTGGTGATTTCTTTTGGGTAATTAGGGATATTTACTGGTAGGTTCTGAAAAGATTATTAGTACTAAAACCACACACTAAACACCACACAGTTTAGGATTATTACACAAAATGTACTACTTTTAATGCACAATTTGCGTAGGAGAAAGACAAAAAAAACAATCCTAAGATGACCAGTTGACAAGGGTCCATCAGCATCACCATCAGACTACTGAGTAAAGCCATTGATGGGACGCACGCGACCCACTTCTAGTGGTGTCATGGTTCTTAAAGAAAGAAGTCCTCTGGTTCGTGTACAACTCCATCCACAACCCCTTTCCAATTCCACGTACCATGTGTAAGCACTATGGTGTTCTTTCATACTATAGTCATGTCAGCTGGGTGTCGCTCGTCGAGTCCAGAGTCGACATAGCCAACCCATGGAAGTCAAGGTCACGTGGGACCACATCACAGTCGCGTAAGGTGCAAATTGTCCACCACATATGGTTGGGTGTGAACGTACAATTAAACTGTGGGTAATCACAGAGGTATAATTACTTTCAAGTTTCATTTCAGCGCCGTGAACTTTGCGTGGTTCATTAATTTTTTGTTGTGTCGACAGCCTTTCAGTTAGGTTTTAGTGGCCTACACCTAGGATTAAACGGACTGGACGCCCGCTATCCATAAGTATGGTATAAATAATTACGAATATTGAGAATAACTAATAAACACATGTACTCACGTGAAAACAAAAAAGATGGTAATCGGTGCGACGATTGATTGATATTTGAAGAGGGAGTACAAAACTCCTCCCCAGATTGTTTGAAAGTAAATAAATAGGGCAACAAAAACCAATTTTTCAGTGATGAATTAGGCAAACCCTTACTCCGACGTTAGAATAATCTACTCAACTTGTTTTAAAAGGCCTCTAATTGAGTTGATTGCTAGGAAATGCCCCCCTACTCTCACACACTAAAAAAAACTCAAAGTAAAAATAAATACAAGGCATATGCTTCCATGTCCTCCGAAGATTGAGGACTTAACACTAATGCTTCTAATTTAGCGAACAGGCTTGAATCTGAGAATCACCGATCTAATCATGATTTAGAAGATATTGTGTCCTAAAACCAAACAATCATGTAACTATGTAGCGCAATTTATGGGTCATCTTGGAATGGTAATAAAAGCATGCAATCATATTTAATGCTAACTGAGACACATGAGCAATGAATAGTAATGTGAACAGGTAATGTCTACTAAATGTATCACAAACATTCAACTTAATGAAATGACTAAGTACCTAAATCATGACTAGAGTAACATGTATGAATTACTTACTACAAATGTTTAAAAACCTAGAAAGTGCACATAAGGGTCTATTACTATGGGAACTATGATTAACCAACATAAAGCATCACGTGAGCGGGACATGTGTTCTCGTGGGCATACACCCCACTCAAGAAGTGGATATCCACTATACCTTTCCAGGGATTTAGAGGCATGACTTTGCAATATAATAAAAGTGATGTTAGACATAGCGTGAGTCCTTACAAATCTACGTAGGAAGACATTCTGGACTTTAGGGGTCGCGAAACCTGTCCATTAAGTTCTCCATTCTACTCCCCAATTGAAAAAAATTCGTTTATGATGCTTAAATATGCTAAACACACTGAATATCTCAAAAACTGACATTGCTAACTGGAATTCAGCATTTAATTACTACTCGAGGATATAATATTCGAAATTTGAAGTACGAATCTCTATTTGGTTTCTCTATCAAGGATAATTGAGAACTAGGATAAACTTAAAAGTTACAGTGATAGGGTTCTGAGTGCTATACAATGGGAATTATGCTAAATTATCAGAAACATGTTATTAGGATCTAAAGGAACGCATAATTACAATAAAATTTATAAAACCTTAAAAATTCATAGGTTTAAACAAGTATGAGAATACAAAGAACATAATTCGCGAAATTATTGGTAACCCGTCGGTAATGGGTTAATTATAGGAACTCCACTATGAATAGGGGTTGAACTTCTGGAAAACTCTTATGATTGTTCCGGAGGAGTGTGGTCTCCTATTTCTCTCTTTTTTTTGGCTATATGTTGGGGTATCAATTTGGAGTCATGCTGGTGCTTTTGGGTGGATTCTAAATAGACTATAAAGTTTAAGAGTGAGTCAAATATGCACTGATGAGAGGCCGATATGTTTGAGTGCTCAATCGTATATGACAAAACAAAACGACAATAACTTCAAATGAGAAAGTGTCCATTTCACTGTAACACCGACAGACCTCATTAAGGACAAAGGTCCATCAATTAGGTCGTGGGTGTGTGCCCCTTTCCCCCCACAAGGTTCTACTCGAATGAGCAATAAGATTTTTCCTATATGCTTGGTGATTTTATTCAAACTAGTGTGTTAGAAAAAGGACTCAGTTATCATTAATTTTATCGTCAAAGGGCCAGGTTGAACCCCAAATTTTTAACTCATTTAGAGCTTTCTTTCGACGGTGAGGAGGAGATCCCAACAATGAAGGAACTCGAAGTTTTCTTGGGCGTAGTTGGGCTTCTAAGGGCGGGATACACTAGTGTCCTCAAAAGCTTGATCGCATCTTCAATACTCTGATGAAAACTCTTAAATTTAGGTAATTTGAGAAGTTTTAATGCAAGGGCATGGTACACTTACATGGCAACCAGGAACAAAAAGACTAAAAGAACCAAGAAACTAAAACCTTGAGCATGTCCCAAGTACACCTGCAAGTCGGTGAAGGAACGTACTCCGCCTTTTGTTCCATCCAGCTTGCCAAATCCTGAAGTAAGAGGACCAAAAAGTGATGAAAGGAGCATTTGGGTGCGCTTTGGGTTGAAATTTCGGCAAAATAAGTGCTATAATCATCCAATGGTCCAGAAAATAAAGATGTTGAAGGCACGAACAAATGGTGATAAACAAATAAGGGAGAGTCGCCGAGTAGTTCACAACGTCTCGATTAATCTCGCTTGTGCCACAACAAATTACTATAAAAGCTAAAATACTAGCCTTATTATTATTTTTTAGATATCCATTCACAATTATCATAGTTTTAACACTTTGAAATATTATTTTCCATTCTATTTCTCTCCATTTAGAGAGGATTTTGGGATACTGAGAAAGAAGATTTCATGTTCCCCAGTTGAAGTGGGATTCTCCATTCTCTTCTTTTCATTGAATCAAGGTTTAGTTTTCTTATACCTATTTGATTCAATGTCATTTTAGGTGTAGTGGCTTTATTGCTTGGTGTGGCTAAAAGACCTTCATTATTGGTGTAATTTAGGCATATAGGAGTTGATATTTTGTTCGATCTTGCATGTGATAGGTTATAGTATTCTATGATTGTATCTCATCATGATTTCCCCTTTGTGTTTGATTTGATTCTAATGTTTTTTAGTTGCATTACAGAATTCCCCTCTGTGTTTTTCTTTCGGCAGTGCCTGAGAGAAGGTAATGAAACCAGACCTCTAGATTCTGGTCCTAAGTGTGGGTCTACAGAGTTACCCCTAAGGTTGAGGCCTTTCCTATATCGTAACACTCAGCTTGAAAGAGGTGAATGGGGTAGGCGTAGCTAGCCTTTATGCCGCAAATGGGTGTCCAGAGAGCCAACAAATTTTAAAAACGAGGTAAGTTGGTTGAGGGAGGAATTATTTCCATCTAAAGCCAAGCCTAGTCAGTATTAAATTTGCAAATTAATCCTCCTTCTCAAAGAAGGTACCAAATGATTTAATCTCACTTGTCATTGAGGTCTCCCTAAGAACTTCTCCTCTAACTGATTTTCTTTATCTTTTATTATTAACCTATTTTACTATTTTGTGACCAACCCTAAACCCCTATCCTAAAACCCTACCCCCACACCAATCATATTTGACACTTTGGTGTCACCCTCCTTAATTTACATGTTTATATTTACAAATCTCTAAGTTACGACTAATATGAATGATTTCTAATTGACAACATCTTCTTGATGACACCTATCCTTTATGATACAACCTCAACCTTGGTTGTGTTCTAAAATATCAAGGCTCATACACACTCAAACCATAGGTTGTGTTGTTGGATATGATAGGCATCAAATGCGCAGCTTAAGGATTGGTTTATGGAAAGTATGTAGTTACATTAAGAAATTTTTTGTTTTCTGTGGTGTGGTTTACTAATTTTTCTGTACTAATTTTTCGTCTTGTTTTTTTTCCGTCAAATGTTCTTAAGAATAATCATGTCAATAATGTCTGCAAGGAAGATAAAACACTCTCTTCTCGAACGTCATGAAAATTTTAAATGATTTGAAGGAGAAACAAACTTAATGATGCACTAGATTGATGTGCAAGGTTGAAATTTTGGGTCTACGCCACCTACCATGGACTCCCTACTGCAGTTATTCTAAAATATTCATTCTACCCGATTCTCAATTTGGTACAATAAACTGAATGATCAAACTACATTGTGTAGTCCATAATACAGAACTCCTATGTAAATTCGACAATTAAGATGTGCTCAGACAAATTTTGACTAACACCGATCGGGATGCAAAAGTCGAAAGACTTCATACTTAGTTGATCCTTCTACTAATTTAGATAAGGCTGGCAGAAAATAAGAGTAGCTTTAAAGTGCAACTGCACAAGAAAGAGCGCTAAACAGGTTCCTCAACCTACCAACAAATAACTAATGTGAACAGTGAGAAGGGGCAGTCATGGCATAGATTTTTGGCGTCTTTTATGCTCAAAATCATGTATCATTTACAGATACTATAAGGACTCCACAAAGAAATGTTCGTGAAAAAAAAAATTTAACCAGATGATAAACCTTGGGAAAATCATAATCATACGACGATCGAACAACAGTTTGGCATTGGTGGTATGATAGAATCACCCGATTGTGTGCGTATCAGGCCACCAAATTGGATGGTCGGCTTGGGATAAGAGGGCGGACTTCTGCTCCGAAATGCCCGGAGGGCTGGAAGCGTGGTGGGAATGGGGATGTCGCGGATCGTATTAGGGGGGGTGTTAAGGCGCGGGGGGGTGTCTTTTCTGCTTCTTCCCGTTCCTGTTCCCTTGTTCTGGATATCCCAAACGACACACGTATTGATTGAGCCTCCGTCAAGGTAACGCACCAAAGGTGTAGTGACAAACGGGTGGAAACACCCACCAGTGGAGCATAAACCACTACCTTATTGTGTTATGTTGTGTCACGACCACTAAACTAACGGCTGTGTTTCGGAGGCGCAACCCAAACCATCTATTGCTTTTATTTGTTACTTTGAAATAAGGGTGTTTTTTATGTTTAGGTTTTGTGCGTGAACAGAATGAAATGGAAGGATATAACCCTGAATGGGCGCATTGCCGACCGCAATCGGCGAACTGGATGAAGACCGTTGTTAGGACCATCAAGAAAATTGGAGGTCGAGTAAACCCAATAAGTTAATACCCAGTGGCGGATCACCGATGGCTGACCAAAAGTGCTACTGTGTGTGCTCGCCGAACTGGGTACGTGATTTTGATGAGTTGTATAAATTGGCAAACTTTAACTTTCATGTTTTTGCGCTTTCTCATTTCTCTCACTCAGCAACTTTTATAGCAAAATAGCCCCTTACTTGGTATTATCAGAACTTTTAGACTCGCAAAAATACGTATATTAAGTTGATTAAATAATAGTGTTTTGATCTGGTTCAATATGCTTCCTAGCATCATAGTTTCGGGTAGATTTTGCAAAAAAGGTTAGTCCCTTTTACACATCCCTATTTATAGTGATTGTAATCATATGGGTCTACTTCATTGTATTCAAGTGTGTTGGCTCTCCGGAAACACCAGGGACCGGTGTTGTTGTAGACCAACCCTAATATGAGTTGTGCATCTTTCAAAATTGTATTCAGAGGTTGCACATTTTGATCTTAATAGAGGGGATGGAGTTTGTCGGCGAGCAAGATTCGACTTGCCAACCCACTCTTAATTTAGCACCTTAAGTTCTCACATGCTCGCCGTTATAAATTTCAAAGGATGATATTGACTCATTTCTATTCTATCGGCAGCTCACAAACTGAACGCTAGTATTAAGGTGTTTTGGAGACCCGTGCTGAAGTGCTGGCTAAAAGGCTCATCACTTGATTGATTTTGCAGCGGTGACTTTCATGGTGATCGGAATATAATCTCTGTCACTATCACGATCTTTCTAATCACTATCTTCGATCGCCGAATGGTTGGAAATCTGTTTTCAAACTGTGATTCACCAAGAATCAGAGTGTGTCATCTACTTGCTTCAATGTCATTGCAGATATGGCTAGGGCTACTTCGTGGTGGAGAACTCATCCACGTCAAGAGAAGGCAGTAGAAGCACCTAAAAAAGAAGACAACAACCATGTCAAAATGGTAGGCACAGACATTTATAGTAAATTGATAGGAACGAAGTGGTCAAAATAAAAGCACAGATGCCGACCCAGAAGCGAGCTTGATAGATGAAAGGCATCTCAATGACCCTACCTGACTACCTCTAAGAGTGAGGAATCGCACTAATAATAAACTAGGGTACTGCCAACCAAGAGTGGAAACCCTGAAAG
Organism: Solanum habrochaites; assembly: GCA_027704765.1. Lineage (NCBI taxonomy): Eukaryota > Viridiplantae > Streptophyta > Magnoliopsida > Solanales > Solanaceae > Solanum > Solanum habrochaites. The sequence goes on from JAKWJA010002500.1 coordinate 46,589,731, forward strand.
CTCAAAAGAAAAACTCACACACTGAAAAGACGTTACATAACTCATTTAAGGTTGGAATCCTCAAGTCATCACACTTCCCTCACTCAAGGCACAATAGCAGGCAGGGAAGAAACATAAGAAAGTGGTTTACCTACTAAACCAATCCTGCCATGCACACCTTTCCTGAACGAGCGTCTAAAACTTCAGGTATGTCCTCAAGTAATTACAAACTTTTCTAATTTAATCAATACTATGTGGGTCGTTGGTGTTGGCCCGATAGACCAATCCTATCCTGTTGTCGGCCTACCCACTCCTGTAGTCTTCACCCATGTTCAGATGCACAACATACACCAATCCTGATCATGACGAGACAACTTACTCTTTTGGCAAATCGTCGGAATGACGCCCTAGAAACCCCATAACCTGGCATGATTCTAATGAATTGACTAAGTTGGTAACGCCTCTAAGATCCACTACGGATAAACTCAGTGGATACAATAATAGGGTGTAAGCCAGTGGGTAACCAAGGTTCGAAAATGAGGTGACAACAATTGTCGAAGGATATATTTCTAAATTGAGAACAGATGCGTAGCTCGGTACCAGCTAATGTCCGATTGATATAGCCATTGGTCTCTGAGAACGAGGCACTTCCAAAATGTGTGAGAATGGCTGCCCAGTACAACGCATCAGACTCAAACAGATGGTTTTACACCTTCAATTAGAGTTAGGGCGACAGAGAAAATAGTCATGCAATTAATGAAGATCTAAAAACAGTAGAGACGTCTCAAAACAAACTTGATGAATGAAAAAGTTCTATTGTCCATGGAAACATGGACAATTCTTGTTCTCTCCAATACAGCTAAACATTCTAGAGTAACCATGAAATCTTGATGTCCCTTAGAATCGAACTGCTCATCCAGATAATCAACCTGTCTTAACTGGCTCCCGTCGTGTACCTTCCTCTCTATATTTCTTTATCTTTTTATTATAGATTTTTCACTTTGCCTTTGAGGACACATTGTGTTTTATTTTGTGGTGTGAGCAGTGGGAAGACCCACTTCTGTGTGCATATTATGTTGTGTTTGTATGGTTTTCTGTTTTAAAAATTGGTTTAGTAAGCTGCTTGGGTGTTCTTTTAGCTTATGGATTATTTTTAATTTAAATGACTAAATGTTAGGACCCTTTCGAAATTTCATTTTTCTAAAGTTTTTGTCACCGCCTCTTTTGTTGAAAGTTGGTTGTTTCTCCTACAAATTTAAGTCTCGGTTTTGATGAATGACCCTATGACTTTAAATAGATCGGTCTAACACAAACAAACAAGGATGTACGAGCTACAAGATATAAAATGAAGTGCAATAGCGAATATCTAAACTCTGGCATCTCCGTTATAAATTATACTGCACCATCACTTGATTTCTCTTGTGATTGATATTTGTACACTAGCAAATGGTAGTTTTTTTTGGCTTTAGTATTGATGTCTTTGTGAAGAGATTACTTTGTAACCATGCATAAATAAACATGATTTTCCCCGTTGTCTGATTGATTAGTAAGGTGTGCTCTTGAATAATCTTAGGCAACTTCAAAGAGTGTGAGCAAATTTGAAAAAAAAACATACACCCTCTTTGGACCTCCCGTCGAGTTTCACGATCGACGTCAAAACCCCAGACAGACCGACTCGTTGACCTCTCAGAGGTCGCAGGACAAG